>JAWMRA010000016.1:7044445-7493713 GCA_035584735.1 Pseudotriccus pelzelni | reverse complement strand
TCTTTCTCATGGCTTTGAGTCCTATACTGTTGGCCTGAAACTTCTTTTCCTGAAGATAAATATGAGGCAAGCCTTTTTTTTTTTTTTTTTTTTTTTTTTTGAGAAACAGGACAGAATCATATGAATCCATAAAACATAACTTTTATTATCCCCCCATCTGCTTTCCCACTGGATGGCACATATTTGCAAAGTAGCCCTTGGAGGCAAGGGAAAAGAAGGAGAGAAAGAAAGCTGCTGTGAAGAAATCCAAAGTGATGGGAAGATCTTAGGGAAAATGTTGTAATGTATAATCAGCCCATTTAATACGGAACACTAATGCACAGCTGCTGAGAAAACTTGTCCAATATGCTTCTGCAACAGCAAAAAAGGCCTCTGAGGTCATCTTGGCGCCTCCATTATGCTACAAAGAAATTGTCTAATTGCAGAAACTTGTGTAGTCTTCAGTATTAACCTCTTTCCCTCACAGGCAGCCAAGCAACACAGCTCTCTTGTTTAGAAAGCCTGGAGCAAGACAACCAAGGGAAAATGGATTAATAAATCCAACATGAACAGTCTTTTACTGTTGATCCTAGATTTATATTGGGAATAATCTGTTTCTTCCTCTGAGCAGAGTACTAGGCCAATGACGCAAAGCAGGACTCACCTTAAGAGCAACAGCATTTCCAAGCCCCCTTTTCTCATCCAATTTGTCTGTCTCTGCCACAAAATCTCTGGTTCATTGTGTAGAGGCTGAACCTGTAAATTCCCCTGTGGTTTTAAGTTGCTCAATGGCTTATGATTTTAGAAAGACCTTGATCCTGCAGGATAAATATAAGAAAGTTCAAGGAGGGCCCAGGACAAGGCAGAGAGGAGAGAACGGAGCCCAGGAGAGCATTGGAGTGCTTGGGTAAAGCACAAACAACAGAGCCCAAAGCTGTAATGAACCATTTACTCCTGTGCAGGGGACCGGATAGTGGTGCAGGCAACTCTCAGACTGGCTGTTGATGGAAACTATTAGTAAAGCAGCCCAGGGTCTCTGGAGAAGCCATAAAGCTTGCAAAGTAACTTGGAGAGATGGCCAAGGAGACCTGTGAGCAGGAGTTTCTCCTTGTGGTTTCTAAAGCATCATTGTTACAAGCTGAAATGGAGTGACTTTTGACTCACAAGTCTAGGAGGTGCCACCTGCAAACCTGAGGTTGTGTGCAAATGGACCCCAGCTGACAGCCAGAGCCCAGAGAAAAAAGCAGTGAGAGCTGTTATTTCAGTTCTTGGGCACCTACGTGAGAATTTCAGTTCTCAGGGTTTTTACCTTGCTAAGCCTGCACCTCTGGAAACTGCATCTAAAACAGGCCTCAACACTTGTTCACAACTTCCATAACCTACCTGGCACCCACCCAATGCTAGAAACCCTTGCTGCCTCTCTTGAAATTTGGCTCAGAAAACAAAAATCCCAGCTTCAGGCTAAGTGAACACTTAGTGAACCATTTGTCAAGTTTGGCCCGAGTTCCAGTGTGCAGATGATATTTTTTTCTGTGGAAAAGGCTAGACAAACTCATCCACACAACCTGCAAGCTGGTTCCTCAGCTAGAGTGAAGGTAAAACTGAAACAGCCTCTCTGTGCCCAAAGTCATGAGAAATTTGGGATTGCTCAGGCAAATGCTGTCACTGGCTGTTGACAATCTCTTAAAGCAATCATTGTACATGGAAGGTAGAGCTTGTAATTTTACTTGGAAGCATACTAAACAAATCTAATGCACTAGATAATCTTGTATATGTCAGATACTATCATAGAACAGTCTTATAGAAATCCTGAGTTTCTTAGTAAACTCCCAGAAGCCTCTGCAGGGGAACAAAAGTGCAGTGGGTGCCGAGATTATTAATCAGAAGAGGACAAACAATTATGTATGAGCAGGCACCAGTCTGTCCACAAAGCCTTCACCAGTTAAAAGCAAAATGGTCATATGAAGGATAAAGAAAGGGTTCTGAAGATGTTTGATCTTGTCTAATTAGCAATTGCTAAGAACCAGTGGGCATTTTGATTTGGATGAGTTCAGAAAACTCTACGTTAACAAAACCATATTAGAAGTGGAATTTATTTGAAGAGATCATGCAATAGAAGACTTAACTCTGTTAGTCTGGAAGAGCCCAGTGCAGTTAGCTATCAGCCCAGGGAACATATTCATTTGCATTGGGATAGTTATGCTGTGACACGGAAAATGAGGGGAGTTTAAATAACAAATCTGCCAAACTATTCCTGATGTCTCTTTTTGGTCTCGTGTTTGGATTAAGGTCATTGGAACAGTTTGGACTTTTATTTTGTTGAATAAAACAAAGGGGTTGCTCCCTCTAGCACACTCAATCCCTCGGCAAATTCACAGTCTCTGCTAAGGCACTGGCGGGTTCTTTCTTTTTGATCTGTGCCTACTGCCAGACTGGTAACAGCAATGGATCCAAAGATTTTTATTTATTTTTGCCTTTATCTTTATTTTCACTTTTAATCGATTTACTGTTCTGTAGATTAATATTTACTTTGTGACACCAGCTCCTGGCTTGTGCCTCCAGAGCCTGCAATCTTCTTTTCCACTCTAAACCCAGTATTAGCCCAGCCTGGGACTAATTATCTTCCGTGGTCTGAACTGACTGTGGGCAGTTTGATGTGACCATAGGTGATTGTGCTACTACAAAGCTTACACTTGTAGTTATTTTCATAGCTACAAGAGGGTGACATTGTCACACACAGATCAGCATTAATGTCACTTTGGCAGAAGAGGACATGTTCCCTAGCTCAATTTTCTCATGGTACTTAGAAACTTGAAAGTTCCAGGAGGAGGGATCTCTGTTTTACCAGCACTTCCAAAATTTATTTCCTTTTTAACCACTGTGGCAATGGACTTCTTTCAAATTCCAATAACTTATGGAATAATTCAGTCTATTAGTTTTCCTTTAGAAATGCAGCTGAGTCCGCAGATGAAACATGTTATGCCTGGGTACTTTTCTCTTATTTCTGGGAGCAGCTATCAGTTTTGTCCTGAAAGATATTTGGCTCCATTGTACAATAAAAAAAGCCAAGAGAAAAGTATCTTTAACTCTTCACCTCTATGAGTCAAAACATCCTCATTTGGATGTCACAACAAAAGCCCCAACACTGAAGTGGCCAGAAGAACAAGGATCATTTTACAGATAATGATAGGTGAAGAAGCTGAAAACGGGATTTTGTGGAACGACTTTAGAGAGGATATGAAATCTCCATGGGGAATTTATTAAAGCCAACAATGCAGCTATTCTGTAGCTTTTTGAGGCATACAGAGGATCAGGTCTTCAGTCTCCTTCAAGCTTGTTTCCGCACTTGAAATTGTACTTGTTATCCACAAAACTGGCTGCAATTACTGTACCAGAACAGGTTGGGCCGTGACTGACTAGATCTCTGCATACTCAGCCCCAGGAAAACTAGATGTAAATGCAGACTGATTAATTTTGCACGTGAAAATTGGAGTTTTCTATCAAAAATTGTGATTCTTACCGCCTCACCCGGTGTGTCAGCCAGTTTGGAGTGTGAATTGAGGACCAAATAATGGATCCTCTATGGCTGCTTCTAGTACTGATTGTATAAGCACCCTAGGTGAGTCATTATTGTCTTCCTTGCACTTCAGTCTGGACATAAGAATATGTCAGTGCTCTGTAATTCATGGCGACTTTTAGTTATGTCTAGGGCAACTCTGATGGAAAGATGCTGCATTTCTGTGAGTTTGATTTCTCCTCTGTACTTTCTTTGGTCCCTTTTCATGTCTCTTTTTCTTCTTTTCTTTTTTCTTTTTCTTTTTTTTCTTTTTTTAATCCATGTGAAGTCAAATACAGCACTGATGTTTCTTCCTTCATTTTCTCCATATTTATTCAACTGTGACACAAGAGGCAAAAAGACTCCTCCATCTCTCTTGGTTCCTTGTGCTAACATTTCCCCACTGATTTTTAATTTGAATTTATGTTAATCACTGTTTTTTCAAGCCTCTTTCATGATAGCAGTGGTCTGTCTTCATCTTCCCAGATCAGATATGTTCATCCTATCACAGACAAGTCATGATCAAGCTGTTAAAGTTCCAATTCATATTTATTAGCTTGAAACATCCAGCCATGGCCCAGCAGCTGGGATCGGGAGGGAGACCCTGCTGTGCTGAGCCCTGTGTGCACACATAAACTCACAAGAAGGACAATCTGCTCCAGACCCTGCTCAGTCACTGGCACGGTTTCAAAGTGTTAAAGGTCTGATACAATTTGTAAACTCACCTCAGTTTTTATGAGGACTCAGAGAGTTAAATTTAGCAGTTTATTTTGGTTACTTTTTTTATAGTGACTCTGCGCTTCTCAATTTCTGTATTATTCACACCTCAACAAATCTTATTTCATTAGATTTTGGGAACTGCAATGGTAATTTTGGTGATTAACTTTAAATTGAGGATAATACACGAGCAGATATTAACATAATGTCAAAACAATTTCGTACAATTGTTACTTAACCTCGGTCAAATCATTTCCACCCCCAGCATCCTCCCAAATGGACCTTTATTAATATGACACAGACAAACACAAGAGAACCCTGGGCTTTATGCAGGGAAATGATTAAACAAGAACACTTATCAGAAATTATCATGCAGGGTAACAAGGCAGCAGGGCAAATCTCTGAATTCTCATGTTCTTAAGGCTGCATCTGGCCTTTAGAGGAATTACATGAATGAGTCCTCAACAGGATGCTCAAGAAAGGTGTCATAAATTGTCTTGCCTGGGTGACAACCAGCGGAAGCTCAGCAGCAAGATATTTAGCTTTTTGCATTTATTATACACAGCTGATTTTAAAGCTGATGGATGGGTATTAATTACTGTAAAGACTGAAGATTTTAATTTCTGTCTTGATGTCACAGTTAGACCTAAGAAAACCCATTTTTTAGGGCTGGAGGAGAATTCATTGTCTTTGGCCCCTTCAGTCAGTAGACAGACGAGAAAAAGAAAAAGGAAAAAGAAAGAATAAAAAACCACTAGGAGTGATGAATCAGGGGCACACAGGTGTCTCACACATCTAGGGGATATGTTTACTCTTATGAAGAGTCCCTACCTCCTCCTTGCAGGAGGCTGCTCCTGTGGCCTCACTGTACAGAAACCATATCCCATCCTACGCCTTAATCATCAGAGAATCCTCCTGGGCTTTCATCTCATTAACTGCCAGGGGAAAATGAAACTATTCAGCTGTGTGCCCAACTTTCACTGGATTTTCTAGGACTTCATCTTGTGATTCCCAGAGATTTTTTTGCAATCAGCAGACCGGTTCCCACTGGTATCAAGTGGAGTGGAATGACACCCCCATCACTGTGCTGGGCTTGTTGGAGCCATGTTGGGGGACTGACTGGCCAGGTCCCACCTACCTTGCACATGTATTTCCTTGAACAATCACTTCCTAACCATAGAAAAAACTAGAAATTTGTTGAAATTTTTTGCTTGAATTCATCTGGGACCATTAAAGGAAAATACAGGGTAAATGGAGAAAATAGACCCTAATTTGTCAACAGACCAGCTTTTATCCCAAACTCAACCATGGAAATTGGTGCTATTGGCAGAATAACTCCCCTTTACCATCTAACTGAGATGCTGCTGACCAGTTTGATGTTAATTTGCATGGCCCCATGTTTTTGGAGAGGAAATCCTTCCCATAGCCTCTGGCAGACCTGGCCGGACCTGACAGTCTTCAGGTCTGGACTGTGGAGAAGTTCGCATCAACATCATAAAGCTCTGAAAATGTATGATATATCTTCTTCTACACATCCAGCCAGGGTCACTCAGATTCCTGAGAAGGAAGGAGCACATACTCACCTTGCAATTACTGGGAATGGATCCACAAATCACCTCCTGCAACCAAATTCACTCAGAAGAACCTTAATTTAAATACCCAAACTTTGAAATATTCAAGACCAGTGATTGCCTTTCATAATGTTGATTTAAATTAATTCTGACATTTATTCCAAAAGTGTAGGGGAAATAAAAAAACATAAAGGAAGAAAAGACGCATAACCTTTTCAGCTTGATTTGGTTTAGATCATGTTTTTTTCAGAGGTTTTTATTTTTCACATAATCAGTCTGAATGGAACACAATAAATCTGAGAAGGTAATAAACAGCTCATAAAAATCACTTTTCAACCTGTTGCTAAAACAACTTCACAACAGTTGGTGCACTAATGGCTCACTGGAGGGATCAGAGAAAGCTTAGGTGAGCTGTGAGCTTCAGGGTAACAAAAAGTGCTAGTTGTTAGCACAAAAGTGCCATGGCTTTACACCAGGAAAAATCAGTACCAGAGCATGTAAAACTCACTGGGTAACTATTAGGAGTTATTTGCTCCTTTCTTTTTCTTTGATCTCTCTTTTTTCTCTTTAATACACTGCAGTTTGTCTTTTCTACACAGGGTCTGAAGTTTATTGTGAGGCTTGCAGGGCAACATTTTGTGGCTTGCAGCAGGTAGAGGATACACCACAGATGTTCTGGGGAATCATCTGGCCTGAACATCTGCTAAGGGTTGGCAGTGGTGTGAGGAACAGGATGTGATGCTCTTCTCCATTGTGTTAATAACTCTTTTTCCCTTTGGAGGCCTTTTGTGTTTCAGACTCATGTGACCAATGCATATGCATTTACTGCATCTGCATTTTACCAAAACCACATTTCTTAGGGGAAAAAGGAGGCATTTATCCTACCTCTCATGGCAAAGTAGTGTTTGGTTGAGAAGAAGCCCTTGTTAGTGACAAACCTGACTGCAACAACAAGCCCTCAAATACAGAGACCATGAAATAAACAAAGAATCATGTTGTTTCTGCAGCTACCAGCTTGAGAAAGAAGGAACAAAGCATGAGTCACTGTGACGTACACAAGCGAAATTATGAATGATAAGCTAAAAATAAAATGCTTTCAAATATAGTTCCTGCTTCTGACTGAGGAGCATATTCCTCCAGGGGAGATGACACCTTCCTATTTCAGCTGGGCAGCTCTGTCAGCCACATGTAGAGACCTGAAGCAAGCAGCTCCCAAATTGCCCTGCAGCTGCAGAGCAGGAATTTGAGCCTGATAGATGATGTCAGCCCCACTATTCCCGGGTATGTGGCACTCCACAGTTGTGGCATCATCACTCTGCAATCCTTCCAAGGCCAGACATCACCCACTCAGAGGAGGCACCCTTCATGTCAGCTCTCTCTCAGAAGGAGACACAGCATCTTGTGAGAGTGTCAAAATACTATGTCTTGAGCCTGCACCGAATGGAGACAGAAGTTCAGCACTAAATATTGCTGATGATAGACTTTTTCTCTGATAGGTACTAAGTAGCTAATAAGAACATATGAGCCAGGCTATCAATGCAGTGAAGCTCCTCCTAAGCTTTTTAATGCACTGATATTTTACAATGTGAATTGCTTCATCTTGAGAGATGTCCCAGCAATGTAATAATATGAGTGCATAAATTCTAAGCTTGGTTTTCACAGCTTTTACATAGAGTTTAGCCACCTTGCCTGGGTAAGGGCAGGGTAGTAGTCTAGACAATGACTTTAGCTCTGCTCCTTAACAGTTGAAAGACCAAGTAGCTCTTGATAACACTTAAGTCTGTATTAGCTCCTGCTGGATATTACCCAGAAGGAGAAGAAGACAAAAGACAAGGTGAGTTCTTTTAAGGCCTACTTGCAAGCTTGAATACTTCCCCCTGATTTTGTGTATTGGAGTAAAATCTGCAATCCTCCGTGTATGCAATACATCAACCCACCACCAAGAGTCTGGCAAATATTTGGAACAAACCCAGGTCAGGCTGATGTACAAACCCAAGAAGAAGCAGAAGCAGAAAGACAGAGAGACAACATCGGGCAGGACTGGATCCACGTTGAAGCGAGGGAGGAAAGAGCACCAGCAGTTGGGTTGCCAGTGTGTAGTGCTGCTTTTTTGGGTGTAGCAGGAACACTGAGAAGGTGATAAATGAGCATTTAGGAGCCACATTATGTGACTTATGAACATCTGTAGATCTTATCACAGAACACAGGAGTCCAGGACACTTCTAAGGCTGTGAGGCAGACCTCAGTGAAGAAGACAGATTTGCCTTGATTTTGAAGACTTACTGTTGCTAACCTTCATGGGCTGGGAAGGGGATGGCTCTCAGATCTTTAAAAGGAACGAGGAAACAGCAGCAGTATCTGACTTGTCTTTTCTTGCTAATGAGCTATTAGAAACTGTTTTTGAGCCATACTCTTTGCCCTCATTATAACTGTGTTCCCATAAGCTCTGACTGTTATAATGAGAAGAAATCTGGACCAATGCATGGTTTTAATGAGATACTGTTTAGATGTAAACCAGAAAGTGTAACATCTGAAGTTGGACCTCAAAGTGCAGTAACAGAAACAGGTAAAGGATTTACCTCAACAGAGAAACCTGAGTAGGAGAAGAGGAAACAACCATTTTCATGTCAAAGGCAGAAGAGATAAAGCTTGTTCCCCCTCAAATCAAATGTGAATTCAAGAGGTGATATGTAGAAGGATGTAATTCAACGAGGGGAAAGGAGGGAAGCTAAAAAGAGATCCAGCAGCTAATAACTTCTAAGAGTTGAATGGTGAAAGGAAATGCTCGCTGTCGACAACACCAGTGAGGAATGAAACAGCCAGCAGAACATTTCTTTTGTTCTTGTCTCATATCTTTTCATGAAAATTAAAAGGGCAGTTTTCACAGCTGGTGAAGGACTTTTTTTTTTTTTCCCCTTCGCTCTGCCATCTGATGCTGTCTCCACTTTGAAAACAGCAAATTTATGCCTGAAGCTGAACGGGTGAAAATTGGACTCTGTTGCCTGTGGGTATTTTGCCATGAAGAGCAGCAGGATTCGACGAGAAATTTCATCCAGATCAAATCAGGGAATATTCAACAATGTCTCTGTTTTCACAGGAGACTTTCAAGCAGTAAGAGGGAGCTGGGAGCCAGGGCTTTGCTGGGTGCACCCCAGGATGCTCAAGATAGTCTGTGCTATGAGGGGAAGAGAATAGCGTAAAACTGTGTTGGGGTTTTTTTTAGCTCATTCTCTGAACCCAGTGAACCAGAGAGATCTCCAGTCTGAACCCAGAGGGAAAGACTTCTTCACTATGTCACTATGTTATATCTTATGGTGCTAAGAAGCAGGGATAAAACCTGCAAGAAATCCCACCTTCTCAACAACCTCTGTCTGACGGTGCTCTGCCAGTGCACAACAGTGTCCTCTCATCCTTGTTAGCATCACGTTTCTCCTAGAAAAATCACTAGCGAAACATTTGCCAAGAATTACCCTGAAATAGTTCTTGTCAAGGACCAGGACAGGTTATGCATTTTGAGACAAGTATGGAAAAATCTTTCTTTTATAGGTAACTTTTCAGGAATAACTGGGGCTCTTTTCTGAACAGGAATTTACATCAGACTCGTGACTGCTGCTTTGAGCTGTGCATAAGCATATTCATGTGGGGAGCATTACAGTGGCCATGTTCAGAAGATAAGCCTTGCAGCCATAAAGACTAGAGATTTCTGATATTATCTTCAATGAAATTTTAAACATTGCAAATACTGATATGGCTGGCTCAGCATTCCAGCACTGACTGGTTCATTCAGTCTCTGGCTATGCCTCTAAATGGTTTAGACTCTGTGTATGTCCCTGGAAAATTTCTGTCCTGAGATGAACATGGTCTTCAGCAAATCTCACGTGTGGAGGAATTTATTCTCCAAAAGCTCAGACTCCTCTCTCCCTGACTATACAAAACTGTGACCAGATTTCTGTAGCTTCTAGTGAGGAGAGAGGAAGCACAAGCATCAAACGCAGGAGGCTTTCTGCAGTATGTGGCCAACTGCAGCTCTCAACCCCAGAAGCCTGTTGGGATGTATTCCCCAGTCTCTGTGCCTCCCAGGACTAAGAATTGCTCTGCTGTGACAGTGTCTCTCATGTTGCAATAGGACAGCTAACATGATGTTTTCACGTGGAGAGGAGTGTGCTGTCCCTTGATACTGTGTTTGGAAAATGCAGGATTGGTGTGTTTTATTTTTGATCATTTGATGTCAAGGATTCAACACTGAACAGCTCTAAAGGGTTTTGTTATTGCAGATGCTGTTGGTTTGAGATGTAAAGCTGTGCTCTGCTCCCCTACATCCCACCTGGAGTGAGTTAGAGGAAGCAGGCAATGAGAAAGCTGCTTTTTTACTAATTTTTTTCCTCATTAGCAGTCATCAGAGAAGCCACTGGCAGAAGGTTGGTGCATACATTGGGGATGGTGTTTAGAGGCCACAGAGTGAACTAAGGGTGAGTGCCTGCATAGGTAAGTTGGACAAAGTGTGGCTCAGGTGACAGATCATCTACATGCACATGAATGAGGCATGTACCTCTGTGTATGTGGGTGCCTGAAGTGCCTCCACTTGTTCTGTTCATCTTTTACTCATGTGCAGGTGTAAGTCTGTGCACTCAAAAGTAGAGGGGAGGAATTATGAAGAGTCACTTTGGGTCTAAGACAGGGACACTTGCTGCCGGCAGGAGTGGACATGTATGTTCAGAGTGAATGGTGCTTCTTAAGGCCACTCTGTCTGCTGAAGGACTGAAGTGCTGGATGGCTTGTAAAGCCTACATGTGGCATAGAAGGGCTGAGGCAGGGATTGACCTAAATCCAGTTAAATAAAGGGGTAGTGCAACTTTGCAACATCAGCTGCCTTGTATGACCCATGAATGTGTGGTATCCATGGTCAACGGAGCTAAACTGCCCTTTCCCCTGTGACAAATTCCCTTTAGCAGTGTCCTGACCCCCTTTCAGACCCACTGGGATGGTATTTGTCAACTCTTGCAGTGTGGTCTGGATGTGGTTACCCATTCAGTTCTGGAACACTTCCATTCTTGGCAAGAAGCTGTTAAAAATAAAGGGGTGGCAGGGAGGGGGAATGTATCACCTAATTGATTAGCTCCGTGAATCACAGAGATGCCAGACTGTCAAAGAGTAAATCACTGACGCTGTCTTTGATGCCTCCTTCGGTCAAGGACACACCAGCCTGCTGCAAAAGTTGCCTTTCTTTTAATGTGCTTTCTCTCCTCTCTCCAATCTCTCTCTTAGACTTGTGCATGTGCATGCAGGGATTTTTTTCCACTGGATGTCTGCGTCTGCCATACCTTGTATTTTGATTCCTTCAGCAATTACTAGCTATGCAGGCCAACCCTGTAGGACAGGCCTGCAGAGGAGTGATTACTAAGGAATGGGAAATGCAAAGAGGGGTATTAGAGACCCCTCAAGGGATCTCTCTCCCTCCCACCACAGTGCTGTCACTCACTCTGAAAAATAGCTCCCACTGCAAACAATCTTTCTGAAGGTAATGGGGACCACCAGTTAATTCCATCTTCTGGTAGTTGGGGGAGATGTAAATGGGGGTGGCTGTTGGCAGAAACAAAGAGTCTTTTTGTATTATCTAAAAAGCTGTTTTTTCTTCCCATTTCCAGCATGGCTGGAGATGCACCAGCAGTCATGTGGTGCTGAAAGACTATAATAAAAAGCTAAGTGATGAGGCAGCTTTTGTGATGGAATTTCAGCACTCCCAACAGAAGCTGAAGCCAGAACCCACACACACAAAAAAAAGTGCTATTCAGACAAAACAGAACAAGTTAACCAAATTCCTCCAAATTTCAAGCCTGAGCTGGTTCCAAAGCTTCAGAAACTGTTATAAGGCACATCTGATCTTGCTGCCAGTACACACCACATCTCTTATCACGTGCCATCTCAGATTGGAGGACTACTCCCCAGGAATGAACTGCTTTTCTTGGTTTCCTGCCAGTGCCACCTGCCCAGCTCTGTCTAGGTAAAGCACAGCGATAGAGAGCGTTGGCTCAGACAGACACTCGGATCCGGGCCAGGCTGGGAGATGGCCTGTTAGTAGCTGTCGCTTGCTTGGCTGGGTTGGTTTGTGGTGCTGGGAGAGGGTTCAGCAGTCGAAGGCTTCTGCCAAGATTTTCTGCATGACAGCACCCTCCTTACCGCAGTCTGTGGCTGGACTGAGCTTCTTCCTGCGCTTCCCAAGAGTGGGCCTGTAAAGGGAAGGAGTTCTGACATTTCCAGGCTGTTCTCCTTGGAGATCCCTGCAAACACAAGCTGCTCTCTGTCCCGGTGCATGCAGCCTATGTGTTAACAGCAGAGAGCTACTGACCATACAGGTGGAGACAGCGGGTCTCTGGTGCTCACTTTCTTCCTCAGAACGTGGTCTGACCCTAAAAATGCTCATTGGAGTCTGACGGGCTAAAAATGGTGGTCCCAGAACATGCCTTGTTGTCATTCCCTCTCGCTCCACCTCCCTGGAAAGCAGCTCAGGGAATATCATCACTCAGCAGTTTTCGGACAAGCCCAAAGTGTCAAAAACAAATGAAAGAAACAACTCAAGGGTTGAAACAGCAGCAAAGGTGCTAGTGAAGAAGGATAAGATAAGCAGCAATGATGGAAGGATACTTTATGCTAACTGCCCTAAAGTGCATTGTCTAAATCTTATTTCAAGCCACTGTAAGTGGCTGTTTCTTTCTTCCAGACTGAGTTCATTGCCACAATGCTCCTCATGCGAGACTTTCCAAACTGTGCCCAAGTCAGCCCATCAGCTGGCCCCTGCTAAAGTTCCTAGGTGGAGATTTGATCCTAAGGTGACATTTCTTGTCTTTGAAACAATTATTAACACTTTTTTAAAAATTTATTTTCCTCAAGCACATTTCATTTGCCAACAGCTTTCTTGAACTGTGAAGACCAGGACACGGCAAAGCTTTCAGGCGTGGACACCTGCCTGCAGTTAATACCAGCTCATTCCTCCTACTCTTTCCTCTCTGTCTCCAAGCCATTGCTGCTGAAAAGGGATGAAAAACATCCTTCAGCCTGAAATGGCCCATGGACACGTGTTTTTGAGAGCTAGAAATGCCAATCCTTGGAGGTTACACATGGAAACATTCAGTGATTTCCCTTTTCATTCCCCATCTCAATTTTGCACTCTGTCAGGTTTAAATCCAATTCACCCATGCCATGCTCAGCCTGTATTGTTGTACATTCCTCCTCAAAATTACATGCTTCCTATGGCAATCTTGTAATTTTCTCCTTGTCTCCTCTCCCCAAAAGTATATGATCTTAGTTTATTAGATTCTATGTCTATAAAACAAGCCATGGTATGAGGCACAGTAAAAATATAGAGAAAGGTGATGAAACATCTTGTTACCACCTCTGAATTCTGGCTGGCTTTCCAGATATGCAAGACATTAAGCCATCATTAAGAATAAACATGTTAATCCCTCTTAAAATCTTAGCTGCCAAAGCAGAGGTGACCACTGGTGGCTTTTGAAGGGCATCATACTGTTGAGTTTAGCAGGAATGTAGTGTGCTCTGATTTCCTTGTGTATCTTTAGTGAGAACCCCCTGACAAGATGCTAATGGCTGGATGCATCTGCTGGAGAAGAGGTGATTAGTAGAAATGTCGAGATGATGGTTTAACATTACAGTGTATATGTAAGCTCTTTTTCTTGGACTTGAGATCTTAAAGAACCTCTCAGAGGTAATCAATGGCACTTTAGTACCCTTTGAAGCTTTTATTCACAACATTTGCATGGTACTTTGTGACACATTGACTTTACTATTTTCCTCCAATTTTATACAAAATTGCTCCAGACTTGCATTTAAGTTGCTGTAAATGTGGTGATCTGTCAGGTTCAATCACACAGTGCATCTGGGGCTCCCTTTCTGCAGTAAAATCTTGGGTCATCATTACATGTTCCAATGCTCTAGGACAGCAATGGACTAACAGCTTAACTCTGCACCTGCCGTTCTGTGAACTGATACACTGCACCTTAAAATAATGCAACAGGATCGGCACTGACCTACCAGAGAACCACAGTGCTTGAAAACAAAATTAACGTAACACTAAACTGGGCTCCAAGGCTCTGAATGGGCAATATTGTCTATGCAAAGTCAGTGAGGGTTGGAGGTTTATAAAGCTTCTTTAAAAACGCAAGAGCAGTTTCTTAATTTTAAGTCTGCACCTATATTTGGGGGTTGATTTGGGACCTAAAACAGGTGCTTTTTTTTTTTTTTTCTCCTTGTTACAGGTTTGATCTCACACAGCCACGTGAGCTCATGGGTGTAAGAAACAAACTGCCTTGGTCCAGCCTGTAATATCATTCATGAGGAGGAGGAACCATCACAAATTATCTGTAAGAGATATTAGTCACATTCTTTGGTGTAATACTGGAAGCACCCAGCTATAATAATGGTGAAAGTGGTGTGAAGGCCAATTTAGAACAGAAAAAAATAGCTTTGTGCAAGGTCTTTGAGGAAGAGACTGTAAATATGAAACAGAGAAGTCGTTTTAGCTTCCTTATGATTTTAAGCTATATTTCATTTGGTCTGCTATATCATTGCTATCACAGCAGTAAGAACATTCTAAAATCTATCAGAAGGACCAGAGAAGGCTTCTTACACCACAACACCTAAAAACTCACTTTTCATAATCCCTAAAACCCACAGTTCCCCCGAAAATCCTACCACCCTTTGTGCTCCACCGCAGCATCCATAATTCAGAGTTTTGCCATTCACTTCATCTATCCCACTCTGCTTAAGAATCTCTTGTTTTTCTATTGATTTCTCTATGTGGAAAAAGTCAAAGACATTTATATGTCATGGATATAAATTGGAAAACTGAACCTTTATAAAGATGGAAAAGTATAATTCACTCATCTGCCTGAGAAATGCCATGAGTCCCTCATTCCTCCATGTCTTATATTCAGCCAAGCTCTTTCCTGCAGCTGGAACTGTGCAGGCAGTTCTCTTTGCAGCTCAAAAGGTTGGAGTCAACCTCACTTTGAAGAAAAGCTTCCTCCCAAGCACAGTGCTGTGACCACCTTCAGGGAAAGCCATGAAGAGTTCAGAGATCAGCACCCTGAAGTCGTGCACGGCCGAGGCTGGACTTGGCTATGCCATCCCCTCCAACTGGGAGCACTAAAAGTTTGGCATGAGGTCTGAAATATTTAACCAGGCTGCCACTATGTAAAAATGACAGAGTGTGCCTGAGCAGAACATCTGTCAGGGAGGTGGCAGCTGGCAGAGCTGGGCAAGGATTTTCTGGGGAGAAATGGGGCATAGCTTCCTAATTGTGCTGCGATGCCGAGCTGCGTGGGAGGGCGAGGGAAGCATGTGTGAGCGAGTATGTTGATCGGGCAATGAAGAGACAGAAGAACAAATGCCATGAGAAATCACATTTGAGAGGGCAGATGTGACTGCTGTAGTGTGGGAGAGGAGATTCTCAGCAGGGTGGCTCCTCATGGCCCCAGCAGTAGTCTCTGACTGCCCACATGCTCTTCCCACTCCGGGTCTGTCAGCAAACCAAGATCCCAGACTACTTGCAGAATTTTTTTTGCATGTGTTGGTGTCTAGCTCCAGGCCTTTTAAGAAGGGGACATCTGGAGCCAGCTGATCATTTCACCATGGGCCCAAGCTCTGATCTTGGTGATGGGGTTGAGCAGCTCAGTCCATAGGCAGCTATCCAAGACCTCTCTCAGCAGAAAGAGTGAGGTTTGAGTCCAAAAATCATCCTACATAGGACTGGAGAGAGGTGAGTCTGATACTGCTCTCCTGTTTGTACTCCTATTGCTTTCAGAGAAGCTTTATTTGACCTTTCCCAGGAACAGACTTTGGGTAGCCCATCACTGGCTTGCTCTTTACTCACCCTAAGAATGCTCTGCTTCCAAAACTGAGCTCATGGCAGCAAGGTGAGTCTGGAAGAGGTATGACACTGGAGGGATGAGTACTGGATGGGGGCAAACACAGAGAACTTGAATCCAGATTTGAGAGGGAGAAGGCTTATGAATGTTGAGGAGGGATGTTTGGAGAGAGGTTCAAGGGATGAAGTGATCTGTGGAAGTCGGCCTGGTTGCAAAAGCTCTTTGTAAGTACAATAGGGCTTCAATTTGCCATTCCAGTGCTTTGTCTCAGTGTCAGGGTAACTACTTATGTGGACACATGGGCACCCAAACTCCCACTCTCTTCTTTCATCAGATCATGCAAAGGCTAAGAAATGCAGGAATTAATTTCCTCATCGATACCACTGCCATCCTGCAGATACTTCTGCTGAGTTTTGAATTTAGCACTAGTTTGAAGGCAAATATTTCCACATTCTCCACTAAGGTAGAGATTGCCAGAGACCGAGAGTTTTATCACTGATGCAGGTGACTAGAAAGGGTTAATCAGCCAGGGGTATATATTGTTTAATTCCCACAGTGTGGGAGTGAGACAATAGGAGATCAGAGTTCGACTCAAGTTCTTTGCATTCTCCCCCACACTCCTTTTGGAGGGTGTTTCAGGGACAGGCTGTGAGGAATGCACACTATCTAATCTGCATGTATAATGTAAATATGCACATTTTTATTTGCTCTCTCCATCTGCAGGGAACTTGCTGGCATCAGAGCAGCCATGTGGTCTCACAGCAAAGTTTCTTTGTAAAAGGAAAGGAGAAGACTTAGGGAGGCGTCTTGCTCTCTGCCTCCTGCATCCTGGGAAAATGGGTGCACAAAGTCTGTTCTACTCACACCTTCACGTGTTTGCTCACTGGTTTTAGAACTTGACCTGGAATTGGCTCCTTAAAGGGAGCTGGTTCCTTCACTGAACTGGAAAACCAGTATGGAGGAAGGAAGACAAGAAATTGCACTTGGCCAGTCTTAAACCATCGTTTAAACCAATTTCTCTATCATAGAATAAATTTAGAAAATCATTAATATCTAAGATAGGACAACTAGTTTTTATCTTTTGGAACAGACAAAATTAAATGGAGGTAAATTCATGAATGCTAAACTTTTCATCAGGAGGGAATCGAAATGTTTCATCTGAGTTGTCAAAATATCTAGGTTGTACGTTTTACAGGTTTTTTCCTTGTTTGCATTTGAAGCAAGTAGAGTAATTTACAGATCGACTAAAGCCTGATTCTGCATTTTTTTGCCTAAAAAAAAAGAAAAAGTAATTTTCATGAAAAGCTGTTCCCCAGCTCCATTGTGGCCTTCTGAACAATGCTATTACACTGGCTGGGAAGCAGCAGCAGCAGCAGCTGGAATCCCTTGCCCTGCCATCAATAGCTTGCAGTGCTTGGAGTCCTGGCTGGCCTATAAATTGTCTGTCTCCCAACTGGCTGAAATAACTGCCTTTGCTCCACGAAACGTTTTGGACTCAGGTCACTTGAAATCAGGGAGAGGTGTCACTGTGAAGAAACTAGTGGTGCTAAAGAATAGTAGTTTGCACAAAGGAACTAGTGAAAACTTGCTTCGTAATATCTTTCAAGAACATAGGTCTGCCTTTCTATGGAATTTTTTAAAGGCCCGACTGACTCAGAAGGGGTTTTAATCTATTTTCCTTATTGTTCCACTGCATGCCTGGGTATTTGTGTGTGTATGGTTGTGACAGTATAAATATTAATAGCACAAGGGTGAGAATACATGTGGCCCTCAAATGAGGTTATATAAACACACAGCTGCTGTGCTATTTGTAAATTTATAAAGACACATTTCCATCAAGAGTGTGAAAGTCAAATAACCGTGCAGGGAGAGAGTGCACATATGTTTCATAAACTGCACAAGAAGCCTATAGGAATTACATGGTGCTACTTAAATCCCAGTCCCACTGAGGTCAACTGGAGCTGTGTCACTGACTTCAGTGGGATCAGGACTTGGCACAATACACTTGCTGTGATTTCCACGGATAAAGCAGAGGGAGCTACTGGAAAAACAAAGGTCACATTCCTATCACAGTGCAAAAAGTGCCAATTCCTTGTGACTTGCTGACACCTGAGCCTGATGGGGATGATGCAGCAGTGTAACACCAGCAGAGAGGCTCCACCCTTGCCTCCTGCAGCCTCTGCTGTCCATGGGAAAGCAGGATGTGGATAGGGTGGTGACAAGGAGGAAAGCAGCTCTGCATCTGCCTCCCTGCATTACCCTGCGCTCTGAGCTCTGCTGGAGAAGGACACTGGTGTTGCCTCAGGCAGACCAACAAAAGAGCATCACTTGTGTGTTTGAAAGGGTGATATGCTGACAGTGTGCAGGTCAAAGTGTGGACTGCCACACAGTCCCATTTGTGCAGCTTTAGCAGCTGCTTGCACTCACAGCCTCCCCAGAGAGGTTTCATAGTCACTGTCAGACTACATTCTGGATGACAGGAGCTGATGGGGCTAAGGTTTCATTCCATGGACAATGTGGAGCACGCAAGGAGATGAGTCAGAAGCAGGAAAGGTTCAGGAAAAAAATAGGAATTGTTTATATTGGAAATGGATTAAGAAATTTAAAAATTCCCTAATTTTCCTGGGACTTTTAAAATCAGACTTCCAATATCATATTTTTTATACTGCAGAAGATGATAGTGAGACCCCAGTGGCAAGTCTAGGATCGTTTTTTGGGCTCACAGAATTACCTTGGTCATGATAGAAACCTTTAAATCAGGAACATCTTACTAGGAGATTCTTTTCTGTTCACTGCAATGGAGCAAGTCCAACTCAGATAAAGGCCTGAACATGTGGAAATTTGTTTGAATCTTCTGCCTATTCTGTATCCCACCCAGGTTTGATAGAAGTGTCCAAGGAGGAGCTCATGAGAAACTGTTCCATAACCTTCCTGAGGCAGCCTATCTCATAGGAAGGGTGTTGTGCTAAAATCTGCAGATTGGTCCAAAATCTAGTCATGTAGTCACCCAGCACTGGGAGGACATTCTTCCTAGGCATCAAAGGCCAGGATTCCTTCTTTCTAGGTCTTCACCAAAGTGCCTGATTGGTATAAGTTTGGCCCAGAATCCTGGATACCCGGTGAAGAGAAACAGGCATGTCCAGATGTCAATTTAGAACTTGAACTGGCTCAAATCCCAAGTCTCAGTCTGCCTTTGAGGGGGAAACATCTTCTAATGTTTTAATGTTGTCCTCAGTGGAGGATATCCACCTGAGGGAGGTGTTATACAACAAGTTGGGTTGTAAATATCTGCTGGAGTGCACTGAACACTCACCTCCCTCTGCAGACAAGACCTTATACTGAAATGAGAATAATAGAGTTTTCAGTTCCCTAGCAAGAACACTACTTTTCTGTGTTGTTTTTGACTTGTTATTTCCAAGCCAAAAGTAAAGAAAAAAAAAGCATCATCTTGGTTTGAGCAAAATATTTCTTTTGTCACTCTATGAGAAGTAACACCTGCATTTTGAGCACACTTTTCAGAATAAGATGTAAGGCAAATTCCAGCAAAACTAAATTTCCAAAGAAAGATCAAAACATTTTCTTTGAAAGTGGCAAAACTAAACACTTAGGTTCAAGTAAAAAATTCAATGTCAAAATGAAGTTTCTAAGTTCCCCTTTTAGCCTCTGAGAAGGATTTTAAAAAGTTGCTGTTACCAAATCTGCATTGCCCACTGAAAGAAAATAATCCCAAAATGTCTTTCTGATCTAAAAATGATGCTAAAAATGCAAGAGATCAGGCAGCTGTTTCTTGGACACAGTGCAGAGCTGTTTTAGCTTAGTTTCAGCAAGTCACCCCTAGGCTTTGCAGTAATGTCTCTGTTCAGTGATCACGAATCCCTTGCAATTTGGAACATAAAAACGTCCTGCTAGTGCCATCATAGACGAGCAACAGTCACCTCATTCAGAAGGCAGGATGAGAACAACCTGGCCTTGACTTATCATACCTTTCTTTCAGCTACTTGTATTTGTTCCAACCAGCAAACTGGCTTTTGCTATATTTAGTTTCAGTCTGGGGAGAAGGGCTGAAGGGAGTAATACAAATTTTATGGGAATGTTTTGTATTTTATCCCACATGTTTATTTCTTATGCAAAATAGTGAAAGAAGGGAATGGGGGGAAAAGTGGTTTGCCAGAGTAGCACAACTGTGCAAATGGAGGAGCCACAGAGGTTTTGCAGAGGTGGAGCAGGGCTGAGTTAGAAAGGCATGGCAGATGCTGATTTCCCAGTTTGCAGGGTGGAGGGAGCACCACTGGCCACCTGCCAGCAGCAAGACCTTTTCTCTGTGTGGGACATATGTGGGTATGGATGAGAAAACCTGGAGATGGAGAAGCCAACCTCTCAGTGTCCTCTAACTCATGCATCACCGTGGACACCTCACATTGCCTTGCCTGCATAGGGATTCAAGAGCACATGGAGGGAAGGAGCCGCTGCCTGATCTGCAGGTGATCGAGCAGCTCCGGCAGATCTGCATTTCTCAGCTTCCCCTTCTCCCTCAACACCATTCCTCAGATGTGTACTTAGCTCAGCTGGACGGCCCGGCCTGACGTGCCCGCTCCATCATTATCCAGACAGGGATTTCCAAAGCTACTTGAAATGCCCGTGATTGTGCACATGTTAGGTGGCAATTTGCCAGCTGGAGCTCGGTGTTGCAGTCGACAGGACAGCAGGAGACTGGCGGAGGTGGCGGCTCACCGGGGCAGCAAGTGCATGTGTGCATCCTTCTCCTTTGCCTTCTCACTGCTGTTCCCAGCACCTTCAAAGGTTAAAATTTTTGCCTACTTATGGGTGTCTAAGCATCTGAAAGGCTTCTTGAACTGTGACCATGAGGTCAGGGATATAAAGAGGACCATGTGTTACCACTGGTAAAGTTATTCTGTACTTACATCACTGGACTGAATACATTGCAGTGATTTCCTTCCTCTACACTATCTGCAGGGGAGTGAGTTTGTACATGGGGCCATCATCCTGCTTCCGTGAGCTTTGCTCAGTCATGTGAGCTGTAGCCTGACCTTAGTGCCACTGGGACAAAATCTTTCTGATTTTTTCCAGGCATACTCTCTATAGACTAATCAAAGGGCCCTGGCTGCTGTCCCTCTGATGCATGTGCTTTTCACTTTGATTTTCCTCTCCTGTCACACAGCATCCAGGCTGTATGATTGCATATTCCCCACATCCCTTCACGATGGATATTAATCTGCTCAGCTGTATTTCATTCAGGTTTCCTCCAGCAAGAACTGGGCTGGAGCACAGGGGAAGATGAAAGGAAGCACCACATAAAGTCAGGCAAGGCCTCTGGAAGCAGCAGGGGTTCAGCAAGGATGAGGCTTCCCTAAGCGTTGTTCCCGGGGACAGACTGGGAGTGAGGTGTGAGAGGCAGATACAAGTACAAACACTCAGCCTGATGAGGACTCACAGGAAAGACACCACCCTCAACAATGAAATATGTAGATTTTTGGGGGAAGGAAAAGTGTTCACCCCGAAGGGCAACTTGTGCTGATGTTACAGAAAGTCACTGATGGTTGAAAACATTAATGAATCTTCCAAATGAACAAAGGTGTTTGGGACTTTCTCTAGGAAAATTGCATAGAATAAGTGAATTTGTTAATTGTTCTACACCAGGTTATTTTGTTTGACTCTAATTATGTCCTTTCAGCAAAATAATTTATTTCTAACCCCCTCTCTGATAAGTGAGCAATGGAGTAATTACCTGAAATATTGCACTTGACCAGGAAAGGCTCTAACATTATTAAAGCTATGACAAACTATAGGGTACTGCTGACTCCCACTGTTTCCCTTCCAATATTTGTCTATTGTATCATTCCAGATCTATGATGCCTGCTATTCCCTGTCCCTTTGA
This sequence comes from Pseudotriccus pelzelni, assembly GCA_035584735.1. Lineage (NCBI taxonomy): Eukaryota > Metazoa > Chordata > Aves > Passeriformes > Tyrannidae > Pseudotriccus > Pseudotriccus pelzelni. Next base: position 7,472,113 of record JAWMRA010000016.1, on the reverse strand, counting down.
AATAACAATGTCTGTCTTTATCCATCACTTTTCCACCACAGATCTCAAAGTACTTCACAAAGGCAAGTATCATTACTATCATTTTATGGAAAAGAAATCTGGACACTGGGAGGTTAACTGCCACTGGACTATCCTGCATTTGCTATTCTACCACCAAATCATCTATTTACAATGCAGGTCAAATTTCTCCCTTTCATTCCTGGATCGCTCTCTCCCCCTGTTCATCCCAGCAGAATCCAAAGACTTCTGCAGAGATTTAAAATTATGTGGAGTTATTGACACTGTGTTCTGTTCTTTGTCTTCTTGTGGTTCCTGGAAATTCTGCTATTTCTGCTTGCTCTTTAAAAAGAGCTGAGATAATTTCTTTTTCTATGAGCACAGATTACAAAACCAGATCTGGTTCATGTATCTCTCAAATTCTGGAGGAGCCTGACTGTGAGAATCCAGTTAAGACTGTTTTCAGGATAAAGGATCATTACAATATTCAGTATTTTCAACTCAGGCTTCCACTCCAGTGTTGCATTTGGCTTCACAGGCTGAAATGTTGGTGCCTCTTCATATTGGAATCTTCTTGGCCCATTTCTGCTCAACAATGCTTCTGGCTGTGTTTAAAATTCAGAGGAACTTTATTTTAGACAGTAGCCTGTGCCTGAACTTTTTCACCCAGCATCAGTTGTGGTGAGGAGAGAAAATGAATCTTTGCCTTTGAATGATAAACTGTTTTAAAGTAGGGCTTATAATGGTATCAGTGACAGACTTTCATTTATATCAGCCTCAGTAGGACAAGGATAGTATATATTATGGGGCAGAACAGAGTGACAAAAGAGAAAAAGAGTCAACAATATTTATCTCTGAGGTGTTCCCCCTGCAAAACCAATTACTGGTCCTGTTCTTCTGAAGGGTGTGAAGATGATTTTGTCACACCTGAATTTCCCTGTGGGACTTGGATAGGACACCAAAGACAGAACAGATGAAAGGCCATAGTTCAGTCAGTCTCAGTAGGTTTTCAGACGCTGATTTGTGCCAGAACTTTCACCCTGTGAGACCCTTTTCTGTTAGTACAATGTACACTTGAGCAGAAACAGGGTAAACTCAGAACATCCTTATCAGAAAACCATTAAAATATCTGCACAGGGGCAGCTGTCTTGGCAGGGATCTAAAAAGAAGCATAAGAACAAGGCAAGAATTTATGATGCATTCCTTACATCTTCCTAAGTTCCTGATGGTTTTATCCCTTCTTTGCTCTAGTTCTCCTTTTGCACTCCTGCACAGATACTTCTGAGTGCACACCCTGATACTGTACAGGCATTTGCATCTTGAATCTGAACAATGAGCCACAGTTTGTAGGGTCCCTGCAAACCAAGGTCAAAGCCATTTGGATCACAAATAGAGATGCCTACACAAAGGCTTTCAAGTAAATTCTTAAGGAGAGAATAATTAGAGACATGGAAGTAAACGCAAAATGGGATAAAATGTTAGATAGGTTTAACAAAGACTCAGAGAGTGCCAGACTAACTCGATATCATTCTTTGATAAGATAATTGATTTTCTAGACAAAGGAAATGCAGTAGATCTAATCTATCTGGATTTCAGCAAAGCATTCGATATGGTACTGCATGAGAAACGATTAGTTTTGTTGGCAAATCTGGGGTTCAGCACAGAAACAGTAAGGCAAACAAAGAAACACCTGAAGGGAAAACAACAATTGGTTTGTTTGAAGGGAGAAGCTTCAAGTTGAAAACAGGATAGTAATGTCCATCTTAAAAGGGCTTCCTGGTGTCTAATCTGGCTTCAACTTTCGTGAATGCTCTTTGTTACACATTCAGGGTATAAAAGTGCATATAAAATTTGTGCCTGTGGTTACAATCCTGGAAAACTTTACAAAAGGGAAGAAGTGCTGGAATGTTGTAAGAAGAGTTAGATGATTCTGAGAGCTGGAATAACACTAACAGGATGGGATCTACTAGTACAGATCTGTGGATCTGTCACTTGGCAACAACATAAAAGAAGTTAAACATGGCTGTAACAATTGGTGAGCCACAAATAAGGTGTCACCATTAAAAAGTCAGTGTGGAATTTCAGTAGAGTGGCTGGTATAGTTCTACTCGAAAGACAGAAGTCTGGATGCTACCGTGCAAGATCACTTCTTCTGATGTGCTGTCTGCTGATCAAAAAGCGTGGATTCAAAGTGGAGCAGTTGTGCAAGAGCACAATGTGGCTGAGAAGAATGGAGAGCTAGTTCTACTAGAAGAATTAGGAAGACCTGGTTTATGCTGCCTAAAAATTGAACAACTGTGTAGTGCTGTAAACGTCAGGAAAGGGCAAGAGCGCTTTAAACTAAAGGACAAGAAGATACCTATTGGTAAAAGATATTCATTAACACATTCAGCTTAGATTTCAGAGGACAATCTCATTCCACCAGAATATTGAACGTCCTTTAGAGGAAATGTATTTTAAAAGCCTGCTAATCTAAAGATGGAAAGGGATTGGTTGTGGCAGAGTTGTTTGGGGGGAAGTTTGAACAGCACGTGCCTAAAATATTCAGTCTCCAGCACTGTTTTTTAGTCCCTTTTTAATCAGCACAGAGAAATGAAATCATAAAACAGTATGAAAGAAACAAACAGCCAGTCTCTTGGTTATATGTTTTGTCAGTCCCTTGCTGGTACCTTGGCTTAGAAATATTTGTGTTCATTCCCAGTGTTTCATATCTTACCAGGTCCAGTAAAATTCTAGCATATATTTTTTGCATTGTAGTTAGGTGCATTGTGCTCAAACTGAAATACAAAATTGACAACTCCCTGATAGCCATGTGATTCCCTTTAATATGGATTCCAGAGGTAAATCCTGCACCCCAGTGACAGGGAGGTATTATTCTCCTTTTAAAATGACCTTGCCTTTCATCCAGACCTCAGTGGTCAATCTAAATTGTGTTCCTCCAATAAAATGTAGTTAGCTGATGAGCTCAGAGATGTTATTTTTTCTTCCCTAGGCATAGCCTGCAGCCTTAGTCTGTAGTGGTTTAACTGGCACTGATACGGTGATCTCTGCACTGGAAAAACAGATTGGCATGATGGGCTTGAACAGTTTCACAGGCTGGAGGCAGGGAAGCAGGAGTTTACAAGCAAATTGATTTAAGTACAGATTGTTTCGTTTCTGAGAATGGCAGCAGGGTGCTTCGAAGTTGCATGCTGCTGCAGCTGTTTAGCCATTAGCTGAAGAAAACAAAGAAAAAACATAAGACAAGAAAAAGGGATAATCATTTAGTAGCAACAAAATATTTCAAAATAACATAAAAAAGCTTTAAAGGGCACCTCTTTTGCATGGTAGGGGACAAGAGGTGAGACTGGCATCAGCAAGGTACATAGAGAAGACTATAGAGACTCAGAGAGCACTGTCTATTCTAAACCATAAAATATGAGTTTAACACCCAGAACTGGGCATTCGTATAGTAGTCATGAAGACAGTGCAGAGTGAGCAGTGCAAATGTGAAACTAGAATAAACCCAAGCAAAGTTAAACTGGGATGGTCTGCTGTGAGCTTATGAGCAGCAGGACTGGGACAGGGCTCACACAGTGTCCCGTAGGGCTGTCCCTGCGATCAACAACAGATCACAACATTACAGTGACTTGCTGCATTTTGGAGCAGCTTCAGCCTTTCACCAGCGAAGGCATAAACTCCCCGACTCACAGTCCCTGCTATGGAAGTTAGATGCCATTTAAAGATTAGCTGAGATGTTATTTCTATCAAGCACCCTGTAAGCCTGGCCATTAGCAGCAGATTGGCTGTGTCAGAGCACCTTGAATTCTGACAGACAGCTTACAGGTGAGGGACTTCCTGAACCAGGGGTGATATGTTTATGTTTAGTAATCCCTTACAGAATTTTCTCTCCTTATTTATCCAGACATTTTTTAAACCCATATAAAAATTTAGCATCCATGACTTGCCATCAACTAAATTTGCCCCATAACCCCTCATTGCCTTATGGAAAGAGCCAGTGCATGATAACTTGCTGTTCATATTTTCTACAGTGAAGTAACAGCAGAAGGAAATAATCTCCTTGTGTGTCCGTGAGTATCTAATTTTGACCATAACAGACTGGCTTTGAGGGCATGTCAGACAGTGGGTCACAAATATTCTGTTGCTGCACAGCTGGAACAATGGGGAGACAGAAATTAGGACATCACAAAGACCTTCTATTTTCTGCCTTTTTTTTTTTTCTCTTCCCTCCGTTTTCCAGACTTTATTTTGTGACTGATCTGTCTTACAATGCCAACATAACTTGCAGGTGTTTCATGTCAGTGCTATTTCTGACCACGTTGGCTGAAGCTTCTATTATATAGGTATAAAGGCACATACACTTTTTATCTCGAGGTGATAATAACAGCAGCTTAAGTTTCACTGATTTGTTGTCAATGTCATAACCTGCCTATGAATAGCATTGTAACATAGTCATAGAAGCACAACTAATTGAAGTCCATTTTGGTGAAACTACAAGGGAAATTTGCCTCTTGTTTAACAGCGTTAATTTACTGTGTTCCAAAGTAAGGACCAATAAGCAAACAAACAAAAATAAGCTTTTGAGTTTGTTCAGCAGAGAGAGAATTATGACATGAAGGATAATGTCTCCCTATTTTATGATACCTCTGGCAATAATATATTGAAATTGTTACGAAGCTATGATCATATCAGAGACATCGAGCAAAGAAACAACCACAACAGAACTCAATTTCACGTATATTCTTTCACAGGAGAGACAAATCAATCCATTCTCATAAATAATATACAAAATCCCTTGGATAGCTCAAAATTCAATACACTTATTAGAATGTCACTAGAGTCCTGGGAACCAAGTGCATAAAAACCATAGGTGGAAAAAAAAATCCAAGCCCCATCATTTCAAAAATTCTGAGATAAGAAGTGGTCATTAAAGACCCTGTCAGATTTTATTGGAGGGAAGGGATTTAACACACTACATGGACCCCACTCTTGCTGGTCAGCTGTGTTTATTGAGAGGTTACTAAGTTTTATGCAAGGCAGATGAAATTGGATGAGGATGTGGTCAAGACAGGGGATTAGACATACAATTTATGAGGCTGTTTGGGCAAGGAAGACAGTAAATCTTTTGTAGTCATTTATAATATCATTTTTCACTGATTTGGATAACCTTTCTGACACAGCAGGTCATATATAAAGATCTTTTTCTAAACATAAGGCCCTCCTGTTTGTCTTTCTATCTTTATGGCATGTTTACATGTATCCCAATATGAAAGTGCTATACAACAAGTTCTAAGTGTCAAAATTACAGGGCGTTACACAGGACACACCCCTACGTCCACAAAACTCATCATGTGCATATTTTCCCTCCAGACATCTGCTGTTTATTGATTTTTCAGTAATCCTCAATCCGGAGGCCCCCAATTTCTTTTAGTCCTCCTTCCTTTCTCACACCCCACCTCTGGTGACTCAATCCCCATCAGGCCACCTTGTCCTCCAAACAGTGTTACCTCTGGAGTGAGTGTTCTGCGTTTGCTCACCTAAAGCTTCACCAATTACTTCTGCTTTTGCACAGGTAAAGGAAAGTGAAGGTGTCATCCAGCCCCACATTAGAAATGAGACTTTGTGCAGACAGTGGGGCTGAGAGAGACACACAATGAAATTGTACTGTGTGTTTTTAAATAAACTCAGGGAGAACTGCATCGTATGCTGAGCATATGACTGCCATAATAGTTTGTCTCATAACAAGACTGTTAGCCAGAAGGGAAAGTGAAATTGTTGTTTTTTATATGTGTAACTAAGCATGCCTGGACAGAAGGATGCATTTGGCGTAATTTGAAACACCGATGTGTCTCAATGAAAGCTCCCCCCAGGGCTCTGGGAACACCCCACTCGGTGCAGTTTGGGGAGCTGGAACAAACCCTGCATGTCATGAGCAAAAGTTAGAATAACAAATGAACTACCGGAGTATTTTAGGCACAAATAAACTTGTCTTGACAATGACAAGCCCATCAGGAACCGTGATTCTGCCTCCTGGAGACACTAAAGCAAATGAGATGATTCCTGCTAAGTATCCACCTTGGGAAGAATTATCTTATTTTTATTATTTTTAAATAGGAAGTTTTTAAATACAGATTCAAGAGGACTGAGTGGAGCTTATGCATCAGGAGCACAGAATGCTGATTCTTTATCATAACAAAAACACTGTTATGAATGAGAGAAGGAACAAATCACACCAGCGGAACTGGACAGCCTATCTTGGTGGTTTGCTTCTCCTCTTTGGATTAGAGTTCCTGCTATCTTCACAGTCCATTTAGCCAAGTCCAAGTGCTTCCTTTCACTGCCTGCCATCCTAATCTATGTAAACCAGCTCAGTCAGGCATTTTTCATTGAATTAATACATATTAATGGGCAGTAATACAGTTGTACTATTGCATACATTTTCCTGAAGTACAATTTTCCATCTAAACCATTTTATTCACATTGCTGCATGGTAACTGCATCCACAATAATATCTTTAGTGATTATTCATTACAGGAATAATACAGCTGTGCCAAACACTATATTTTAGTGGCCTTATTTTTTATTTTTTTTAGCAGAAGATGAAATTATATTTGTAGAATAACAGTATTGTTGTCCTTAATTGAAGAAAATAATTTTTTGCTCAGGTATTGGGAAAAGCAGGGAATCTATAAAGATAAATTGATTTTAAGAATCATAGAGACATTAAAGTTGGAAAAGACCCCCAAGACACCAAGTCCAATCTTTGACCAAACACTGCTGTGTCAATTAAACCACAGCACTAAGAACCTCGTCCAGCTGTTCTTGAACAATTCCAGTCATGGTGACTCCACCACCTCCCTGGGCAGTCTGTTCTAAGGCCTGGCCACCCTTTCAGTAAAGAAATTTTTCCTGATGTTCAACCTGAACCTCCCCTGGCACAGCTTAAGGCTGTGTTCTCTCATCCTGTCACTGGTTGCCCGGGAGGAGAGAGCTCAACCCACATCTGGCTACAACCTCCTTTCAGGTGGTTGTAGAGTGTGATAAGGTCTCCCCTGAGCCTCTTCTTTGGAGTAAACACCCCCAGCTTCCACTGCTGCTCCTCATATGACTCTCTCTAGACTCTTCTCCAGCTTCATTGCCCGCCTCTGGACACATCCAACACCTCAGTATCTTTCTTGTAGGGAGGGGGCCAAAACTGGACACAGCACTCGAGGTGCCACCTCACCAGTGCCCAGTACAGGGGAACAATCAGTCCCCTCGTCCTGTTGGTCACGCTGTTTTTGATACAAGGCAGATGTCACTGATCTTCTTGCCTACCTGGGCACGCTTGCTGGCTCTTGCTCACCTGCTGTTGACCAGTAACTCCCAGGCCCTTTTCCACTGGATATCTTTCCATCTGCTCTGTCCCAAGCCTGGAGTGTTCCATGGAGTTGTTGTGACACAAGGGCAGGACCTGACATTTTACTCTGTTGAATCACATACCATTGGTCTTGGCCCATCAGTTCAGTCTGTCCAGATCCCTCTGCAGAGCCTTCCTAACCTCCAGCAGATTAACACTCCCACTCAATGCCATCTATGAGAATGACAGAAGAGATAGAAAACAGTAGGTAAGTGTTTGGACTATGATTGACTCCATGATGTGGATGTAGAGATCGTGAAGCACATGCGATGTAGTAAATACACATGAACAGGTTCCAAATGTTGTTATAAATTGGGCAAAACTGAAACTTGATTAGACAATTGGAAAGTTGTCTAATAGATACATAACACATTCCCATTGGAACTTACGAGTCCTTACATACCTGGCAGATACCTGTGATTTAACCCCGATAGAACTGGGTATAAATGAGGGGCAGTTGCTGTTATTGGTCAAACACTGCTCATGCAATCCACATGTAATAAGCAGATGTTGGATGATCTCCTGTTTCCTTGGATATTAATACTATGTGATGGAGACATAAGCAGGTAAAGAACGTGGTGAAAGTAAATCTGTCTTCAATTCACGCTGAGTGATCTTTTCTCTGGTCTCACCTTTCTCCTGGTGCCCTGTGCAATGCCCTCACTCCGTCACGGGGTACCCGTGGGAACACAGAGAGACTGTCAGCATGTTTCAGTCAATTTGCTGCCACAGTAGGAAAAAACAGTGGTACGAGACACCATGTGGAACAAGATTGATGGGATAATAATGTGTGTCCATCTTTCTCACTGGAAAACTTCATCATCAATTATTGTGTCAGCTGTAATTGTGTTGTCTGTTGAGGAGAGGCAGACAATGGTATTGTTCTAACAAGGCAGGAGGCTCTGTCCTTTCCTATCATGATGCAATAGCTTTCAGAGGGGAATAAAGGCATCTCTTGAAATCTTAGCCGAAAATAAACTGGCAAACCATAATTAGCTACAGCAAAATAATTAGCAACATAAACACCTTCAGGCAATAAGCAATTCCAGTTACTCCTACAGAGGCAATTTGACCTCACTTAGTGTCTATTATACACAACTTTGTAGAGTCTTATTGCTACTATAGTGCCAAGACCTGTGGGATCTGCCAAAGTTTGTTTCCATCACTTACTGAGTAAACTAGTTCTACAGTTGCTTAGGAGATTAATTAGCCTGTCAAATAATTAAGTGGACAGCCTGTAATGGAGGTTCCCATTTCATAACTGATTTATCACTTCAGAAGCCTCACAGATTTAGCTTCTTTATATGAAGATTTCCATACTAGGAGAAAAGTATTAAGATAGAACTGAGTTGAGGGGAACTCTACACACATTTCACTTACCAGTCCAGGATTTTTTTCTGATTTTGCCCTGAGTTTGTGAGGAACCTGGTAGTGATGCCATAAATCCTACATATATTTCACTGAAACTATTTGGGCTGGATGACCATTTTCATTTTGATGGTAGCAGATTAGCACTGGCTAAGTGACAAATTGAGATTTTTAGAATGAACTACTGCTGCAGTGAGTGTTAAAATTATTTGGGCATTTGCTGGTCTAATGATTAGGTCATGATTTTGGCAGACCCAGTTTGAGCTACCTCCTCTGTATTCAGTGATGAGCTAAGCACCAAGTGAATTAACACTTTTGTTGTACACTGGTTCATCTTTGTTTCCCTTGAAAGTATTTGCAATACTTAAAAGACTTCTTTGGGATTTGTAGCATCAAATCTCCAAAGTTTCACTGTTGTATTAGTTATCTGAGGTGGAAGGCAATAAATAAAAATATCATGCCTCATTTACCTTGCCCCTGAACTTAGAGCTTCATGTGAAAGTGTGACACAGGACTCTGAAAGCTGGCTCTACTGGTAAGATAAGCTCATTTTCATTGATTTTCTTAGAGGAATATGTATTACTTACATTAATATGGTGACATTTTGTTGCAGCACACATGAAAAATCCTATCTCTTTGCCTGTCAAAGACCTTCCCAGGAAAACAGCTGTGCTAACCTGTTTAAAATAGCATCTACCAGGATGTTATAATCATGGGTGAACAGAAAAATACATCAAGAAATAAAGACAAGACTGGATTTTGAGTCTGCATGCATTCTGAGGAGACTTTGGTCTGGGCCAGTTTATTCCAGCCTCCAGTTAATATCAATAATTGTTTTGTTTCAGGCCAGAAACTCTTGACTATCAATAAAATGTAGTTGGTGTAGTCAGCCTCCTGTGGGGTACTTAATGATCCATAAAACTGTTTGAAGGGAAGCTGCCAAACTGATTTTGGCCCAACCTGTGACTTTAGTTTTGATGTATCTATGTTATGCACACACATATTTGCATTTTTTGGCTGCAAAGTGGAAACTTCAGAAAGCACAGGATTGCCTGTGCAAACTTCATTTGCCTATTTGTATGGATCTGGAACTGTATATCATATTTGATGAAATAACCACAACTGTAACTTTCAAATCACTGGTGCCCTGTGATCCTTCTCCCAGATCACTGGGAGACAGGGCAACTTCATTATGGAAATGATGAAAAGATGGACAGGGAAGTGCTGCAGAAGATTCTACCTTTAGTGCCCTGGAGATGTGCATGTGATTGCTTAAAAGCATTGTTACCACTTTGCTTGCCTGGCTGCAGGGTGTGCCAAGTTGTACCTTTTCACCTCCAGACTCGCTGAGGAACGTGTGGAAAATACAACTCTTGACTGTATCACATGGCAGTAAAACTCCAGTGCATGAGCAGTGACATGTGCGTGAGGAGCACAGCCAGGACTTTGCAGACAGATGAGACCTTTCCACCTCAGCTGTGGCAAATCATATGGCAAGACAAATTAACTAAGAAGCATCCGCTGGCCTTGTCTTTGGCCTTGCTTTACTTCACTTTGAATGTTCTTCACTGAACACACTGGAATGGGAGCTGACAATGCAGATTGCTACCTCCCTGTTGCTTCCACCACTACATTTTAGACTAGCACATCGTATTTGAAATTGTTTGCTGTCACAGTTAATCTCTTTAAGGACTTGGAAGAACACTTTAATTAGCCCTGATGAAGTGGCTGGAGCCAAGTGAAGCCTGGTGGCTCTTGTTCTCCTTATGTTTGTGTTTTCTGCCGTGTATTTTTGCTGGCAGAATCTTAAACCTGACTAATTACAGTTTGTGGTGTCTAGACATCTTTACCAAGTGCTTCACTCCTTTCTTACTAGTGGTTATAATTTACATTTGCATCCTCCATCCATTCACCATGCACAATCTTCAGAGACATATCCCACAGAACTTAAATTTAAAAAAAAAAAAGACGAAGACAGGCTTGGAGGAGTTTGGAAATAGTACCATAACAACCAGCCATGATGTCCCAGCTTCTCCCCTGACTGATGGATCTTTCCACGAGTTTTGCATCACTGCAAGGGCTCCTTGCATCAGATTATTCTCCATGCCTCCCAGTCTCCCAGGGAAGATAAATCAGACCTTTCACTGCTGGATCACTGCAGGTTCAAATCAATTATATTAATTCGTTGCCCACTTGCTGTTATTTTTCTGTCACAATGAAAGAGCCCCAGTGGTGAGGAGAGTTTACTTCTTCTGTAAGAGAAATCATCACATCACAAGAGTGTAGGTGTTTGCTACTAGTAATGACAGGGCTGGCTGCCCAAGAGAAAATAGTCGTGGTGGGATTGTGGGAAGGGATACATCTGTAGACACGGAGCTGTGAACATTTTGTGGGCACATGTCAGTGGAAGAGCTCATGACGGAGCGGGGATCTGCTGGTCTCACTTCAGCATCTGACCCCATGAGGAGGGTCGCATTGAGGTGTTACAAACAGCACAGGGTTCAAGCTCACAACTGGTCACTCTGACATGTCATCACACTAAAATAGCACCTAGAGTTGCCCAGCTATGCTGAACCATCTCTGTCAGTCTGCTCGGCTCCTCTCACAACACACAGCAGAGCACAGGCATGGCCTGGAGTATTACAGGATCAATCCTTTCCCCTTCAGCTGCCTCTCGTTTGTTCCCTCCGCCCATGTGGAACAGGAAAGCTTTTGTAAGCTGTACTAGAAAGCAAAATCTGCCTTCTAACTTGTCCTTCAAGAGAAGAAGCACAAAGAAGCCAGATGCCCAGCATATGACTTCAGTAGATATTTGTCTAAGAGAGAACAGACGATCATCTGTGAAAAAATCATCCCGGTGTTAATAGAGCCTTAAGGAATATTAGCAGACTGCTATAGCTTATGTTAGTCTCTCAAAGCTCAGCTGCTTTTGCCTCTGCACATGTTCCATATTCACCCTTCTCCTTCTCTTCTTGTAGATAAAGCCATCATTCAGATCCTCTTCTTCTGCCACTCCATTTTAGCAATTTTCCCCAACTGATATTTCAATGATACTCCTTTCCTCAGTTTAGTCCATAGGAAATGTAGCATTAATAGACCAATATCTAATATCCAGCTCTATATCAAGGGGATGGAAAAGGGTTTATTTCCACAAGACCAAAAATAACCTGAAATCATTGCAATTCAATTCCTTGCCTGCTTTTCATCTGGTTGGTAAAATTTGGCCCATGGCAACAAGGAAGAGAATGCATCAAACTAATTTCCATGCAGGAGCTGATCAGAATCTGAAGAGATGTTTTTGTAGGTGGAATGCTGCTTTGCTCCTCTCACAGTTATTGTCTCAAAATTCATCAAGCCCACTATAGTAATTACATTAATCACCTTGAAACTCCGGCAGGATGTCACGCATTATGAAGCCATAGTCTGCTATAAAACGATTATTCAAACCTTCCCGCTCCAGAGAGGACAGTACGTAGCCTTACCTGGGGAGACATTCAGGTCAGAGCTGAGAAGCTAAGTAACCTGTCTTCCATGAATTCTACAGTGAAATTACTGTATTTGAAGTTAAAGCAGTTACATCTTTTGACACCAAACCAAAAATAGTTACTTATGTTGATGTGACAACCTTAGAGTGCTGTGATGAATGAACAATATTTGGTTGTTTGGTTTTTTTTTTGCTGAAAAGCATTCCCTGTTTTCAAGTAGCTCTGTTAGTTTAAAAAGGACAATTTGCACATGTTGTTCAGAAAATATTCAGGGAAAACATTTCAGAATGATAATGCACAGCCATAAAAATGCGTCTTTAAACCTCTAAACCCAACAAACAGAGCAAGAAGTCTTCCAGTGGAAGATATCTTCTTGTCTGCTTTTTAAAGCAATGGCTCTGAAAATAGTTGCTTCTTGCTTACCTGCCTTCTCACCTATCATGGGACTGGCATTCACTTGTGAAATGCCAGATCAGAAACAAGTGTTGCCACTTATTTATAAATACCTCCCCATTAAACACTCTGCATAATGCCTGTGGAAAACAATGTGCCCTGGGTGACTCTCTTCCTCTCAGAACAGTTCATGGGCTTCAGTGCAATTATTTTCAATGATAATTGTAAAGATAACACCATTTAAATTATCTAATGTTTTATTCAATATTTTGGTGAGTTTCAATTACTTCCAATTATAATTCAACAGCTTTCTATTTAAAACAATTATTGTCCTTTATAACCTGTTTCAAGTCAAATAAATTGTTTGCCTTTATTCCTCCTTGGTGTCTTCCATAGGTATTCATGCTAGGTCTCCCTTTGGTTTTTCCAGTTCCCCATTAACTCATGTGGCCTTTCATTAACCCATTGTTTGCCCTCCCACTCTACTACACAGTCAAGCCTCTGGAAAAAACCTGTCAGCACAGCCCCTGAGACAACTACAATCAATTAAACTCATTAAAAATCAATATGATTCAATTACAAGCAACAAGATACAATCCTGGTTGGTTGAATTGTGCTGGGGTACTTGGAGTTAAGAGGAGTCTGCTGGGACAAGGATGAGTTCCATCGTTAGGAAATGACAGCGTCACCATGAGCAGTGACTTCTCACAGGAATAGTGGCACAAGGCAAGGGAGGGGATTATTGCTACTGTTCATCTTAAAACAGGAATACTGTGGGATAGGACCATTCTTTGGGTCACTGACCTTGTGGGGAAATAGTTTTTGAAAGGAAAGAGTCTCCCTAAGACATGTCTGCAGTGTTTTTAACTTATGTGTTATTTTCTTATTTCTTTGTAGCACAAAATATAATCATGTCCTGTCAGAGGAACTGGTTATCTTGTGATTTTGGGGAAAAAAAATAAATAATGTTTGATCATAAAACTATTTAAATCTGTGGAAAAAACTCCCCTTGGATATGGGACAGGAAGAAACCCTTCATTTGCAAATTACTGTTTCCTTGCAGTTCTTTGAAGGTGAGTTCCCAGTCTAATAACTTCACATAACTGTGACAGTTATTTAGAGGTATCAGGGAACAAAAAAGGCACTTTGTCCTTTATTTCTCTCAATTTCTAGGTTTTTTTGTTGATGAAAACTTGCCACATTTAAAACAAAGTATTTTTTTAAGGTGTCTTTTTTTTCCCCAAGAAAAAAAAACAAACAAAACAACACAACAAAAACCACACGTACAAGTCCTTGAATTAAAACCCACATTTTTTTAAAATCTCTTTTTCCTAGTGGGACACTGATAAAAATGAAAGCATGTGTTTTTCTGTTTGGATTTTTTCCACAATGTTTTTTTATGTAAGATTACTTTTCTACCCAAAAAACCATATTTTTTTTTCCCACATTGGGCTATAAACATCCATAAAGTTAAAAAAAATCCATTCAGGATTTTTCTCTGGAAATGTAAAATTAGAAGAAATCAAAATAGGTCAGGAAAAGATTTCCATTAAGCCAAAACAGTACTTTTGAATTAATTTATTCTCAATCAAAACATTTCACTCAGCTCTAATCACCGGACTGAAGTCACCCTGCAGCATTCAGAAGGAGTTGATTTAGGTGCTCCCATGGGTTCCCCTGAATTGGAAAAATAACCAGTCAATCATCTTCCTGCTCTCACAGTTTTCTCTTGTTGAGTAATTCTCCAGATCATACTATCCTCTTGCTGAAACTCTTTGTCTGGCTTATTTTTCTACCTAGCAACGGTGACTGCAGCGTCTACGGCCCCAATCCAGCAAAGCACTTTACACACATATTCTTTAGTTAACGTAGTCTCCTTGATGTTAATGAGGTATTCATGTACTTAAAGTTAAGCCCAAGCTTAAGTGATTTGTTGGACCGAGTCCTGAGCACAGGGAAGGGGAGGTGCTGAGAGCAGTTTATAGAAGTATCCACAGCTCTAAAGCAGCGCGGCTTGGCGGTGGTCAGAACTTGTATTGATCTGAGTAAATCAGTTTAGAAATTGATGAAGATCCACTTAAGCATCTTCCATTCAAGGCTCCTCTCTAAGTCGCCTTAGAGCTAATTTTATTAGATGTGCTCTCCAAGCAGTTTGAGATCAGGGCTTGCTCTGACTCATCAAGCTCAACTCATGAATGATTTGCTGGGCTCTTGTAGCATCTGCAGTGAGCTGCTTGGGCTGGAAAGTGTGAGATTTGTCTCTGGGCACCCATAAACAACCGCCTTGCTGAAGACGAGGTCTCAACAAGTAAACTCAACCTTCTAAGATTTTGCACAAATTATATATTTATAGCCATTTATAACATCAAAGTGATCAGCCTACTTTGTTCAAAGCTCCATTTCAGGTCTTATAGCCTGGAAATTACTGCAATGTTCTCTGCTCTACTATTATTTACATTTACCCCCCCACACACCTTGATGCGTAGCTGAAGGGCAAAGTGGGTTCTTCCCATCTTCTTGCACTCTGTAATCTTATAGATCCCTTTGAATGTAGCAGACAACATCAATCACATTATATAAGTACAGTTATGCAGTGCAGTGCAGTGATATACCTGTCCCTAGGCATTGTCAGAAAATCCCATGTCTTCCCTACAGAAGAGGAAAAAAATATGTTTTTCTTGAAAGTCACCAATCAATTGCTTCAGTGTTTTCCTGCAGACCTGACACAAAAAAATGTATTTGAAATGTCAATTCAAAATGCCTCAGAGACAAGTTTTCCTGACTGGCAAAAGGAGACTGACAGTGCTACAGGAAAAAAATATCTGCTGGAAAACATCAGCCAGTGCCCCTGCATGATCTGGGAAGGAGCTAATGCAAAAGGATTGTGTAGTTCAATGCAGTTCCACCCTTGGGCCAAATGTGTTACAGGCTTGGGCTATATCAGTGAAGTACATCTACAGCAAACCTGATTCTCACTGTTGTGCTGAACATCTGCTTTAACCACTCAGATTTGGGTGGGTTTTGGAACAGGTATAATAGGTTTCCATGTGCCTTCAGTTGATCCTGACAAAACCCAACGTGTGAGGGAGTTGTTCTGAGGTCTGTCAGTACCACAAAGTGTCCCAGACCATTTTACTCTTTGTATATCAATCTTGTTCTTCTACACAGACAAGTGATGAAATATCGATGCCTTAAATCTCTAATTCATTGATTTCAGATTTAGTCTTACTATTTTATCGCTGTATCTGATCACAGCCATCCAGACACAAAGGACAGGGGTAAGAAATCCATAAGTACCAGCGTGTGGTTAACGAACAGATATTCCAGATAACACACGAACATTAAAACAAGGACAGACTGAAGTCAATATGCCCAAGCATATTTTAATCGCTTCTTAATAAGTGGATTACTTGAAGACATTTCCCAAAGCATTCATTTTGTACTTTTTCAGTTCATTCTTCTACAAATCATCTTCTCCTGTTTGGGACTGAGAAAAGGTGCTGGAGAACACCAGTACCTTTTGCTGATGCTGGCTGGGCTCAGGGTACACTGGAGTTCATTGATCAGATGGGTCCCACTGTATCCTCATGCCTCTGGCTTAGATCGAAAAGAAGTGCTGTGCTGACCCTCTGCCTTCCCTGCATCTCTGCCTTCCTCAGAGGGATGGAAAGGGTGTGTTTCAGTACCTCTCATCATGATCCAGTCTGACCCACCTCACAGCTCTGCCATGCAAAACCCTGCATCCCAGGGTAATCCATGTGGCTTCATCACTGAGCTTCATCCCGCTCTTGCAGACCTCTTCCCAGCTCGGGTAACCACGATGATTTGGTCTGCTGCCTAGTGCATCTACCCACACACCAGCTCTCTCCTCAGCCCTGCTCAATGCTGATCAGCTCCTTCCCAAAATCTGCCTGCCAGTCTCCACTGGGAGCATCCCAATATGCAGCTGTTTATGGTTTAGGTTAGCAATGGGGACAGAGTCAGGCTCTGTTCACCTGAGGCAGGGGCTGCTTCTGCGGTGAAGTGATTAAAATATTAACTGCTAGAATAGCTGTCCATCCCACTCATCTCCATCAGAAGCAATTAATATGGATTATATATATTTTGCAAGAAGAATATCTTTCCTTTCAAACCTTGGAGGAACTCCAGGGAGGATTAGGTGGAAGACTGAATGAGCTAATTTGCATAAATTAGGTAAAATGTGAATAGTAATTTGCATTCAGAAAGGCTCTCTTTGACTCTTCATGATATATTGATGCCATCTGGAGAACCTAGCTATGAACTAGACATTTGTTGGAATGATTTTCCCTGGGCTGTTCCCACAAACTTTGTGGGTATGTTCAGAAATATTCTCCTTTCCTACTATTGCTTGGAGCAGGGTTAAAGACCTCTTTGTACCATTGGTCTTTTTTATTCAAAAGAGGGCAATTCAGATAGCTCAAGGAGAAGTGGGTGGTGCATTGGAAATACTCTAATTGCTGTTCTTTACCAGAGGCAAATGCTCCCATAGTGTGCTGTGTCAAATCCCCAGGTTAACAAACCAGGGTAAGGAAATGGTCAGGCTGGAATCTCATGTCATTTTTCTTTTCTCAGCTTAAATGATTTCTTTGGGAACCATATTTTATGGGCTTACTTTTATTTCTCTTTGATACACAGTTTTTCCTTGCATTATACCAATTTGAGCCCCACTCCTCCCTTTATCAGACAAAATGCCCCATCCCTGTCAGTGTTCAAGGCTAGGTTGGGTGGGGCCCTGAGCGGCCTGATCTAGTGGAAGATGTCCCTGCCCGTTGCAGGGGGTTGGAACTAGATATCTTCGAGGTTCCTTCCAACCCAAACCATTCCATGATACGTCCTATGTGCAGCGGACTTCTCACACAGCCCCAAGGAGCTCACTGCCCCCTGCTCAGCTCCAGTGGCTCCAGCAGAACACATTAGATCACCACCTTCCTTCTCTGGTAGAGTTTAATAGATCACTCCTTTTTTACAAAGGTCGGCATTGAGACAATTTGTCCCAGGCATCCCCAAATCTCCACAGCTCATAAATACTCTTCAGGACAATGGACTTTCTGTTGCCCCTTAGAGATTTGGCTGCAGCCATCACTGAATCCCTCCATGAGTGGTTGGGCAGGTGGTCTGCAGGTTCTCCTCCAAGAGCTACTGACGTTGCTCAGGCTCACAGAAAGGACCTGCTGAGCCTCAGCATCGCTGCTTTGCACAGACAAAATCATCTGGCTGGAGCTAGACCAGGCAAGTGTAGCACCATGGAGGAATGACAGTTAATAGCATAAAAATTTTACATACCCCAAGGTTTTAGGGCAAACATCAAAGACAAAGGGTCAGAGAAGTTCAAGATGCCAGAAATGAAAAGAAAACCTCTTTGGATGTAACCTTTTTAAAGTAGGATGGTAAAGGAAGCTGGCGTCAGGTTTTGAATGTGATTTATAGTATTCTTATGTAATGAGAATTGCCACAACCCCCCAAAACCAATTATTTCCACAGCTCTTCTCCAGACAAATGTGTCTGAGGTAACAGACAAACACAAACTGGGGCATGAGTCACTTGCTCATGCAGTTGCCAAGTTCACAGACTGAAGTCTGTGACGAGTCAAGTCTGTATCAGCTGCCCATGCCTGAGAGGCTGGATTTGGAATATCTGAGATGACCAGCCCCTGACTACAACCATCAGAACTGGGGTAAAGGTAATAGCATCAGACTGCTTCTAAATAAACACATTCGAAGTTAAGAGGATGGATAAGGGTCTGGTGATTATTTAATAACTGTATAAAGAAATAAACTTGTACATCCTGCAATTAAATTCTGAGAGCTCTGGAAAGCTCTCTTAGAGCTGCAGAATTAGAGGTCATTTTTGTGTGACCTGAGGGCTAAGATAGTATCAAAAATACCTAAGAAGTTTCAGACTCGAAATCCCTTACTGTGCTTAACTCCTTTAGGCCATTCTTATTTTCTTTTTGAGAACAGCAACAACAGCAATAACTTTTTATGCAACTTTGTGTGTGTTATATAAACTTTTAATACTAAATGGCAAGCTGACAATTTTCAGATTAAATGTTTTTTTTCTGTTGGTGAATGTCAGTAGGTCAATACAAGCTGTTTGTGGAGGAGTTCAGTTTAAATGAATTTCCCCATTTGAAGAAACCACAATTTTTTAAAATAGCAAAAATTCCTGTTTCCTCATTTTCAACAGCTAAGTTAATTATGTTTTTATTTCAGAAAGCTCACCACCATCTAAATGAAATATTTTCAAACTACCTAAATGAATTGTGTATTGATCTGATCTGTATTTTTTTTTTAATATTATTGGTTCACAAACACTGATAAATCCAGAACAGGGAATACGACTACAAAATCTTGCAGATTCCCACAGAGAGACAAAGCATTTCCTTTACTGATCTAATAACAAATAGCAATCGTAATGAATGTCGTAATTACAGTGGTCATGAGGATAGTTATTGGTAATTTAAATCAAACCTCTCCCAGAAAACAGAAGAAGGTGGGAAGGAGTGAGGTGGGGGGTGATGGTTTAAAAGGATGGTTATTGATCGAGTTGTTCATGGTGGATTAATTCAGGAAGGGAAAGCTAGATTTATTGTAGCTTTATCTGTAAAAAAATTGAATATTTGCTTAATTTTATTGCGTATGTACAACATAACTCGATGATTACACACAATTTATACAAAAAGCCCATACTAAAGCAATTAAATACTCATTATGTTAGTTTTTCTGGCTCAGGAGGAGGACTAGATATTTCCTTGGGCTCTCCTCCAGCCCTGTCTTCTGTGCTTCCATACCCCATAGGTCAATCCCTCCAAAACTGGCCTTTACAAAGCTGGGCTCAGAGCCACCTGGGCTCTGACAGGAATTTCCCTTAAGATCCATTTTGAGTCCAAAGAGCATTTGGGTAGGTGGTTTGGCCAGGCAAGATAGGAGGTTCTCCTACACTCTCCCTAGACTCCAGGACAAGTTATATGCAAGTGTTATTCAACCTTTTCCAGTTTTTTGGACTCTAAAACATACTTGCTTTCCATATGTAAGCCCTATCTAGCAAGTCTAAACCTACTGTGAAAAGCTTTACCTTTTTGCAAGATTTATAGCTGCCCACTGCAGAGCCATGAGAAACAGCCCCCAGGCCAGAGGCATCCTCTGGGGTTGAAAACCACTGGTTTGCACCAGAGGACTCCCAAAGTAATGCTGCAGAAGGTTGGTGCAGGATCCTGAATGTGCTGAAACTAGTGGGACAGGCTCAAATCTCAGCTGGAGATAATGGAGTGGAGAATTATTCACGCTCTGAAACTGCCTGCTTGGGTACCAGCAGCAACACAGCTCTGCCTTGACCTAATTTACTTTATTCTCAGGAAGATCTTACAGCTCAGCACCAGGGCACTGTCAGATCTTCTAGTCTAAAGGCATCTTGTGACCCAGCTACCTGCTGGGCTGCAGGTGAGGAGGGCAGGGCAGGCACTGTGAGCATCGGGGATAAGCCAGGGTTTGTCTTCTAGTCCTGGGGACCTTTAGAGTCATAGAATCATTAAGGTTGAAAGGGACCTCCCAAGATCATAAGGTCCAACCATTAACCCAGCACCACAGTGTTCACCCCTAAATCATATCCCCAAGTGTCACAGCCACACGCCTTTTGAACACTCCAGGGAGTGCTGATTACACCACTCCCCTGAGCAGCCTCTTCCAGTGCCTGATAACCCCTTCAGTGAAGGAAATATCCATAACATCCAGTCTAAACCTCCCCTGGTGTGACTTGAGGCCGTTTCCTCTCATTCTGTCAGCTGGGAGAAGAGACCAGACCCCACCTGGCTACAGTCTTGCTTTAGGTAGTTGTAGAGAATGGTAAGGTTCCCTCCAAACCCTCCCTTCTCCGGGCTGAACCACCCGCAGCTCCCTCAGCTGCTCCTCATGGGACTGGTGCTTTTCTGTGTGTTTTAGCACAGGAGTCTGCAGAACTCCCTGCCAAGAGAAATCATTGACTTCTTTGTCTCCGATAATACTGAAAAGTCCAAACTCTGATTAAAGTTGGCTTGTTTGCTTGCCCTCTCTGTAGTTACATATGGGCATAGGATTCACCTATATCTGCTGCACTTCCCACCCCGGAGAAAACATTTCAGCAGTACTGAGAGGAGTCTAATCAGGTATAAAAACCAAAGTGAATTGCACTTGCTGTAGAATCGGGGTAAATTACTAGTGCAATGATAGAGCCCCTCTCCTGTTTTAATCCATTTTAATCTCATTGTTGAGTTAATAAAACCTATTGGTTTACTAAATCAATGTGGGGTGTGATTCATTATTATGCATGCTGGTACACAGATCTGAACGCAAACTCCCTCTGCTATAGACTGGAGCATCACTGATCCAATGGAAGTTGGCTCCAGGGAAAAATTACCTCTTACCAGTTGTCATAGAAAGGCACTCTCTACGGTAAATTTTTGCCTGTGTGAGACAGAGGTTTTATTTGACTTCGCTGATGCTGAACGCACTTGAAATATTTTTACAAATGATTTAATCTACAAACAGAAAAGAAATCTCCTTTTGTTTGAGTTCATATTGGATTCATTTATGACCATTAAGCAAAACAGCTATGCCCTATAATGAAGAGGGATTAGTAGGGAAACAAATATATTTGTTAGCTTTATTCTTCCCCCTGCATCTATTAGAACAAGCCTGTGTTTCCAGCTTGCATTCCATTTTCTTTATGGCAGGCTGCAGGAGTTGAGACATAAATTAAATAGATAAATTTATATAAACTCTGAATTTCTGCTGCTTTTCTGTCTCAGATCATATCATTCTTGCCAACAGTCTTCATTTAGGAGGGTCAATCTATATACTACTAGAGAAAAAAGCACCTTTTTTTTCATGCTGTTCCTCCCAATATCTCTCTGAAAACGATGAAGTTCTATGAACTTAAAAAGTATCTCTCTTATTTATAGCTTTGCAGATATCAGATATTTGACAGAAGCTTTTTCTTCTTTAAAAACTATTTTCAGTTTTTTATTTATTTTTTTATTATTTTTAATTCTCATAAAAGGACTTGAAAGGGCTTGAATCAGAAAGTGCTGGTCTCTTGAGACATGTATACCAGTTTTCCTGATCGATAAAAAGCATCCAATCTCTCACACCCCATGTAAAAACATCTGGGTAAAAAAGTCTGTGCTATATACAGCCACAAGTCCTTGCAAATAAGAATACATCCCAGGGTAACAAAACCAGGACTCCCAAGGACTTCATGACAGCTGTGAAGGACTCCAAGCTCTGACATATGATCAAGTGAGAGCAACTTAACAAGTTACCAAACATCAGAAGAGCTGAGGTAGCAGTCTGGGCACACGTTCTTGGCTGGTGACAAAGATATAATAATGCAATTTAACTTCGCTGACAGTGAAACAAAGTGAAGCTACATCATATTATTTTGCATTAGCTCCGGGCAAAGAGCATATGTATGGACAGGTGCCTTCACTCTGCTGATGCGCAGTAACATATTAAGCCTCCATGACCCAATGTTTTATCTAAAATCTCAGATTTTGCCTCAAATATCTTAAGCTTTTACTAAATCAGCCGAAGGGGATTCTTTAGCCAAGGTTCATCAGGGAAAGGCACCAGCAGCACACCATCCCCTCTGCAGATTCATGGAATGTAAACAGGTTGCACTGAGCTAAGACGAGGTTTGCAGCCTCCCTTCCACCAACACAAGGAAACAATGATGCACGACAGGCTCACGCTTTCAAGCTGAGGTCAAATGCCTAAACCTTAGTCCAGACACAGGCCAATTGAAACAGGGTCCCATAACAGAAAGAGGTCTCAGCTGCATAGTCAAAATGTGTGGATTTCAGCCTCCTCACAAATGTCGAAGGATATTTACAGACTTACATGGCTTTTGCCCTGTACTTGTCTGAGGTGTCCTTTTCAGCAAATGGCACTCTGGAGTCTCTCAAAGAATACCCAGAAAAAATGTAAAGAACTTAGTTTGAACCAGCAGTATTTGGTTCTAGGGATGAAAAAGAAAAAGAAGGAACATGAAAGTCTGAACATGGAAAAGTCATGAAAAGGTTCATTAGGGCAGTGACAATCTCAGCTGAGAGGGCTGAGCCCCTCTGAGGTCCATTTGTGCATTGCTATAGATTTGTGGAATGATAGAATGGTTTGGATTGGGAAGGTCCTTTAACATCATCTAGTACTAACCCCTCTGCCATGGGCAGGGACACCTTCTGCTAGACTTTGACTAGATTGCTCTGTGTTGGTTGCTGTTGCCCTAATTTTCTCCAGAAAGGTGGATTGTATATCAGAGGTTCAGTCTTCCTGAAGACAAATCAAGATGTCTGTCTACAGTCATGTTACAAAAATTGTAATACACCGTGTATATACAGTGGGATTAGTGCTCACCTTAGAGGGCTAAGTCCTGTGAGAAGAGAACCTAAGCATTGGCTGAATACAGGAAGTCACAAGAAAGGCTTTATTTATTGTCTATCCAGAAAGCCACTCATCCCTGTGGACCCGCTCAACAAATGCGACACTGGGAGAAAATAAGTAGGTAAGGAGGACAGTGACAGAGTTTCCACCTGGAAGAAACAGAATACAGTCAATTTCCCTCATCTACTTGCTGAATTGGTTTATCTTGGAGAACTGAGGTCCTAGTGATGAATTAAATACAGCAGAACAGGGTCAGCAAATTCTTCCTTCATTGTCCAGTTCAGCAACAGCTGCGGAGAGCAGTTGTATTTCTGGGATGCAGTGCTCCCTCCTCCCATGACACCTGTGTGCTGGGGTAGACTGGAGAAGAGGCTTTTCTCAGCATCTGTTCCTCTTTCTGCCTTTTAGTTTCCTTCTTGGATCGTAGGTTTCAAATCACCAGTCCACCCTGGCTCTTTTACAGCAACTGACCTGACAAGAACTGCATCAGTAAAAAAGATCCAGCTACAAATCACTGTCAGACTGCAGAGATGTCTTTTCTACTACAGAGCTGGAGTAGATACGTATATTCAAGGCCCACCAAAGGAATTCATTCCTCTTGTCCATGGGGTATTTTCAGTTCTTGACCCAGGGTTATATCTGTGCAGAGAGAGAAGAACAGGAAAGAAGGGGGGAGCAGGAGGCAGAGAGAAAAAATTAGGACATTAGTACCTATGCTTAGTGGTAGAGATATAAATATGGATTTATTCTCCTGAGACAAGTGATTGGCAGGATCTAGGGGAGTATGAAAGTGGGGGTCTGCTGAGATGCCCCTGGTTTTACACACTCAGGTAATATAATCATAAAAAGCCTACCTAGAAAGCTCTGACCATTCCGGTGTCTCTCTGCTATCCCAGTACAACCACCTTTCCTTCTGCACTTGTCTGTGACCATGCCCATCTACCCTCAAGATTAGATTTATCTTAAAATTCATCCCCCAGTGGCTCCTGCAGCACAGTCTCAGCTGGCAGCCTTGGCTCATGCCGTGTGGGTTACACTTGCTTGTTCCCAGTGCAAGCCAGATCCAGCAGGGAAGAGGCACAAACTCTGTTTTGTGTCAGGGCCAGGAAAAAATCTTCATGCATAGAGCTCGTGGGCAGACAACTCAAATCACTGGCACAGAACTAAACTCTGGAGTCCTCATAATACCTGGAGGATTGTTCTTCTTAACCTACTTGCATTTTATTTTACCCGTCTCCTCTTTCTGCCTCTGCCACTCGAACCGCTAAGTTACAAATCTGTCTTATAGAAGAATCTCTGCTCCCTCAAATGGCCTCCCTGGGCTTCAGAACTCCATTAATTAGCATTTTTTAAATGGTTGGGTAATATTCGTTGCTCCTTTTTGAAACCATTTCCCCAAGCCCTAATTTTAATAAAGCTGGTTCTCATGAACATTTGAATATTCAGGCCTTTGGTTACAGAAAGACGAAAGAGGCGTTTTAAAAGACAGCTGGGCAACAATTACTTAAATGGCTGACATAATTTTGTGTGTCTGTGTGTGCGTGTGAATGTGCAGCACCTCTGAGATAAAGCACTGTCTTAGAGGTGTTTCTGTGTCAGGGTACATGAGATCAGAACATGTGTCATTCAGGAGGTGGCAGTGTCTTTCAGGGCAGTAACAACAACAGCGGCTCTGGGGAAACGTGGTACCATGCAACATGTTTAGGTGTGGAGGATAATTTCTTTCAAAACCCACCAGAAAGGGCTGATGGCAGCAAAGGCAGAAACAGCGTGACTGATTTTGTGTGAAGCACTTCTCCCATCATCCCCATCATCTGATGGGGATGAAATGTTTTTTATTAACATTGTCATTAAAGATCTTCTGTCCTGTGGGGTGTCACCAGCAAAGGTTTCCTCGCCTTGCCAGCAAGATCCACCTTTGCAGCAGAGGAACCAGAGGACAGCCCGGACTCCCTCAACCTTTGTTTTTGTATCCTGAGGTTGACAACAGAGGTGTCAGACCCATGATGGTTTTTGTTACATTGATACACCTTGTCAACTCTGGACAGGGCATAGAGTCTCTGATTCATATCTCACAGGTTAGTGAATCAGACAGCAATGATTTCTGTCTTATCACAAATCTAAGGTTCAGTAATCAGTGAGGTTATAAGTATTTCTTCAGATACTTCAGCTTGCCTGGGCAAGATTTACAGTGGTTTCCTTACTGAAAGGCTTTATACACTGTCAAAACCTCTCCTGAGTCACAGAGCTGCCTATCAATGGGCTGTTATTTGCTCAGAAAGCAGCTGTGTTTTCCCTCTAGATGCAATGGCATAGCCATGATTTGTAGCTGTTGTAAAATGATGATAATCTGTTATTCACAACCCATCAGAGGTGTGGTCACGGGGTTTTGCTGAGCTGTACCTACTGCCCAAGCTAATACAATACCTGAAAAGTATATTGGAAAATTTGTTCTTCTTTTAATTCACCTGCCGTCTCTGACCCCACTGTCCTCTTTGCTGGTGGCCATTACTGACCCTGAAACATCCTGAGGAAACCTTAGGGAGCTGATCTCAGCTGCTGGATGATTCACACACCAGCAATGCTCCTCACCTCTGGAGCTCAGCCTTACATTGAGAACCTCTAGTGAATGAACTAACACCATTTTCAATAGTTTCATTCTCTATATTTGTTTCAGTGACAGATTCAAGCAACAGTTTCAATTCTTAAGCCATTATCTTCTTAACAAAAAGGTTTTTCAGGAACGCTGAAGCACTCTCTGTCTCCTGTGCAGGAGCAATGCCCTCTGTGACAATGTGTGTGCTGCACTGAGTCCTTGTCCCTTTTGCCAAATCATGTCCTCTATCCACTTGACCTTAAGAAGATGCTCCTTAGCTGACCTCACTCACAGAACAGTCACAGGAGGTCAACACTGTACACTGACTTGCAGGCAGAAGGCCAGCACTCTGCATTTCAAGATCAGAACGTTGAATTCAGAGGAAATGCAGCAAAACAATAATGCAAGGGAGCCCTCAGGCTTCCATGTTAGACCTATGGATGTGGAGATGGCTCCTCATTCCTGTGCAATTTCCCTCTAAGCCATTGGGAATGTGTACGGTGCAGCAAATCTACACACAGAGGTTTGACTGCAAAATTCTGGGATTTAGATTCGTGCATAAACAGTCACAAACCCAAATTCAGTAAATAATCCTGAAATCTGACTCCTCTTCCCCCTGCTTTCTTGAATCATCTCTGTGGTCTGGGCTTCTTTCCAAGGGATACCTCTGCAGTTCCAAAGGCTGGGTGCAAATGGAGGCTGGGTGAAGCAGAGCTTAATTTAGATTTGCTGCCATTGAGCCTAAATGCAGTCCAAGGGTTTGGAGCCACTAGTGAAAGGCTAAAGTGGAATGGGTAATGCACTGGAGTAAATGCCTGGATGAAGGGCCCACAGCCACACTGTGGCTCTTCAGTTGCTTGTGGATCATGAGCAAATTTATCTTCTGTGGCTTCTTTTTTGAGAAGCAGCCCCTCATCCTGCAGAAGAGGAACCCAGCAGAGCAGCAATCACTGCACATCACTCCTAAAGCTCTCCTGCATCCACCTTACCCCAGGTGGGGGAATGCTGCATGCGGGTATTTTGGTCTCTGACTGAGAAAATCAGAACAATTGCCCTCTTAGAGGAGGCTGAGCTTCTCCACCCAAAGTAAGAGCAATCAGCAGCCAGGCCAAGGGATGCAACCACAAATGCAGTGGGAGAGAGTAGGCATTTTGCTGAGGTTTATGTAGGGTTTTACCAGCTCCAACCATCCCACAATGTACAGGATGGGTCTTCCTTCTTTCTGAATTGAATGGTCTTGTGCTTCTCTTAAACTTTGCTTGTGTTTGGTTCAAACATAGGATTTCCTTTTTTTTTAACTTGGAAGCCTCTGCCTTATACACACATTTTCCAATAGAAATCTGATCTTGAAAGGCAGAAAGAAAAAAGAGAGAACAGGATTTATAAAGGCTCAAAGTCAAATATTTACTTTCCCTATCTCATTTCTTTGCATCTGCTTTAATAATTGCCTATAAGTGGAGAACCTTCTAGGTGAGACGGAGAAAAATACGATTTTTTTTCAGGAAGATTTATAATAGGTGAAAGAGATTATTATTGGTCCTAAGTACAGAATAAAACTCAGCTTCAGGCCTTCTTTACTTAGGATGAAAACACCTTTTCATGATTTCTATGCATATGAAGGAAAGTGAATCTTTTTCTCTTATAGTAATTGCATTTTTAGTCACAATTGCCTGTTATCTTTGTGTTTCCCACAGGTGGAGATATTGGTTTCCACAGAGGGTTTACTGTAGCTGTTCGTCTCTCAAAACCCTTTGTGATATTATGAAATACCAGGCTGCCAAATAATCAGTGTGTTTTTTTTCTAATGAACACACATGCACAGGCAGTAATTTGTTTATTCAACTTTTCGTGTAGGTTTGAAATTTATTCCAAAAGCAAGCAGCAGCATACAGAGAGATCAGGTTATGGTTCAGGGGGGAGAGATGGAGCCCCTTCCCAGGGACTGCCCTGGGAGCAGATCCAAAGGTCATTTGTTCGCTGACAGTCCGTGACAACACCTGTGGGAATCTGTTCCACTTTCCCCCATTCAAAGAATTTTAATTTGAAATTTTAATTTCTTTTTCAGGGAGCCTTTCCTGTATCATTCATGAAGTCTCTTTGTCAGCATGGAAATAATTCTAATCACCTCAGTTTATTTTTCCCTTGTTCGCTATTTTTGCTGCAGTCTGATGAAACTAGTTTGGTCAGCTTCCCGTTTGGTAATAGGCAGATTCACTTTCTGATTTTCAGTCACGCACAACACAGCAAGAAAACAGCTCACGGGGGTGATCAAAACACCTCACTGAAACCATTTCTGCTTATTTTGTATTTTGTAATTATTCTTTTTCTCTTTTTTCCCTTCAGCATCATGGAAATATTGAGTCAAAATTAGGTTGCCAACATCACTTAAAAAGAGATGAACGATTCTAAATCCCTAGTCAGTGTTAGAATCCATAGGCAGTACTAAAAGAAAAAAAAGGCAAACATTTATCCTCAGAATCAGCATAATTGTCATAGTTATTCTTTGTTTTACCTAACAAGCTCTGAATTTCAGATTACTTCCTTTTCTTTTTCCACTGGTGCTGGTGAATATCAAGAAGTGTGAAAGCAAAGATAGGATGCCAGACTTCAGAAGAAAAAAATTGTTAATTCACTTTGCTCTTCTGCTCTGCCCTCAGTTTGTTGAGAGGAGAGGACCATGAAGGTGCAAAGGGCAGGGAAACAATTTCTGAAAACCTGTGCAGTGGCTGCAGGAGAACAACACGAATATGGATCTGAAGCTGCTTCAAGTATTGTTTTGTCCCTGTGAT
The DNA here is from genome assembly GCA_035584735.1 of Pseudotriccus pelzelni. Lineage (NCBI taxonomy): Eukaryota > Metazoa > Chordata > Aves > Passeriformes > Tyrannidae > Pseudotriccus > Pseudotriccus pelzelni. The sequence continues at coordinate 7,443,653 of JAWMRA010000016.1, read as the reverse complement.
AACCTCACTCAAACCATCTTTCACTTCCATTTTAGAATCTGTCACAAAAAAAAAATAAAAAAAAGGGAGAAAACAGGCCAATGAAGAGGGATGGGGAGGATTTTTCTATTTCACAGTCTTTCCCAGAGATTTGGTGGTAACAAAATGGAATGGACACATTGCCAGGGTGTTCACTTCATGAAGACCCAATTTGCAGCAGATTTCAGCTCTGCAAGGCCAGAACCACCCTTTGTCAAGCAGATCCTGTCCTAGAAGCTTAAAGAAAACCAATAGAAACACAAGGCTGATAGTCTTGTCAGCAGGTGGTGCGTCCATGTGGGGCTGTGGACACTGAGCAGCTGGAAAATAGTGGTTGCTGTTAGTGGGTGGAAAGAGGGAGGATCCTGGGCTTATATATCATGTCCTTCTGTGAGCAGAAGGGAGCTGTGATATCAAAACCGTCATTCCCTCCGAGAAGAGACTTATCTACCTGTCACGACTCAGAATTTGATGTGTTTTCAATGCAGTTTTATGTGATGGATGGTTTGGGCCCCCTACAGTTTACCTGCCAAAAGTTAATGTAAATGCTCCAGAAGTTTGCAGAGGAAATGAAAGCCCAGGATGTTTCTGAAGTCTGGGAGATAATTAGTGTGATTTACATCCTCGGCATTACAGGAAGCTTAACATTTCTCGTGTTCCCATGAAATGTTATTGGAGAGGTGGGGGCTTGGGAAAATTATATTGGCTGAAGTGCATGGATCAGGATGCTTGTGAACAGTGTAGCTGCTAACACAGATGGAAAGCTGATAACAGGCTAAGGGGGTTTCAGATCCCGCTGCTGCACAAGGACACACTTTTACAGATGCTGGAACTGCTGAGCTAACTGCTTTTCATTCGAAAACTACTGCTTTGAATGGGCAAGAAATGTCTTTGCTATACTTAGAGGTAGATTATGTGATGGGAAAAAATAGAAAGGGCTATTTCATGTGCCAGTACATGAAACTGCCTCTGAGTACTGCCAGAAAAGGAGAAAAGCACAGCAAAAGCTTATCAAAATCTGCCTCTAATGAGGAGCAGGTGTGAATTTTGCTCAAAGGCAGGTTGCAGGCCGACTCCAGGGAAAGGTGACACGCTGTTGTGGTAGGGAAGGAGAACACAGGAGTAGAGAAGTGGGAACCTCTGGATTCAAGCCTTAAGCTTTGGCTTGTTGACACAGGACAAGCAATTCAATTCTCACTGTTCTCAGATATCAGTCACCCTTGTCACCAGGACTGAGATTGCACAGTTCAGAGGGATTGTTGTGGATCAGGAAGGTCTGAAGGGCACTGGGTACAGGGAAAACGCTGCTTGGCCAATGTGAGCATTTACAGGGTGGAAAGCCTCAGTGCTGAAAGCTATGGACCAGGAAATAAAGGTGGGGCAGTGGCAGACAGAAGGGAGGGATGGTGGTGGAACAGAGCTAATAGGAGATTTCCATTTTTCCAGGTTATTTAGGGAACTAGCCAGTGGAACCGTACCTTTAATATTTTAAAATATAATTTAACTTCACACATCTTTGCCCTGTATAACCTGCTCTTGCCTTCTCTCAAAAAGATCACTTCAGTCCACACCAGTGAGTCGCCATGGAGACTACAGCCATGTGATGGCAAGATGTGACACCACACCGCTGGAGCCTCACCACTTAATTATTTATTAATAGACTTTTACCCTCATAGCCTCAAGACATGCAACATCTTGTTACCAAGGCTGAGAGAGAAACAGGAAGCAAAGGCACAAAGAAAGGGGAGAGAAACACAGGCAATTACAAATAATTAATTAGAAGTACTATAAACAGGCCAGGAAACATGTAATAGGAGTGGAAATTGAACTGAAAAACCTATAGGTCAATATTGTTTAGCTGAGGAAGTACCTGGCTAGGTAGGGAAAAGGCACTCAATATATGGGAAGGTGAAGTTTGTGGCCAGGGTCAGTTCACTGGGTGCCCACTGCAGGAACATACTGTTCATGTTCTCAGCTGGAAATGAACTAACAGCTAACAGAAAAATCACCTTACCTCGCCTTTAAAATCTTGCCATAAAGATTTTTATCACCCACATCAGACATAAGAACCTTGGAGACCACAGGACCACATGGCTTTGATGACTGGTCACAATTTCTGAATTGCTGGGAGTCTCTGGCAAACACTTGTGAAAACCTTTCATAGCCTGAATTTTTGGTCAAAACAGATCTGGCAAGTAACAGGTCAATTCACAGGAATAAGTCCAGTATATAAAAAATCTAGCCTATTCCAATGGAAAATGAGTAGAGGCAAAACATTTATGATTCATCTTATTTCTGTCTCTTTATAGCTCTGTAAGAGCTACAACACTAGCAGACCAGGTACTACTTTTTCTGAAATCTTCTGCTCAATACAATTAACTCAACAACTCTCTTAGGGATCCTTGTGCCTTCTACAACTGGTGCCTCTACACTAGGAAGAGCCTGAGAACAAGCTGGAACTCTGACAGGGCTTGTAAGGGGACATCTGTGTCCTCTAGATAAATATCAGACATGACAAGACAATGCAACGGACAAAAAAAAATGAAAATCATTTCATAATGTCTCTTCAAAAGGGAAAAAATATAAAAATCTTTCAACTCAAAGCACAATATAAAGAAAAACTAGAGGCAGTACATGGCACAGAGCCAAGCAAATTTAAGGAACAAATCTAGCAAACAATGAAAAGTAACAGCTCTGACCAAAAACAACCATTAAATGTTAAATGCTGCTCTTGTAACTGACAACACCAACAACTTTAAAGGGCTGTTTTACTAGCATGTGTATGTGTGTGTTGGGAATACTTAGTCTCTCACAGGGCTGACTAAATTTGTATTTCTTGTGTTTTGGTTCTTTTTTTTTTTAATATTTATTTGGTTTGTTCTTTTCTTTACAATTTGTGGTAATTAAAGGTAAAATCTATAGCATCTGGTTAACCGCAGTTAAGGAGGCTGGAGCACTTTGCATTTGCTCTGTGTGGGCATGAAGGACCGTAGGCATCACCTGCCTGCTTGGCTTCTTAAGCTATAGATTCAACTGGAGAGACACCTCCTACCACACAGGAGTGATGCAAAAAGTCTTATGGTGATGGACAGAGAGGAGACACAATGGAGGACCAGGAAGGGGAAAGAGTTTTCTGTCATTCCTGTGCATTTTCAGTAGTTTCCAGTATTTCCTCATTCCCTTTGTTTGTAATGCACCCTCAGGAAGCGTGATGTGCTGCTGGCTGCATACATACAGCCACACAGGGTCTTTAGGTGGGATCTCAGTGTTTATCTCAAACACTGTTTAGTGTCCAGGCTTCTGACATTTAAACATCCAAGAGTCTTTATTGCATTTTTCCTCAGCATTTCCCCTTTGAAGAAGGACAGTGTTTGGGTTTGTCTCTTCTGCACAAAAAGAGGCTAAAGGAAGGACTTCAGTTACAGAGGAAATACTGTGACAACTCCCAGAAACTGATGTCCTGGTCCTCCCTGCCTGGCACAGGTCAGCAGTGTACTTCAAAGCCATCCCCAAACACATTTCTTGCTAGTTCTACATGGGAACAGTCATGTAAGTTTTTGTTCATGTGAATAAGCCACAAGGCCAAAAGACTTTTTTTGTCTGAGAGGAACAAGGGCTCAAGTTACCCCTTATTTTTACTGTTCCATCCTTATCCTCCTCTCTGTCCTCCAAGAACCCTGAATCTCACTCAGTGGTACATTTGTGAGGCTTCTTCCTTACCCATCTCCCTAGAGCTTTTTGGAAACAACTCCTAGCAGCTCTTGTATTCTCTGATACTAGCCAGGTGGTTCTATAATCATATTTAGTACAGCAAGATTAACCTGTCATTAAAAATATAATTGTTCTTCAATTTGCACTTCTTTCTGAAATGGAGGCTGAACAGAATGCCAACGCTCTGAGTGGAACTTTGCTGCAAAGCCTCTGGCAACAAAAAGCTTATTATTTGCAAAAGAGGGGATCCTAATTGGAAAATATGATGGAGAGAAAATAGTGAATCCCCAGTAATCTCCTTCCAAAATGATAATGCATGTGGTATAATGAATATTAATGTATCATATTTATGAAATGGGGACACTGGAAAGTGCAAGATAAGTTTTCCTTCTCTCTGCATTGTACTTGGCAAATAACACTCGATGGAGTCACATTCACCCAGCAGTCGTCCTCCATACCTCTGTCTCAGACACAGCTGAACTGCTGCTAACAAAAATGTACCCAAAATTTCCCTTATCTGTGACCTTACAATAGCCACCATGCCGTCTCTGGCATTCCCTACCCAGAGGTCTCCTCTTAGTCATTATTCACTTCAATCAAACATGAAACTCCTCACACAGCCTTGCCCATCCCTGTGAAGCCAGGAAGACTCATGAACATAGACCAACTCTGCTGAAAACATGGTGTTGTCCTAATTTCCGTTACTGCAAAACACTGGTGATCTCTAAGATGTTTTATCTCTATTAACATTAAATTTCAACATCATTTAAATGGATTTTAAGGTCAGGTTTCTCAGTTCTCCTGGCCTCTTGAAGACACTGGAATTACTTGTGTGAGCAAGTGCTAAGACAAAAAATTCAAGAACTCATAATGTAGCCCTTACTGCTTAGATATTAAATGTTAAGAAATAACCAGAGTTTATCCTGAAGTCCTTGGTGGAGATGCTGTTACCCAGAGATACCCCCATATCAGCTAAATTCTTGTTTCCAGCACTATAACCATAGTACATGAAGTTTTCTAGGACAATTGACTCTCCCTTAAGTATAGTCATTACCTGTTCTGGCAGACTTCCTTGTAAGTCTTTAAAAAATAATTCCCAGAGAATTGAGGTTTATTGGAGAGAAATATTCTTTTATTTACTTGCCCATTCCCACACTAATATCTTCCTGCTATCTACTTCCCTTGGAATTAAGTGGTTAACGTAGTTACTGTGTAGAAACGTAGATTTCCCTTGGCACTCCTTGGATGGAAGAAAGGATAATTTCAGACAGGTTCCCCTTTAGGTAATGCATCTGCCAGAGCTATCTCAATATTTCTATAGGACAAATGAGAGTGACAGCCTGGGAGAGCAGGAACTGAAGAGCCATCACACTGATGAAAGACCTAGGTGGCACCCCAGGGATCTGCACTCATCTCTGGTCACAAACTTAGGGCGTGACCTTAAGAAAACCATTTTATTTCCCTATTCCTTAGTTCTCTGCCTGTCACAATTTTTACTTTCCCTCAAGTCTTTTTCTACCATGTCGATATATATTACAAGCTCTTAGGTATAATCTCCATCCCATCCTGTCATGTTATTTAGCAAAAAGGAACACGGATCTTTGCAGGGGCCTTTAGAAACTAAAGCAGAAGTAACAATATCAGCAATGACAATAGGAAATAACACCCTCAGGACTACAAAGGCGATTCCCTGTCTTCTGATGTCAGTCCACATAATCCCCACACAGAATCCACAGAGTGTTGAAATCACCATGTGGTCCTACTAGGATTACAGGAATGATTCACCTACAAAACAGTCCACCAGTCAGCACTCCTAAGATGATGATTTGAAGATAAGGGTGGCTCTGGGGCTCTCATCGATCTTTATGAAGGTTGAACATGGAGTGTGACAGCAAGTCCTACTCTCTGGCTTTAGACTTGGTCCCTGCTACTTCTGCTAAAACAAGGTCTCAGCAACTTGCAGCTTAGAGGCTGTGGCATAGACAAGACTGGTTTTGAATACCTATGATAGGGTACATACACAGGACATACAGCTCTGTAGGGACAACAGGACATATCCCATTGCAACCAATTTAGGATGTGCTTCTTTCACTCTACCTCCAGCAAATGCTAGGATTTTCATCCACGTGTGTTATTTCAGAAAGCTTTTAGTGTTGCGAGAAATCACCTCCCCCAGGCTATCCAAAACCTTCAGCCACTGCCATTCAGAGCAATCTCTATATACAGAATAATTATTTTAATCAGGAGATGTGTTAGAAATAGGATATGTGCAGCTGTTGTGTGGTTCCCTGCACTTCCTGAAATGGCTGCCTGAAAAAGTGGGTTAAAACTGTAGGTGGAAGGGCAGTTGTCATGGAAACTGTATCACTGGCAGCTTCATTTCAATCTTTTCTTCCTTCTGATAATTTTCTACCCATTTTACCACTCAGAGTAGATACCCTTCCATCTTGGTTCTCCCTTGCCTTCATCAAACTCTCTGTGATGCCTCAAGTCAGGAGTCAGGGTTTGGAAGTGAACCTAGTGGGATGAAATATGGGAAAACAGTGTCAAGGTTGCACTGCGTTTTGTTGGGATCATGTGAAAAACTGACTTCCCAAGTCAGGCAGAAGACCTCAGGGTGTGGGAAGGAGTTACTCTTACTGGGCTAGGACTGTGCTCCAGTGGCACTGGGTACCATCTTGGCTGTGCCTGCTGGGAGAGCAGTGTGCTCTGACTGCCCTGTGACCACCAGACACTCAAACAGTTCTTCCAAGGCTCTTGGTGCTCTGGGAGCAGGAGGAGAAATGGTGTCTTTTTGTCAGCTCAGTGTTGTTTTGAAATAAGAATAAATATGAGAGAGGTCATCTTCAAGGCTCAGCCTTGAGCACAGCAAGTGCCAATCACCAACACTTTCTGTGAGAACCTGTTTGTGCTCAGGACCAACTGAGGTTCTGTGCCTTGCTGCATCTCTGTGACAGTGAAATAAACTTGAACTAGGCCAGCTTCTGAGATGGACCAGTGCAATGCAACTCCAGGTCCCTGGGACTGGAGCAGGATATGAAGCATGTTTTCTGTGGCTGGAAAAGGAATGGGAAGGGATACTGGATGGAGCAAATTCACCCAATATGCAAGTTAAGCAGGACATGGATTTAGTTTGCCCTGCTGCTGGAGGAAGGTGCTAACCAGCCCTTGGCAATTGCAGAATTTTGAAATCTTGAATGGCAGAATTTTTAATGTTTCTCTGAACCTTGCCATGTTCACATTCACTAATCCTATTTCAGACATAAAGACAGTTTAGTTTTCAGTGTTGCAAGCCAAAGAGAGAATCTAAAGCTTCACTGCTCTGTCTCCTTGCCTGGTTTGCGGAGCTGATTCCTTCAGACACTCAAGGCTGTACAACCTTGTGTTATCAGTTTGCCTGATTGTTGTGGTTTTCACAGCTGACATTTCAGGGCTATGTCACATCATTACAGCAGGTAGTAGAGGTGGCTCTCCAAGTTTCCTCTGCTTCATATCTGGGATGGAAAGCCTGACAGGTTCTGATTCAGATGAAGAAACTGGAGGATAGGAGCAAAATCCAGCTATTTTCACGACAACTGTAATGCGATGGATCAGTTCCTCACTGCTTATTTTTACAATGATTCCTACTATTTGTGACAGTTCCACTACTTTATTAATATCATGTGTTTTCGAGTTATCTGCACAGCCTCTGACAGGTCAGCTAGCTTTTCTGGGATTATTTCATGGAGGTTTGGAAGCCTGAAGGTTCATTCTGGGTGTCCTCAAGTACAAGATTTGTAGCAACTCTTAAGGCTCACCATTCACTGATGAGATTTGGGTGAAGAATTTGCTTGCTTAAGGGAGAAAATTCCAAATGCTACAAGATAAATGATCACATTAGCTAATTTGTTTATTTCTTTCCTCATTTCAGGAGGACTTGGGGTTGGGAGAAGCGCAATTTAGTTTAGTACTCCTGAAGATGGAAGTCCTCAATCCAGCTTAGGTATGAAACAGTCCTCGGCAATGCAAGCAACAGTCTCTGTCCAATACTATCACACACCTTAATATTAGGTAGAAAATTTGTGTTGATATCTGAAAGAAGACAATTCTGGTTTTACCATTAGTCTTTCTCAGGCTCCAAATCCAGCTGTGGCAGGTAGAAAAGCAGATTAAGAAAAAACACCTCAAATCACATATAAACAAACAAGAGATCTGCAGTCAAAGGACTGAAAATTCACAGCCTCCATTTGCAGTGAGGACAAAGGTACAGCAGTGCTTTGAGAAAACAGCTTGTTTAATCCACTTGTGGGGCTCTGTATGAACACACAAACTCTTCACAGACAAAATTCAAGAGGAGTTGCCACGGCATTCTTGGTCACTGCTCCTCCTGGTGGGGATATTAAGGTTTCCTCTTTACTGGTGGGCTCTGCCTTCCCATGCAAACCAGCCTCTGGCTTTTGAAACAGGGTCTAAACTCTTTGTGCCTTCATTGGGAGCTCATTTTGAATCCCACCTCTGCTTCCCTGCTCTGAACTGCTTGCCCTCCTGAGAAACCCTTAGGTGTTTCCTGCTGCAGGACGTGAGTAAGTTTGACTTTATATACAGATGACCATGTAGTCTCTCTGGCCCACATTATGTGAATAATCAGCTCTATAGTCCCTTTCAATGCTTTAAAATCCCTGACTTCTCAATGCCTAGTCTGCAAAGCTAATGGTTCTGATATTGGTACGCTCATGATATTGTGTTATTGGTTCAATACATTATTTTAACCTGCAGTGTGTGCTGAGAACCCTTTCCCTTAACCACATGGCTGATTTTTATCTCCTCTTCATTGTACAAAAATACACGTGATTGAAAATGCCCACAAGAAGTCTGGTGTGACATTTAAGAATATATTTTGAAAAGTTACCATCAGCATTTTCCGTGCATATTACTGTTCTGTAATTAAGCAATACATGTGGCATGAAAATCCTTAATAAATTCTAGCATGATTTATGGGGATCATTTGTTTAAACTTTTTGTTTAATGGCAGTAGATTTTGAGCTTTTATTACAAATTGTTTTCATTTAGAGTTTAACCATCCCCTGGCCTCTGGATAAAGCACTTATTTGATGCATGCCATTTTTTATTGTTTAGGTGCTAGACCTAAAGCAAAAATAGAATGGAAAAACAGTCCCAGTGGAGAGAAGCAAATCAGTGAGGCAGAGGGGTGAGGATGAGCACGGACAGAGGAGTCAATGAAGGAGCAGATTGGGTGACTGATCCTCTAAGGAGCCAGCTGGAGAAATTGTGGTCGAGAATGAAGGTTTTTTAAACTCATATTGTAAAATCACAACTCTCAGCATGGTTTTGTTCTTAATTAGCTTTGAAGTGCAAGTTTGTTACGAAGGGGATCAGTGTCTGCTTCTGATGCCCAGGACACATGGGCTCAGACCAGTCCCACCCATGGTATCTGTGTGGGAGCAGCTCTCCTGAAACCAGGCCATCTTCAGAAGAGGGCCATTCATCCTGGAGGATGACAGCATGGCCTCAGGAGTCCTTTGCACCCATGTTTAACAAGTGTAGCCAGAATCAAGATTCAAGACTGCCAAATATAATCTAAAGTGGCCTTGAGAGAATTAATTACCTTCAACTGATCTTGGATTTCTAGCTTTGCTCTCCCCAAATATTCAGATTGCTCCAGCAACTCTAGACGATGTTCCCAAACCCCTAGAGGCTAATGAGCTTCTGTTTGGGTCATTATTTTGTTAAAAAGAACAAACAAACCAACTTTCCAGAAGGTGTATGACTTGTTATTAGCACTTTTCTACCTATTACTCTCAGTTTTGGAGGAAAACTAAAACCACGAGGTTTGAGAAACCAATCAAACCACGTGAAAAAATGAACAAATGGGATTAACGAACCTGAAAACGATCGGTCCAAATTATTGAGTAAATACAGCACTTAAGAGTAATGAAGGTACTTACACAGCACTGGGACTAGTTTCAGAGCTATTTTCCAAGTAGACAGCAGTCTAAATTTGCAGCAAATGCTGGGCCTGATTCATCACTGTGTTTTCTATCCCTGTGTGAATCTAGTGGCTGTATTGCAGAGTAATGAATTGAGTTCATTACTCAAGATATGCAGTCCCTCTGCTCACACCAGCCCGTCACTTCCTGTTTGGAGAGATCTGGCAGAACTAAGTTGGTTTTTACACAAAATTTAAGTTTTAGTTTGTTTTCATCAGGTGCAAGAGGCTATTGGTGGGACACAGGAACACGAGCAGAGCCACCACCCAGCAGCAACCAGTGTTTTTCCCTTACTTATGGCCATTGCCACTGTTGTTTCCTGGACATGCCTGATTTTTTTTCTCCCAGTCCTAGTTTTATCTGAGAAGCAGAAACACAGACTTAAAAATAAGTTCACCTTGCAGGGCTGTCTCTGCTTGGGCATCCTTAGAGTGCTCCCCAGGGATGTCTGCAGAACACCCTCAGCTGAGTGACTTAGGCTCACAGAAACAACTCCAGAGCACAAGACTACCAGCATTAACCAGATCTTTCCATACCAACTCCAGATTGTCACTGTGCAAGTGAAAAACAGAATTGGGTGTTGCTGTGCTGATTTAACATTGAAAAATTCAGCATCAGTTGAGATGACTGTATTCTGTGCAGCCTGTTTAACTATTCTTCATACTAACAGCAGTACCTGATAATAACAATGATGATTTGCCTACGTGTGTGGCTGTGCCTGCAGTGGGAGGAAGGCTCAATGGCAGAGATGAACAACCTTGGCTTCTGCAGGTTCATGTATATGAAACATTGCAGCCAACTAGATGAGAAGAAGGGGGAGGGATGTGTAAGGGGGAGCTCAGCCACAAGGAGAGTTCAACCCCCACACTGCTTTCCCTTTCCTGGATGGGGAATGGCTGGAGTCCTGTTTGTCATGAATCAGAAACCTCATAGCCAGCTACCTACACATCACATCCAGATCCCTATGGCTGGGATGTGGAAGGATTTATAAACAGGCAGGCCGGAGTTTTATTTTCTGATAATCTAGTTTAGTGTGACAAATAGCCCCCTGAACAGGACACCCGCTGGCTCTCACCATCCACGTCACTTGGACAGCCTCCAGCTTTCCAGTGCCTGAGGTGCTGGCTTCCTTCCCAGTGCTTCCCTATATCTGCAGCCCTCCAGCAAGTTTTCATCGCTTCAACCTCTGCTGAGGCAGTGACCCTGATGTACTTGTCACATGGTGTTCTCAAGATAGCCATGGCACTTCAGCAATGTGCCCAAGAGCCAAGTTAAATTTAGGAAGTTAGACAGTGCTTCATTTTCTTTGCCATTCCTCTGCTCCTTATCCTTGATGATCCCTTCTTTCCTTTTTGCTGCTCCATCCAGGGAGGGCCTGGGATGAGGTTGTAGGCTGCTCTCCACACATTTCTCTAGCTCTGTGATAACCAGCAACCCAGTCAGCTACTCCAGACATGAGTTTGCCACTCTGAAATAAGGATGTCATTTGCTTATTCTGTTAGATAGCTCCAGGCTGAATGTCTCCAGTTGTTAAATCCTGTTTAAAACCCCACAAAAGGGAGTTTCAATATCACTTGCACCAGGTGCTGGCTTTTATCCAGCCTACTTCTTCATCACCACTCAGCTGGCTGCCACCAGCTTAACCAATTCTTTGCCTGTTAATAAATTTTGAAGCAATGGAAGGGAATCATGTTCTCCTTTAAACAGAACTATGGCAGCTCAATTCAATATAAACAATTCTGGCACCCTAAAGATTTCCAATTGATGGAATGAGCGTTTGTGAGGACATCAAATATCTCTACTGAGCTCTACAGAATCAAACCAGGTGATCTGAACTAATCTTGTGATTTCAGGGGTACCTTCAAAGGCACCTCAACCCACCTGTGAGTGCAAAACAAGATCACAGCAAGGTGGAACTTACAGAATTCGAGGAGTTTTTTTGCAAGCAACAGCAGCAGTATGTACTGAGGTGGGCAGATGGGTAAATTTTACAAGGTGCAGAATTTATCATTTTGCGTGGGTGGACTGTGGACAAAGCTTGGTAGGTACGTGCACCTGCAGGAAAGGTGCTTTCTATCAATGCATGTGTGCCCAGGTGGCATTGATACATACATGTATCAATACATATGACATACCCTCATGTGCTCCAAACAAGAGCAAATGCTGTTGTGTATCTCACATATGTTTTCATATAAGACTCACTTATACCTAATCCCTTTCAGATTATGCCTGAAGATTCAGCTATTGCATTCACTGAATCGTTCAGTCCAGTCCTTACACAGAAATCATTAGCCTGTAGAAATACTCTCTTTTTCACCAGCAGACGAAGCCATATGCCAATGCCAGAGGCAATTACTCTTCTAAAACAAGTTTTATAATAACCTTAAACAGTACAGAATAGCATCATTGTTTGCTTTAATAAATGCTTCAGAGCACTTTGGCTATATTGTAAAATGGCTTCACAAAATCCTGTTTCAGCTTCTTCCAGCCTGCCTGCAATGACCTCCATCCTTCTGGCCATTTGTTTTCCTTGAAATTTTGCAGTGACACCCAAACTGAGATGTTTTGAATCACAATTGTGAGGAGTTAAGAATTCTTTTCTTTTTCTCTTCTAAATGACTTTTCATCATGTGTTGGACCCAAGTATCTATTAAGATAAAATCAATAGCAGTTCCAAGAATGAAGAAAATGCCCCAGACTTAATAAACTTTATGCACAGCCATTGCAGCTGTATATCTAAAAGGAAGCTGAGTGGCTCATTCTACAGTTTACTGATTTTTGAACTAAGTCCATTGCTAAAGTGTTTAGGAACAATGTAATTCTTAGCATTACAAGCAAAGTAGGACTCCTGCTTATTTGCCTTTATAGGTACAACAGAGCATCAACAATTTTTCTGGTCTCAGTTCTTAATATCTGAATACCTGTGAATGTTAAAATAGATATAAGCAAATATTCTCCTTCCTTTCTTAATCCCTGTGGGAATGCATGTGAGAAATTGTATGCTGAGTGACAAGGACAGACAGGAACTGAAGAAACATGTCCATTTGCTGGGACTTCAACATCTCATTGCCTGTTCGTGTCAGTCTGGAAGCAAAGGTCAATGACTGCCTAATGTTTTCTAATATGTTTTCTTTTCTAATGTGTCAGGTAGATCCTATATTCTTTTCTCCTCTGGAGGTTATGAAGGAGCCAGTGAGTTGGGAAGGATCCTCTGGTTGACAAGAACTGTTACTTTAAATAAAATTATTCATGTGAGCACCAAAAGTTCATTGAGGACCAGCTGAGTGACACCCATGACACTGAGCTTGCATGGAAATGCAACCTTTGCTCTTTAGGACAAGCTAAGTCGGGCACACACAGGTAACAGCAGCTTCGTTCCCAGTCCCTCCATGAAGAGTAGGGCGCAGCAGGACTACTGGCTGCATACCAATCAGGGAGCTCTGGAGAAAACAGTGGAAAGACATTTCTTCTCTCCCTCCAAGGTCCTGCGATGGGACCCATCCAGAATATAAAACACACTCTGTGTCCAGGAAACTGCAACCAAAAACCACCCGGAGACATGAATGCCATGGTTGCAGCACATTTGATTAGTGTGTAGATGGACAAAACAGGAACAGTATTTATAATTCAGGGACATTAAAGAAAATATAGTAGTTGCTGGAAAGCACAGTGGTGCTCTCCATCTGCCTTATCACTGGATTCCAATGGTTGGGTGCCCACAGACCTTTTGCATTAAATTTTACATTGATTTTTATGGCCAGTTATTACATGCAATGTCTGAGCACTCCAACTGCTCTGTCTCCTCCCTGGTGTGGTATGAAATAAAGTTCATGGCAGTGGTGTAATGGATGGCTCGGACCAACTCCAAAAGTGGGGGTTTATCAGGTAATTATTTGAGGGGAGTCAGAAAATATGCTCTTTTATGTCTACATATAAAAACTGCATTAAGTTTGGAAGGAGCCAAAACATGTCATATCATGGGTTCCCAGTGTTTATTACTTCAGCCCCATTTCTCTTTCCTCCCTTTCCCTTCCAGAGGAGCATTTCTAGGCCTTTGCTTTGCTGGGAGGAGGCCAATTTCAGCATCCCATCCCTCACAGCCCAAGGAGAAAGAGATGCACGGCTGTATCCCTTTTTGTAGCCCACTAGGTACTGAGCTGGATGCTGGAAAAGCACAAGTTTCATAGCAGCTGGAAAACCCAAAGCCTGCACACCTTCCTTTATAAGCTGTAATGTGACTTTCAAAGTTGAAAGGGCTAAGGCTGCCTTCACAGTTATTTGGTAAACATGTGCTAATACTGCCTTGCACTGTGGGACCCTCCCTACAGGAAGAGGGATAGACTTTTTAGCAGGGCCTGTGGTGATAGGACAAGGGGCAATAGTTTTACACTAAATGAGAGTAGATTATGAATAGTTATAAGGAACAAACTGTTTACAGTGAGGCTGGTGAAAAACTGGCACATGTTGCCCAGAGAGGTGGTGGATGCCCCATCCCTGGAAACATTCAAGGCCACGTTGGACGGCGCCCTGAGCAACCTGGTCTAGCTGAAGATGTCTCTGCTTCAGTGGGGGTTGGACTAAAGGTTGACCTCTGAAGGTCCTTTCCAACCCAAACCACTCTGTGGTCCTGTGATTCGGTTCTCAGTGCTGACCTCGAGGAGAACTGCACCCTCAACAGGAAGGCTTAGCAGATATTGTATTTGCATAGGCTTGGACTGCATATTTCCATATTTCAACATTTTTCATTAAAAAGACTGCACCACTAAAAAACGTGTTGAAATGTTTTCTAACGTGCAAGTAATGAGTTAAAGACAAATGGAAAAAATCCACCAGATTTCTACATGGCACTTGCCTTTATTGGGTGCAACTAGGTGGTGAGTGGCTCAGCCTGGACAGGGGATCAGCATCATTGGATTGTTGCAGAAGGAATTGTGCCTTTTCTATACATCTCATTTATATCTATCTGAGTAGAGCTGGGCCCATTGTCTCAAAATTGCTTTGAGCTGGGACAGGATGAAGCAGGCTGCAGATACATGAGCTATTAGAGCTATTAGTGATGGTGATGTTAGACAGTATCGCTTGTCTGTCTGCTTTACAGTTATAAATGTCTATCATTTAAAATACAATAAGGGGCCAGATGCTCAGATGGTGCCTGACATCTATCCACCAGCTTCTCACTGCTGCAGCTTTAGCATAAGTCACTGTCTTTATAGGGAAGATATATATTAAAAAAATTTGTTGCTGAGTTTGAGATCCAAATCTTCCATGAATGCTTTCTTGTTCAAAGACAGGAAGTTAAAATTATTTTATTTTTTAACATGTTATGGACCAAGTAATCCCTTTTCTGCCAGTCTGTATTTCTTACTTCTGCAAACACCAGTTTAACATGAGCAAAGGAAAATTAAGAGATCTATGAATCTCACTCACTGGGTTCATGTCACCTATGCGTCTGCATAATGCCTGTAGACCAGCTGCTGAGTATTATCTCTAGTGTCTAATCCTCTAATTTCAGAGTTCTTTTGTGAAGATTATTGCTAAAAACTTCATGTAATTAATATCAATTATTTAGATTTACAGTTTAATCAGTGCCAGATATTTCCCAGCTCAGAATGCTGCATTAATCCTGTTGCTGTTATTATTAATTGCTAGTCTCGGTCACCCAAATAGATGATAATAGATACAAATGTAGATTCACTTGATACCAGGACTATGCATGACACAAGCTGATAAAAGCCAGGAAATTCATGAGAATCACATTTTTATTCTTGCAACTCTGCCTGAGTCTGGCCAGACTGACAAATCTGGTCTTTGGGAGCCTTCAGTGTCCCTTTGTTGCCAGGTAGCTGGTGCATCCAATTTAGTTTGCTGTTGAACCACTCTGAATAATCACACATTTAAATACTACATTTGCTCACACAAATGATGTCCTGCTGTTCCTCCTTCTCCAAATCATTCTCAAATACAGCTCACAACCTTCATTTAATTTTGCTTTAAAGCATGGTCAGCTGTGAC
Source organism: Pseudotriccus pelzelni (assembly GCA_035584735.1). Classification (NCBI taxonomy): domain Eukaryota; kingdom Metazoa; phylum Chordata; class Aves; order Passeriformes; family Tyrannidae; genus Pseudotriccus; species Pseudotriccus pelzelni. Next base: position 7,427,925 of record JAWMRA010000016.1, on the reverse strand, counting down.
TGCTGGATATGAAGTGCAGTCACAGAACAGTCAGTATGAGTAAGTCTGTGACCACTGTGTTAGAAAACACAGCTATATTTTTTTCCAGATCCAAAGTCGGGTGGATAATACCCCAAGGCCTTAGTGCTAAGGGAAAGATGTCCCAGAAAAAAAGATGTAAGTGGTCTACCCAAGGACGTGCAAGCTCGTGCTGGTAGCTCAGGGAGTAGAGCTGGCGTGTCTCAACCTCAATCACAGGCTCAAGTCTCACACCCCGAGTTTTATCAGCTCTGACTATTTGGTCACAGCCTTCCCTCTTGCAATTCCTGGCATCAGGTGCTGCAAAAATTCACCCTGGCAGATGTAACCACGTGTTTGAGATTGGGAAGCTGGAAGAGGGAAAACCAGTTCTTGGAAGATGGAAGTGAACATCTTTGGACCACACAGCTTGCCTTGGGCTAGCACAACTACAGTGCAGGTGTGAGCAGGAGATGTGCATCTGCCACTGCCAGCAGATTTCCAGGGTTTCAGGGCTGTCTGGAATGTATCTGGAGGCAAAATAAACTAGAGGACATAGAAATACATTTTAGTAAATATTGAAGCTAAAAAGGAACAAGTAGGTAGTGCAATAGTCTCCTAAAGTACTGCTTTATGACAAACAGTTTAGGTGCTTCATTTCATACCAGATGAGTTTGCCTTCTTAGTTTTGGGTTGTGTTTTTTATTTATTTATTAATTTTTGAAGTTTTATTTTGCACATCATCCAGTCTTTTACTAGTACCAGAAGTGGTAGAAATTCTTTATTTTACTGATGTTAAGAAATTCCAGCAGGAGTTTTTATGGAAAAATTCAATAGTCTACATACTCTGCAAGAGGTGTGGGAACGTAATCTGCTGGTGGGGAGATCCTTCTACATCAGAAACAGAAGGTTTTCCCTGTATTCTACCAACCCTCTTTTAGCCAAGTTACAAACAGAAAGAGAGACCATGTTATACACATGGAAAGTCACAGTGTTTATACTTCCAGACTGTGTGGGTTTAATTTACAAGCGCTTGATTTTACAGCCTTAACACCCTTTCAGTGAATCATTTTTCACGTAATGTGGGACTTACATTCTTCCCTCAATGGGGCAGTATCTTAGAGTGATTTGATGCTTTACTCCTATTCAGGTGTCCCAGAGTTGCAGTGACTGCTGACACTCAGGTGTGGGATATCAGACCTGGCCATAGGTGACTGCTCAAGGCCACAGGCAGGAGAGGCAGAGGGATAGTGCCTTGCCTTTGGAAAGGCCCCAGGAGTGGGACAAAAAAAGGCTCATGACCTGCCTGCCTTTTTCTTGAGCCTGAACAAAACTCCCAGTCTTCAACTTTTCAGCACAGTAAATGCATGCAGGAAAAAAAAGTATTTTTGTTAGCAGAAGTGGGGGAAAAAAATAGAAAATCGTGTCCCAAATGATAACTGTTAATAACAAACTCATCATTTTGAAGCAAGAGAATGTGTCCTTCTACACTTTCTAAGAGAACACCAGCAGAATAGGACAGAGAGAATATTATCTCTAAAAGCTATGCATCATTCTCTTAAAATGTTAATGTTCCATTTCTAGCTGAACAAATAAACCTCTACAAGTTGGATGCAACTAGCACTAATGAATCAGAGTGCAGACCAGGAAAACAAAGAACCAGACTCTGACTGCAGAAAAGCATCTTTCAAGGAAAAAAAAAATAATTAAGTCATTATTTAAAAATTGTGCCATTAATGTGCTGCGAACAAAGGGCTGTTAGCTTGAAAGGACCAAACAGCTTTTATTCCAAAGTACTTTATTTGCTGCAGGATTATAAACAAGCTCCTCAGCAAACCCTCCAAACAGAGCATGTGTTATTAGAAAAATTCAGAAGCCCTTTTCCCATTTACCATTTCCTTGAGATGTTTTTTGTTTTGCCTCCCTAATGTACTTACAGTGAGTGTGCAGTTTCCACGTGGTTTAACATCCAAATCAGAGGTGGGGTGGATGCAGGCAGCAGTGTCTCATGGCTTGGTTTTATGGTCTTCATTGAGTTCCTGGTGCCAAAAAACACATTGCAATGATCAGGATAATGCAAGATCTGATCTCAGATATGCTCATGTTGAGTGCAGTGTTGAATGAAGGCTCCAGGCTATTTTCATCATCCAAGCACTCAGGTTTATTATCTGTAACACATTCCTGCCTAGAAGCGCTAACCCAAGTTGTGTTAGACACTAAAGAGCCACCTGGAGTTCTTGCCCTCAGGAAGAGCTAAATTGGACAAAACTAGCGGAAGGTGGTTAGAAGGCAGAGATGAAGCGATTCATAAAGGGCTGCAGAGCAGGCCAGTGGTACAGATGTGAGCCTTCATGCACTTAATAGTAGTGCCCTGGTGGCAGTACCTTCAGGGATGACACTAGGTGTTGACACGGTGTTTTTCAGGAAGCAAAGTGCTTTTGGTTTGTTTTCCCAACTGCACAGCTCCAGGAATCTTGTATGACTGCCTCTGCCATGCTGAGAGAGATTCAAAACCTTGCTCTGGGCATCATTTCCAGGAACGCTGCCTCCTCTGCATTCCTTCTGATGTCCCAGTGCCCTGTCTATGAAATGGCAGCACTCAATCCTGCCCACTCTGCTGAGAAACCTCGAGCCAGTTCTAACAGGCTCTTAAGAAAGATGGTAAAAAGCACAGCCATAGACATCTCCTTAGGAAAGCCGATTTCTGCGTTTCTCAAGAACCCCAGCCTACCTTCTTTTCCTGCCTTGTCACCTGTAGAATAGGTGAATTTACTCTCAAAATCACTGTCTTGATGGAGCTGCAGGTTTTCAACCAGTGCTTTCCAAACATCTCAGTTCCTGTTCTTCACAGAGTAAATTCAGAAAACACTGAGCCATTTCTGAAGAAGGACCCCAGCATTTTGAAATTTCTTATAAAATGAAGTTTTGCTTCCTAAACTGCTTTTGCAAATTGCCTCATTGCAACATTTTCTGGTATATAATTCATATGAAAGCCAACATGATGAGGCTAAAACAAAGTGCTTCAACCTTACCCAAGCAGAATGTTAAATAAAAGTCAGATTAAATTGATACAGTCCCCTGAAACACTCAGGTTTTCAGAATCAGCATTTTCTCATAGCAAGCTGTTCCATATCCCCTGCTGGCAGCAGGCTTAGAGACATCAGCTTTTTCTGGAAAAGCTTTAAGAGCTGGGTATTATTATTGTTATTATTATCATCAATAATATGCAGAGGAAATGGAGCTGGAAAACAGAGGCAGGGAGATAGATTTTGCCACAACTTTCTATGCTCACTAGTAATACGATTTTGGATACACAGGGTTCCAAAGGAGAGAAGAATTCACCTCTACAAAATACTCTCCACCCCTTTTTGCCTCTGTGTTTCTACTTGTGAGTACATCAGGCGTTCTCATCTCACTCCTCTACTCTTTACTGGATTCATTCACATGCTTCCACTGCCTGGCATGACATCCAAACTAACTCCTTAATGCTGCATTTGTGGATTTTGCCATTAGTTTTTCCATTTTCGCAGAACAGAGTGGTAGCACTGATGTGCAGGAGGGAGAAGTCTTAGGATGGAAATGAGCTCGGCAGTCCTCCAGTTAGCTAAGTGAGGTGGCCACTGCTGCTTGCTAACCGTTCAGGTTCATTCAAATAACTGGATGATAAGCATAATTTAAAAGTGTTTAGGATGGATGTTAGCACATACGTGCATGGTTGTGTGCCCGCTCGATGAGCAATCCTATAAGGTGGCTAAGTCTGGATCGCAGAGGGAAGTGGCAATGAGAGCGGGGCAGGATGAGTTGGTGTCTCATGGCATGAGCTGCTCTCTCAAGCATCAAAAGTGGGTTTAGAGCAGACTGTGGAAAAAAAGGCTTAACTCTTTATCTCCGAGGGTTTCCATCCCATCTGGGGAGTCTGTGATCACAGAGCTGCCATTACCTTTATATACCTTTAAGTCCCCAAACCAAAACTAAACACATGTTTTCCCTTAGAAGGGATTACTGACACACGTGCCTGACACACGTGCCTGACACATACCTTTCCAGGCTTGGTCCTTCATGCATGAAATGTTTTGTCTTCCCCTTTAAGGAGTTTACTGCCTCACTGACCTTTATATTCTGCAAAGAAGCATTTTAATCTCCCACACTGCTGCGCTGCTAAGTGGTTTCTCATTTGACTTGTGCTGCTCAATGGTCTTTCCATGTTGACGGGCTCTATTAAGTCACTGGGAGTTAGCCTGAAACTGTTCTAAGCTGTTATTTTCAGTAATAACACTTCTATTTGTTCCCCAGGTTTGCCGCACCCACAAGAGGTGGGAGGAGATGCAGAAACACCAATTCTCATTAAAAGAAAAAGCAATTTTCTTTGGGAATAAGCTACCTCAGGGCGACCAGAAAGGGTCAGAGCGCTGGTTCCAGTATAAGCCAAGTTGAGACTAGAAATCTTTAAATTAATCAATTTTCTTATTGAGGACTTTCCCAAAACTCACTCACAGCCTGTCAGGCAGTCTCTGTGAGTCTAGGGTGTGTGTCAATATATTATGGATGATGCTGTAATTGCTCATTCCTGTCAGCATTGCCTCTCTGTATAGCATTTGTACATAAACAAGTTGTGAGTGCTCATTCTTCAGCATTATTTTCTGTGAATTAGTCACTAGTCACGCGACTTATTTTCCTTGGTAGGGAAGCAGGTGAAAAAGGAAGAAAGAACTTAAGAAAATCCCTCATAGAAGACAGAAGAGAACATACATCTTTCACTGAACTCACCTCTTCATCACAGGAAGGATGGGAAAAGTCAGGTTGTCTCACTCAGGAGACAAAATCACCAGTCGGTTTACCCAGCGTGGGGTGAGTAAAGTTACAACTGAATGAGCCAATGGCAGAGCCAGCTGGGCAGCCCAGCCTCAGCCTCTCTACCCAGGAAATTACAATGAGCCTTTTCCCACCATTCTCTGCTGCTGCTTTATCCACACTGTCTCTTGCCTCAGCTCTGCTTTCAGGATCCTTGAAACACAACATCACGGACAGCCCTAATGACATTTCCACACCCCTTTTTATGGAAGTAAACACCGTTAGAGATGGCATCAGGAAACACTCTGACTGTGAGGCCTGTGGTGTAAGTGCCTTGTGTTGCTCTAATTCTTGTTGGTTAGAGATGACCACAAGCTGTTCACCAGTTCCACCCTGCCTTTTCCCTCTGTGTCCATAATGCAATGCTGTTTTGACATGCCTGTCCATCTGATGGGGTGTGGGACTCCCAGTCCAGTGTCCTCAGGCACAACAATAATGGCTGGTAATGATCACCCAGCTGGGACAGGGATGGGATGGACAACTTCCCTCACCTGAAGGCTGAGTCCTCTGCACCACTCAGTTAAAACAACCAGCACTGGAGTGAGATTGTTAGTGTTGGAAGAATAAAAAATCTAATGAGGAAGCTGCTGTTGGGTGATGCACTTTGCCTCCTCCTGACTGAGCAATGTGCAAAAGAAAGCCTGTTTTGCAGCCACACAGCTCTTGTCACCCAGAGATGACACTGAGAAATGACAGGAGGGGCTGGACCTGTTTCACTACAGCAGCAAGCAGCTGTTGGGCAATACCCTCAAAAACTGGCTGAACTCTTCCCAATACTGTTAAAAGATACTCTTCACAGATGGTGACCTATGGGAGCACCAAGCGAAGACTAGAACAAGAACCCCGTTTTCACCCCAAATGTTGCTCTTCTAATTTGGCTTTCTGGAGGATGAACTTTGTTTTTTACTATTATCTATCTTCTAACTTCTCCAGAAGTTTACAGAAGTGACCAGCTGCTGAGTGTCTGAAAAGGCCTAATTTCTCCCAGTTGCTGAACCACATCTTGTCCTTGTCTTGGTGTAGCTCCAGCTGGAGAAACCTCTGAGGCAGGAAGACACCACAGAGGAACCATGCACAGAAACTGTCTCCAAATACACCTCTCTGGGCAAGACTTTGTTCATTATTTTCTGGGCTAGCCATCATGAAATCATACACACATATAGTCCAATAATAATATCAACCTCATAATGACTGGGGAGAGGATAAAAAATGTCGGCTTTATCAAAAAGAATTATCTCTTTTAACAACAAATTGTAACTAATTAGACTTTGAATGGGAAATCAAATGAAAACGCATGAAGGCTCAATTTTCCATACAGCTGACGATCTGACCTTTTTAGGAGTGGGAAAGAAAATTATTTTTAATTAACATGACTAATCATTTCCTGTCATTTTCAGATAATTGGCTTTGTCGAAAAAATGAGCTGTTTTGGGGGGAAAACTGGGGAGGGTGACAGTGGCAGCTCCAATGGCACGTTTAACCTTTTAGATTCTGCCTGCAAAGGGAATTTTGAATCCTTGTTATCATGGTGAAGAGGCTTTATATGGAAATTTGGTGCCCTACGCCTCTTCCTTTCCATATGGCTCATAGAAATTCATGCATAAGGAAAACTTATTTGACACACTGCTAGACTTCTTTCACTTTGAACCAGTCCTTTATTTAAAAAATGCAGAAGAGACAGTTTAGCTAATAGACTGTTTTCTGCTACATCTTGGGGTCACACACATGATCTAGGACACGAGGTCAAATCTTGGAGTCTTTAATAACTTCTGCTCAAGACAGTTGGGAATTTGGCTTGACTGAATGCAGACAACTTCTATTCTGAACAGTGAGCAATTGAAGGTGACCAGACCAAGCCCTGTAAAGGCTGTTTCACTGCACCTGCTTGATGGAAATGTGGAATTCTGTAACAGAAATCTTAGGCCATGAGGTATGACTTCACTCTCTTTTAAGCAGCAATGAAACCTGGTGTGTTGGAGGTTTTCCTGGGCAATCAGTATAAGGTTTTAATGCACACTTCAAGGGACAGTCAGAGTTCTTGGAGAGAGACCAAAGGAAAGCAGGAAGATCAAATGACTCTGAAACACGACCTGCAAGTAACGGCTGAACAGCCTGGGATCATTCAGCTGAGAAGAGAAAAAAATGCAGTGGGGAACTTTAGTTTTGAATAACATTAAAAAGAAACTCAGAAAGGCTGTAATCTGTTCTCCACTTTCAGTTAGTAGGGTAAGTAGAAACAGGAATAAATTGCAGGTAAGACTCAGAAGAGATATCAGGAAAAACTTTCAAGTAATGAAGAGAGCAGACCACCAGGAATAGAGTAGAGTCCCTGCGTCTGGTAGTCTTTAACTGGGACAAACATCTGTCAGGGATGACAGGAGGACAGTTCATACTGCCTTGGGGCAGGGAAATGGATCTGCTTCTCTGCTGAAGTCACTTTCAAACATGACATCCATAATTGCACAGGCTAAAACATTCCTGTTTGATGTCAGCAGTACTGGATAAGGCTCTAAAATAATGATCAGGTTTTGAAATAGAAGACATGAGCACATACAAAGTGAGTAGCAATCAGCACTGGATGTAAATGCAGGCACAAAAAAAAAAAAAAAGCACCCTGTTTAAGCAGCTGAGTCAATATATACAGAACTTTTGCCCCAGCAAGTAGCTGCTGACTGTAGCCTGGTGCCTGCTTGTGCAGTGCTCTGCTGGGTCAGGATGGCCAGGAGTTTCTGGGGCTCTGGGGTTATTACTGGTGCAGCCATTCAGCTGGTTCCTGATATAATTTGCTTGACTTGATATAATTTGTTAACTCTTGGCCAGCATGGATCATGAGACCAGGCTGGTGGCATTCAGCTTGGTGTCTCTTGAAGTGACAGCAATGGAGTTAGTGACACAGGGAAGGAACAGCTCAACATGTTACTCCTTTATCCAGAAAAAAAGAACTAATTTCATGGGTTTTCCAGTCAACCCCATCACCAAAAACAAAACTAGAAAATGTTGAGTTTAACCCAGTTTTATACCCCACATACAGAAGAAATATCTCCTTTTTTTTTTTTTTTCAAATCCCTCTTTTTCTGTTGCTTTCATTTGCACAGCACTCTAGTTTCAGGGGGATTAGGAACAAGCAGGATAAATTCTTAAACTACGTTACAACAGCAACTCCTGTCTGTTCCTCTTCTTTAACTGACATATTCCATAGCCAAGCAATCCCCTATTTTACTGATACCGAAACCACATAGTCATTTCTATTCATGAAGCAGATCAGAACAAGTTCCACTAATGACTAAGAGATGTATTTGGGAGTGGAGAATTCTGCAAATTAGCAATCAAACACAATAAAAAAATCAAAGGTACTGCATTACAAAATACACTTTGTTCATTTATTTTAACAAGTATCACTTATTTTCAATTATTTACAGTGCTAGTTAGCGTGCTCATAAAGTACTGTGGCATATTGAGTTAAAAGTAATGGATTCTTAGTGCTGGGAAATCTCAGCAGAGCACTCTGCTATTAAACACTGGCAAAAATGGAAAGGAAATGTTACGGTGGGTTGTTTTCTGGGTTTTTTTTCTTGTTGTGGAGGACTTTTTGATGGGGTGAAGATAATTGGGTCTGCAGATTAAGTGAGTTAAGAATTAGTTGAGTTCTCACTGTGAAGAGTTTTGTAAATTCCCACATCACTCTTTATATCTTCCAGCTCCTCTCTCCCTTTAACGAATCCAACATTCAGGGTCTTATCTCAGGGTGTCCTTTTCAGCCTGAATTCTCTGGCTTTCTTCAGCTGCTCATCATTTAAAGACAGTTATTTTTCTGGCATTTCATTTCCTGCTTTTTTCCTCCTCTTCTTGCATCTTTTATAGATGGTGATATATGTGAATAACAATGTGCCCAGTGTGAAAGGCGGAGTGTAAAACCCAATTCCATTTGATTTCTCCTTTATTCTAACTTTAAGCCTCAGATTTACCCATGTCTCACTCCACTGGACCTGTCACCTGAATTAAACAGAGACTCTTAAAGCTGATTGCTGCAAGGAAACAGATCTCAGAAGCAAGAACGTAGCAGCATCTTAAAGAAAATTTCCTAATAATTGTTGAACCTCATTTAAATTTTATTTCCCACCCCTGAGATATGGAAGCAGCTCAGTGCTAATCAGAAAGGGAGAAAAGTGACCTTAATTTTGGATGATCTATTTTCAAAATCCTGTTGAAGGCAGCAAAGACTCTAATAATTTGCACATCATGTAAATGGCAGAGGAAGAGGGGGGCCGACAGACAGGGAACACTGAGACACACTTGTCTGCTTTTGCGCGTCACTGCTGACACCTGCTGCGTGGCCGCCTGGTATGGCCATCTTCCTGAAAACTGGGAAAGAGCTGGCCCCTCTGGCTTGGAAAAGGGAGTCACAGCTTTCATAGCAGGAGGGTCAGGCTGTCAGGATTGTCCACACTGTGAAGAAGGAAGCAGGTTTAACAGCAAGAAAAAAACTCAGCTGTCTGGGCTGGGGAGGAGAGGCTTCCTCCAGCTTTAGGCTTTACTGTCTTTCACCCCCTCTCCACAGCATTCAGGGCTTTTGCCTGTTTTTCAATATTTGCTTGGCAGCTTGGTAATCTGAGCGATTTTTTTTCAGTATCTCAGGCTCTGAAATAGATGGAACTGAGCTGCCCTTGGACCCTGACCAAGAGAGAAGGGATCATCAGCAGCTGATGCTGTAGTCAGAGATGATACAGATCCAGGACAAGGTCAGTTTAGAAATAAAAGTGACCAGCCCGAGCAATGGTTATTTCTTTAGCATATCTTGCTTGCTTGTTGAGTGAGTAGGGGTTAATCTGGTTCATGGCTCCCTGCCAGCATATGGGAGTTGCTCTGGCAAGAAGTGTGGTTTTCTCTGTGTTCCCACTGTCAAATGAGCAGTTCTCACCTGCCATAAACCTTCATGCTGTAAAAAGCTGCTCAATACAAGGAAATGCCCAGCAGAGTTTCATCATTATCTGATATGACACAATAAGCATTTAGTAATCAGCTTATTTTGGCATGGTGATACAGTGAGGAATCTGATGGACAATTTGTATTAACATCATAGGGTTTGGGAAGAGACAAAATAGAAATACGAAAGTATTTTCTCTTTAAATAGATGTTTGATAAAAGAACTGAGGGAGGTAATGGATAGATTTTCTTTGTTAAGCAAGTGTCTGTAGTATTTGCATTTTATAATTGTTTCTGCAAAGGTTGATGTGAGCTGAATATCAGGTCAGCTTACCTGTGCTTCTCTTTCCTTTCCATGTGGAGTGCCAGAATGCTAAATAGCTTCAGTTCCATTGTGCCAGGTTCAGCTTGATGTCTGGTCATTCTTCCACTGAATGACAAACCAGATGCCACCCCACCTTCGGCCCCAGTGAGGGTCTGGGGGAGAAGCCCATCAGGAGCCATCCCTGGGAACTGCTGCACTGGCAGTGCAGCTCATGCCCCTGCCCCAAACAAAACAGACTACAAGTGGCAGAACGTTGTTCCTTATTAATCCCGTTGTGATTAGAAATGCTGTGCTATTACTGTACACACTTGAGGGGTTTTTGATTTCAATTACAATTATTATCTCCTCTGAGAGAGATTTGTTCTGCTGTTGGGAAATTTCTTTAGCTGATTTGCTCTGGGACAGCATCAGACAGTGGTAAATAGTCCTGTTCTTATTATGTGTGCACTCCTGGCCTCCCCCTGCCTTGTTGAAGTCCTCTTGCTTTGTCCCCCTCTATGGGAGATGGTGGGAGACTCTTTCAGGATGAGTTGCAAGTGACAAGGATCCATCCCACTCTGCCAGAAATACTCAGGAATAGCACATCCTCTGTGAGAAGGAAGCTCTAGAATTGGGAACTGGTGAGAATCACTTTGCGTGTGCTGAGACCTGATACGAGCAGGGGCAAGGGAGACCTGAGTGAAACGGACTCACATCATTGTTACATTTAAGCCGTGTGGAAAAAGGGTGATGCTGCTGTCAAGCTACGAAGGCATCTGCTCTAGCCTCCAAGAAAGCTGAAATGTCGCAATTCAGGGAGCTGACTGCAATTGTGAAGGTTTGTTCTGGTGGTTCCCTTCCACGTTTAACTTACACCATCTTTTGAACCAAGCCAAAGTCATGATTTTCACTTCGCAAATATCTTCACTAAGAATTTTTATCTAAAGGATGTTTGCTAGATGTGAAAATAAGATAAATACCTTTGTCCCAGGTCTATCAAATCACACCCAAAATATTAGTGTGTTCATGTGGCCAATCCTTGAGGACGCCACATTCAGTCAGAGTTCATGGGAGTGATAATGCTATGGGAACAAAGAGGATGTTGCTGCATTGTCATTGGGAAGAGCATCGTGACTTTGAACAGCATCATTTTTGAGTCACTAAACCATGCTTGGGGTCATCAGAGGGACTGAAGCTCTAATTTGTGAATGTCCTTCAGGGTGCAGTTCTTAGTACACCAGAGCAGCAGCTGCTGAACCCTGAGACCATCTAGCAGCTCTCCAGCAGCCCCAGGCATGACCTGAGAGCCTTGCTCCAGCTCCCAGGAGACAGGAATCCACACTTAAAATGACCAGACCAACTCATTACCTCTCTGTTGGTCTCAGCAAGGCAGACAAGAGCTGAGCTGCCCAGGAATAGCAATCACAGTAGAGAAAAGAAAGACAAATGACTAACAGATGCTTGCCCTGCTATTCCACCTGGACTGTGGCTAAAGGGTCAGTCCACTGCAGTCTGCAGGATATATATTTTCCCTAATGCTAAAACTGCTGAATATTCAGTGTCCCAGATAGTTGGTATCTGTCCCAGTGTGTCAAGTCCATATAATCTCACAGCTACCACAACCCCACTTACCTCATTGTCCTCCTATTTCTGGGTATGAGCTTCCCTGTATGCCATGACTATGTCCAGAAGCTTCTCTCCCATATAAATTTAATATTAGAAACACTTTCACTTCAAAATGACTTTCTGTTCCTTCCTTTGTATGTCCCTTTCCCGGGGTGAAGCATGAGCATAAAAGATGAAGATATTTCCTAACCCCAAGGCTGCCACTGCTGCCATTTCTTATGAACACTTTGCAGAGCCTCCCAAATGCACATTAAGCTTGATGTAGGCTCTTGAAATCTCAAGAACATTTAATAAATGGGGAATTAGTCTGATTAAGTCATACCAGAGATGACTTCCTTACATTGATACAATCTCCAATGAGCATTGCACTTCATTTAATAAATGTATTTATTAAATACATAAAAGATTTGTAAATGGAGCTCTTGTCTTGCTGAACCTTATTAGCTTCATCCTTATTTAACATTTGTTTTCTTGGGATGAGACAATATTTGTTAAATCTTGAACATGTCATTGCAAAATCCACCCATGGTTTATTCAGACTGACTCTAAATATTAAATTTCAACATTTGCTAGACCTGGCTCCTTGTTTAATCTACCAAGATCTCTAAAAAGCACAAGGAAAGATTTGCTAACTCCAAAATAACTGTTATTGAATCCCTAGTGGGTTTGCAAAAATCTACATAATATTTAATAAAACTGCCGTAAGATTTGCTTCAATCTGTTTAACCTCCATTAAAACAGGAAAAGGAATTTGTTGGATTCCTTTTCGGATTCTTACAAAACTTCATATCAGAAGTTCCCAAAACCCTCTTAAATTGCCACATGAATTTTCTCTTTCATTTCTCATCATTGTTGATTATTAATGTATTTGTGCATAAAAAGCAGCTCTCACCCTCAAGGCATTGCATCCCTCCTCTTGTCCTACTCACGCACCAGCATCAGAAGTCAGCTGGTGGGAAATGATAAGTCTCAGCTGGAGCTGATCCCTCTGCATTTCTGCCATGCCACCTCTGAGATTGCAGCCCATAATTTTGCAGACCTTTTGCTGGGAATGCGCAGATTGTCTTGGTCAGTTTTAAACATCTTCTCTAAAGAGACACATTCCAAAAAAGAAAAAGTAGTCAAGCTGTATCGATAGCAGAAACAGTGCTTCCTGACCTCTTATTATTCCAGCCTCCTGTCAGACTAAGACAGACAGAATAACAAACATTGTACTTAGCTCTCAACCTGCATGCGGAGCATTTTTATGTCTCTATCCAGTTCCAGGATTTCTGGGGCAGCGATCCCAAATTATGTTTGGCCCAAAACCTCTGCCAACTAGTCTTTCAGATCATCCTGCATCCTGATCATAAAATTTCACTACGAAAGAGAAAATTGAAAGCAATTATGGCTTTTTATGTGCTTCTGTATACCCCTCCCCCTGGCCTTTCAGAGCCCAGGGATGGGGGAAGCGCAGCCCAGGAACCCTCCTTCAGCACATGGGCAGTATAGAAACACTGAGTGGGGGGGTGAAAGTAGTCTAATTAATTTTTTCTCTGTTTCTAGCCTTCACATTTCATGGCAGTTACCTTGAAATCCCCTCTTTTTCATGACAATAAATGCAGATCCTTTCTTTTGTAGCTCTGACCTTGAAACAGGTAGAAAAGGGCAGCAGATAACATGCTACAACTCTCAAGACCAGGGATGGAGGTTCAAACCTGCTCAAGGCTACAGTGGAAATGAGCTCAGCCAGCTGAATCCCGTCACCATTTGTCAACAGCATGGAACATTCCACTATTTCTCTTGCTTGGCACTCTGTGCAGAGAAGGAGAGGGCAGGAGCACAGAGGTGGATGGTGCTGCTGGGTGACTGCGAGATGACTCGTCCCCTGAATAGCAGGTAGTGCTGCAGTGCAGAGAGAAGGGGCTTTTGCTGAATGCTTCAGAAATGTGGGGCTGAGTGGCCACCAAAGCCAGCTGTTCTGGGTTAAGGCACTGGCAGAGCTAATTTCGGTACATAATGGGAGGATTCAGCTCTCCCATGAGGAGTTTCATGGCAATGCTATCAGACTCTCTTTATTGCTAATCAAAATGCTCTTACAAAAACATGATGCCAGTATATTATTTAATATGAGTGCTCTGATATGACAATGAAGAAGACCAGACAGGCCAGACATGACAAATAACTGTTGGCAGTTAAAGCTGCTTCTAAAAATAAGAGAATGGATTTATTAAAGGGTTACAGAGAAAGGGCCTGCTGTCCAGCTGATCACTTATATGGGTCCCACATATTAAACATTTGAGTTTGAGTTCAAGTAAAGTTTGTAAGTTTCTACAGATTTGTGAGCTTTCCTGTGATAACTTGCTACTAAGATCAGGTTATTCTCCTAGTGATTTATAGTCTTGGATGTTCTAAGCAATATTTATTGCATCAGATAGCAGAGCCAACTTCTTGGAAACACTGGTACAGATGACACAAGACTTGTACATTTGGAGTTTTTTTAAATGCTATTTATAGAGTGGCAGATTTTGAGGAAATTCTTGAGAAAATCTGAAAGGAAAGACATGGACAACGTAACTACAGACGCTCAGAAATGGTCAGTGATTTTCTGAGTGTCTTAAGAAATGTGACCACATATATTTTTTGAAAAAAGCTGGGCATTATCACACTGAAAATCTCTCCTCTTCCATGTGAACTGTGGCAGGAACACAGCACAGAGATGTGCAATATATGAATCTACTTCTGGAAACTTAGACTTGTGAATTATTAATGAACAAATAAACAAAAGTGACAAAAAACCCACAAGAACAACCACTCCAGAGAAGATCTCAGACTGATTATATGCTAAGAATTCAAGTCCTAGCCAGGCGTAATTCTGCAGTCCCTGTTAATACACGTCTGTGTACTGAACTTGATGAATAGAAAGTCTGGATACACAGTTCTGAGATCTTGTAGGAGGAAAAGAGAACTCCACATCCAGTTCTGACCAGGACTGGATTTGAGACACAACTGTTTAAGAATCCATCTGTAAGAACAGGCACAATTTAATTCAATTCAACAGCCTTGTAGGACTCAGAAACAAATAAACAAACCCTTCAATTCAGTAGCATTAGAATTTATGTTGGAGAAAGCCCGCTTCATAAAAAATGAGGCAGAAAATCAACAGCTAAGAGGGTAAAAAACTTTTCTTGTGGCATGAAAATTACTGAAAAGATCACATTAGCTGCTCACTAAAATGTACAGCATCAAAAATTGCGGAAGGAGCAAATACAGGGAAAAGGGTTGCAGATATATATATATAAAAAAATACTTGAAGTAGAAGATATCCACTGAAGATCAGAAACTGGGCCAAAAAGAGGAAAACAGAAAACACCAAGTTCAATGTCAATTTGTTGTGTGTCAGGGCAAAAAAAGGTTTTCAGAAACAACTCCTAAGAGGCAATTGAAGTCAAATTCAAGCACATCAGAAAAAAAGAAACTTGTCAGATGTTTTACACTGGCAGTTCATGGTTAGGGTGTAATGGGTGCTCAAGAAGGAAAGTCTGTAGGGGAAAAGCATAATAAATTCTTTTATCAGAGTTCATGAGAGAGGGGGTCAGTAGTTTAGGAGGGATGAATAGAAGCATTCCCTATTTGAAATGTGAGTAGAACTTTTAGAATATTTTTTTACAAAGTGAATGGTAACAACCCTTCCGGACCAGATAAACATAAAGTGTTGCACATGAGGAAAATTGATTTTAATTGTAAATACATAGAAATTATTCCAAATTAGCTAGAGTCTCTCAGGAGTTATCTTGGAATCAATAGGAACTTCTCTGAAAAAGTCAGTTTAATGTTCAGCACAGGTCAAGAGTACGTTAGTAATAATTAGGAAGTATTTACAGCACAAAAAAATAAAAGGCAGTGCTAAAATGGCTCACATCTTAATTATTCTGGTTGTGCCATCTGATTTAAAAATTCTTGAGAAATAGGAGAAGCACAGAGATGGCTGGAAAAACAACCAGCTGGGCAGGGAGCAGGTCCTGGACACAGAAATCAAAAGGCTGGGGCTCATCAGTTTGCAAAATAAGTGAATGAATGGTGTATATGTGGTTCTATAAAATCATAAATAGCACGGAGGAAGCGACGGCAAACAATTATTCACTGTTTCTCATGAGGCAGAAACAAGAGACGCCGAATAAACGGATCAGGCCGTAGACTTAAGCAAACAAAAGGAAGCCCTTTTCCACACACAAAGCATAATCAAACTGTAGAGCTCATTGCCCAAAGTATAAATGGGTTCAAAAAGCAATTAGACAAATTCATGGAAGAAAAGTACATCAAGGGCTTATTAAACACAGTGAAGTGGATCCAAGCTCCAATCTGGGACTCTTTAAGCTGCAGATTACTGAAAAATGAGGAGGGGTGTTGACAGAGAATTTTCTTTGTTTTTTCTTTCTTATACCCATTTCTAAGCACCCACTACTAGCCATGGACAGAGAGACTATTCTGCTCCATCTGGATGTTTGCTCTTAGACTGGAGGGTTGTTCTTAAGCCTGTTATCTCCCCTGCTGTAAGGACTGTACAGAAATCATTTCCATTGCCATCAGCCTCATTTCTTCAAGGTTGCTTCCTTTCTCTCCTTCCAGAAGGGGTGGAAAGCTGCTTCCTCTACAGAAAACCTGCTGTATAAGCCAAGACCAAAGCACAGAACTGGGCAGTGGGGTGTCTCACAGGTTCTGCATTCTGCACTTGGTGCATAAACCAGGAGCCACCAATGTCTTCAGCATTCCCATGAAGTCAGGGTCTGGAGAACAATCTCCTACAACTGCCCTGGGCTCAGCACATGCATGATAGCAAGGGCAATAAAAGCAGGGTGGATGCAGATGGAAGAGCACCAGGATCCCTATCCCAGCCAATACCTGGGGGATCAAACTTTGACTGCTCAGACAAAGCTGCTGCTCAAAAGCCTTCTTTGGTTTGTCCACTCCCAACTGACAAATGACCCCGAATTCACTTTGCAGACCTTTGGAATCAGAGCTCCAAGGTCCGTGTGGTGGGTTCAGAGAGTGACAAATTTGTAGCGCTGAGAAAACCTTGAAACACCATACCACTCTTATCACAGTTAATCTTTGGAGCCACTTAATCATACAGGGCTTTCAGTTCCTAAGGTCCTTTTTAATTTAGAGTAAGAGTATGTGGTAATTAGCCTTAACCAGGTCATTGATCTAAGAGGAATATAGTCTATGAGAACCTACATCCATCTTGCATACTTGAGGGAGGGAAGGGCTGATAAGCTTGACATCTCGGCTCACAGTATTAACAAGGCAGGTCAATACTGGCCTTCTGCTAGGGCCCTTCACACCTAGCTGGCCATGGAAATGCAAGGACTTCTCTTTCATAAACCCAGTAATTTCTTTGGATTCAGCAGTATAATTGTACTGACGTGAGTAAAGGGTTTTCACTTTCACCTCACTGTAATACATAGATGTTCTCCCATGACCTGCCATCCACTTCACAAATGCCACAAAGATTTATGGGGTGTTTCATAGGAACTTTGCTCTCTCCCTCATTCCACTCTTCCCTGGGGCAAAGCTCCAATCCCAGGTCAATGACTTGCTGGCACGGTAAGAGCTGAGATGTCACACATTGCACCCTCCAGCTTTCCGTGGGCTGCAACAATGGAGATGCTGAGAACCCAAGATGAAAAAATCCGTCTCAATGGCATGTGCTTTGCTCCAGGGACAGAGAGATAGAGGCCCTGAACAGGCCCTGTTTCACACTAACATTTTCACAGCCAATTTCTTCAAAATGTGCAATCAAATTAGCCAAAATTATTCAGCACCTGACATTTCAGCACATGAGCCACTCAGTGTGATCCTGCCTCTTCTTGAGCATTAGGCTCAAGACCAAGGTTGAGCAGCAATCACCATTCCCTATTGCACACTGGGTATTAAGGCTTATTTAGCATTGACTCTGCAAGAGTTCTCACTGGCCTTAAATTTTCAAATTTCTGCTTGGAAAGGCTCTCTTCTGGCTTTTTAAGAACTTTTTTTCATTTTCTTTTTGCAAAGTTAGCTCTTTAGAAAACTCTACGTGAACTAATTTCTTACTTTCCCCTTGCAGATTTTGGGGAAGACAACGGGGAAGCAGGCTGGACCTCTCCCCTACCCAGATTTCCCACATCATGTTGTTGTTATTGCCAGGTTGTGATGTTTATTTTTTTCTTTTCTGGGTCTCCTGCCAAACATTTGCCTGCTTTGTCAGCTGGTTTTTTTTTTTTTTTTTAATTTTTCTGGGGGAAAAAAAAAGCCTGTTAAATTTTAGCAAATGGTTTTTTTCCACTTCAATAGCCTCAAAATTTTCCCTGGAGAGCTGTAAGCCCTTTAAATATATTTAGGTTGCCAGATTTCTTATGTTCTCTCTCCAGGAAGCCAATTTTGCTTCTAAGCTCTTGAGAAAGGGCCAGTCTCATCTTTTCTTGCACTTTGAACTCTTATACATCACCTTCTCTCTTTTCTCTTTTCTTTGCTCAGTCCTCCTTAGGTTTAATCCCTGAGGTAGCATAAAGGCCAGAAACCCTTCCCAGGCTTGTGTTACGTTCCTTGTCCACTCTGGGTCTTTCATCCTGTGTCCATCAGCAGCTCATTCTGGTGTTTCATGACAATCATCCACATCTGCATGGCTGTGCACCAGGATGAAGATCCTAACCAGGACTAAATGCTTCAATGGCTGTGTGCTCTGAATCTGAAGATCCATAGAGGATTTTCTTCTTTTCTGTTTTTTTCTTTTTTTTTTTTTTTCCTCTCCAGGTCAGCTCTTCAGGAAACTCAGCATAGTTCATTATCTCATTTTGCCCACATCAGCTTTTGTGAAAAGCAAAGAAGATACTCCCAAGCTCCCGCTTTTTGCTAAACACCACCACTGGAACACTTGCTAGGTGTTGAAATCCCAGAATAAAAAGGGATCCTGGGATTTGGCCAATTCCTTACAAGCCAAACCTCTTTTCCAGATATCTCAAATAGTTTCTGTGCAGCTTGAGCACGATCAGACAAACATACAGGGTCTAACAAGTCTCACTGCACATAGGGGGATGAGCTGGTTCAATTACAAACAGAAAGTGGTTCCAGTGTGCAAAGTGAAGGCAGGACAGCTTATAGTGTCTGTAACTGAACCAGCAAATGAGTTGTATAATACGTGACCTCTGGGACAAACACAAGTCCCCTCTTCAGATGTTGGCAGGTTTATAAACAATGCAAAAGAAAAAGAAGAAGAAAAAAACAAACCCACAGCTGAAGTGTTCTGTGATGACCTGAGGAGAAGAAAGATTTACACTGCTGACTGAGTGGCTTCACGGTGAGACTGGAGCGGTGCAAGTAATGGATCTTCAGACTCTGGGGAACAGGCATGGCTACTCAATAAAAAGTGCTGTTTATTTTACAATCAACAGTTCTAACAAAAGAACTCTCCGGTTCTCATATTCGTGGCGATAAATTATTCCTGGGATCAATGAGATTCCTTTTTACTGCCCCCCTATTTAACTTGCATAAAAATACACACACATTAATGTGCTTAAATAGCACCTTTCCAGGCAGGAATTAAAAACATGTTTCACACATTACTCCATAAATACGTCAAGACTGTTATTACCCTAAGACAAGTTTTCATTAAGGCACTGTCCATCTGGTGTCACTAAGGTGCAGAGGGGATTTAACAAGCCAAGACTATATCTGGGAATGGACCATGGGTGTCCTGATTTGTGCTCTAATGAATGTGTGTTCATCTCAGAGAGACACAGGACTGCACTGTGCCAGGAAAGCTGCTTGTGAACACCCAGCACCCTGGGAATGGGGAATTATTCCCTGGTCTGCTCAGGAAAGTAAAACTGCATTTTGTGGGAAAGGACAAGATTTCTCCAGTTCCTTTAATCATGAACCAGGACAACAAGTTAAAACATTTAATTATTCTTTTTTCACAAATCAAAATATTTTGAAAACATTTCTTTTCATTCTTATCAGAACACTCAGCCATGATATTGTATTTCTTGCCAATCCATTTGAATAATAATTCCTGTACAAATAATAATTCATGTACAGAAAAGCATGAGACTTATTGCACTTAAAATCTTAAGCCACTGCCTGGTCAACCTGGAGCTCTGCAGCATGACTTTGGGTTCGAATGCTAAAAAAAGCAGCTTAAGAAAGGAAAGGTTCCAGATGTAATTATGGTAGGAGCTTGGCTACTGAAAAACACAGAGCAAAACAGAAGTAGGATTAGCTTCCATGAAATCTAGACGACAGCTGTGTAATTTATACAGGATTCTTTAGCTTGTTGGCATCATTCTTGTTTTCTGGGCTCCACTCCTGTTATCTCAGAGCAGGAGAAGGCTGTTGTAGTTCTCCTGCCAGACCCAATAGCTTTTAGTCAGATTTAAGAGTAAATGACTGTGGGAAATGAAGATTAACACTCTGGGGACAGGTGAGATTATCTCGTTTCAGGTCGTCATAGTTTCCGTAAATCGAATGTATATGTCTATGTATACACACACTAATGTCCAGCAGATCTATAGCACAAGGTAAAAATGAAAGGCCTGGGGAATATTTAATCACAAGAACTGACTGTATGGGTTTGGTGAGGCAGTGTGCTGTGCGAGAGAACTGGCTAGAAACTGCTAATGGAAAGGCAAGGAAATGTGTTTGACAGATCCAGTGTGTGGATCTGTGTGAGTGTGTCTTTGAGTTCTCTCCAATGGAAGAATAAAAATTAATCCACCAGTAATTAAAAATTCCTCTCCTTATATATAAAAGGGGTTCTTTCCATGTGTATTCATATTATGGGACTGAAACACCAAATGTTTCCTTTACTGATGCAATTTCAGTTACCTGTTGTTGGGGTTTTTTTTTGTTTTTTGGTTTTGTTTTTTTTGATAACCCATTTCTTGACTGCTTTGTTTGAGACAGGATTATTGTTCTGAGTTGCGGATGGTCAAATTAATCAGTTGTGTATATAAGGCACAGTGTGCATCCAAAGTCCTCCTCTCACTTCACCTGTCACCACAGAGCTACAAACTTCAGTCCCACACCATTCATAACCATTAGAGATGGATCAGAGCAAGGGTATTCAGAGGTGGAGCTTTGCATGGGACAATTCTCACAGTCTGGCTCAGTAAAAAGTGTGCTCTGGTACAACCCAACATGCCTGGCCATACATCTGTCTGTCTTTGGAGAAACCATCCCTTCAGCCAGGGCAGGACCTACCTGAGCTGGAAGGGGAGAAGATGAGTGAGCAGCAGGATTGCTGAGGGAATTCTCTGAAGGACTTGCTTGCCACGGATTAGTGAGGCCATGAGCTCTGTGCCCTGCGCAATGCCGTGAGAAATTGAGAATTTGCATTACAGAGAGGTGGCTTTCTTCTGTCCCCTAGACCCACTTGTGGCTCTTTAGTCTCTCTTCAAGCTGTTTCTTTCTCCCTACTGAACTTATTAAAAAAAAGTAGAACTTGGAAATTGATTGTACAGGGGACAAATTGAACCCTGAAGAGGAGCACTTCTCCTTCCGCTGCCCATAATGGCTTGTGCCTAGAAAGTGTAAAGCAGCTGCCTGAGCTCTGCAGCTCAGATGTGATCTGGGTCAGTGGATCCCCCAATGCCATGAACAGAGGGACAGGCGTGAATCACTTGACAGTCTCTCAGCTGGAGAAGTGCTGCCAGCTGTATCGAATGAAGTACTGCTCACTTTTTCAAGGAGACTTTATATGGGCTTGTACTTTTACTTCTGAAATAGAAGTTAGGAATAACCTGTTAGTTACCTGTGCAGAGAAGAGCATAATTCCCTCTTTGGGGTAGGTGACTGTCCTGGTTTCAGCTGGAATAGTCTTTCTCCCTAGTAGCTGGTACAGTGCTGTGGTTTGGATTTAGTGTGAGAACAATATCGGTAGCACTGATGTTTTAGTTATTGCTAAGTAGTGCTTACTCTAAATCAGGAACTTTTCAGTTTCCCATGCTCTGCCAACGAGCAGGTGTTGCTGGCTGGGGTTAAACCACAGTGTGCGTCCCCTCATGGGAAGAGTTCACCTCCAGTTTCCCATGGGACCCGTCAGTGTTGATGTCCATTGTCTTGGCATGCCACTACCAACTGAGATTTATTTCCACCACAGGGGGGAATATGATCTGAATAGGACAGGAAGGCAGTAATGGGAAGTAGTATTCTTCCAAAGTTACAGATAGGCAGCTGAGGCAAGCAACTAACTCACACCTCTTTAGTGAGTCTGTAATAGAAATTGGCCTTAAATCTGCATCTCTCCGGGCCTATTGCAACAGTTAAGCCACAAAATCAGCTTCTTTCCCTGTAGACCAGCTTTCTTCCCTGTGCAAATGTTCAACCAGTGTTCAGCTGTTCTGCAAAACAGACTGGCCAACTCACAGGAGCAGCCTTTCTCATGGGGCTTTCAATGCTGCTCACTTGGAAATATCTTCAACAAACTGGAGAGTCAGGGAGGGCCCTTCAAAAAACTAGCAATTAATCCCATAGGTTTCATTTTCCACTTCACCTAAATAGTGACTTTCCACATGAACTACACAAATCAGCCACACTTCATTTAATGATGACTTTTAATATGAGTCACACATGGAAGCAGCTCCATGCCAGTGTTTCCAAGGCTCCATCCACAAAGAGAGCTTCATCAGACTGCTCATATCCTCTCCTTCCATGCCAAGGAGTGGATTTGCTCTCATTCTTTATGTCCATCTTTCCTGTCACACTATTTTCCATATTCTTATTTCCCTTAGACGAGAAAAGCAAGACAGGGCATGTTTTACCTTGTGCTTGCAATGAGAGCCAGGTTGTCTTTAGAGCCTGGTGCCTGATAGACCTGAGCTGTCTCCTGCAGTCCAACGAAAATTAGAACAAGTCAAAAATCACCTGACATCTTACTTGCTGACCATTTTTGGAAGCTGGGTATATAAGTGGTCTTCGGAACAGATACAAATTCATAGAGCTGCTACTTACTCTTGTCTTTCCTGTCTCATTTGCAAACCTTGTTTTGAGGATATGAAAAGAGGCAGGAAGCAAAATATTAGACACATCTCACTTGTAAGTTCTTTCTTTCTTTTGTGTGCTATTTTGCAAATCATATCTTTGAGCATGTTGATACAATGAAGAGGATATCTGGTGAGAAATGTTATTAACAGTGAGTGTCAGAAAGTATTGATGAAGATCTCACTGTCTGGACATCTCTCTGAATCCTATCAGAGCAATCTGAAGTTCTAGCATCTATGAAAGTGTACTGGAATGCTTTCAAAGACAGACTCCCTCATGAGCAGAGGTGCATGAATAAGTGAATTTTTTTGTGTATTTGCTTGCAGTTCTGGAAGATCAGAAAAGTGATTGATTTCAGGGTAATCCAAAGTACATATTTTAAAAAACATTCTCAGCAAACAAAGTGCAAACTCACAAATTGCGGTCATTCAATAGAAAGATTTTTAGTGAACTGAAAACAAAGTTTCTTCTAGCTTTTGATTTAATTTTTTTTAAAATATGCCAGAATTACTGTACCCCTTTTTCCACCTCCAGAATGTTTATTTTCTTGAGTTAAAACCAATTGAATTGAACTATGTTAATGAAATGACTGGATTAAACTGACCGAAGTGTATTTACTGTTTAAGAAACAAAGCAAAACAAAACTCTTTCATTCAGAAATTCAACCCCATCAGAAAAAACCTTCCTGATATCATTTCACTTTTCTTGTTTTATTCAGATTGCCATTAAAATAACTAAGGTGAATCATTAGCCAAAATTAGTTCCAGTTAAGTTTGGAACATAAATAACTTCCTTGAATTCATCTTTACTTTACCTGAAATCTGCCATCAGCTTTTACACAATGGGCAGCATATTGTCTTCCTTATTTAACAGAACTTTCAAAGAATTTGAACTATCTTCTTAAAACAGAACAAAGCAATTAACAGGGCCATGTCAAAGACAAATGGTTAATTGGACATGATCACTTAAAATCTCTTAATTCTGTGTCTGGCTGCTAAATATTAGTAAATCTAATCAGGGCTGGCAATAAATAAAATGTTTGTGACATCAGCAGTTCTGCCTGAACACTCAACATGGAAAAAGCAAGGCTCTTTATCATCAATATGGAGAAATTGTTATCTTGGTGACATAGGAGGCTTGCACGAGCACCCAGAAATTCAGTTCCTTATTCAGATACTTGGCTAATATTCTCAGCACTTTCGAGTCTGCAGATCTTGGCTGAAAATCACATGTTAACATGCTCTTTGCTATTATGAGGGCAGGATATTGACTGTAGAGGTGTAAGCAATAAACACCATGGAAACACCTTTGCCTTGGCATTTCTGCACTCCGCATGCAGAATGGAAGTGGGAGGCACAGCGGCAATCAACACGTATATTTTAGGTTATCCATACTCCCTTCCACCCCTCTTTTTGAATCAGAAAAGGCTGTTGCTTCTGCAGTTACATAAAAGGACTGGTGGAAAAAACCCAAGGAGATTCATAGTTTATCCTTTCCCAGAGATCGAGTGTTGGTGTATGATGAGGGCAAATAAAGCTGCAGGATCATCACAGGCAAACAAACAAAAAAAGGGTCTCGATCAGTAAAAGTTAAAGAAATAAACCCATTGGAAGCAGAGGCTCTTCATCATCACAAAGACTACAGAGATCTCATTCTTTGTTCATGATACGCAGGTGGTTTAATGGCATCAATAGAATTTGTCCTGTTTTGCCTACTGATGTAGCTGAGATGGCAAATTTGTCCAAGAATACCCAGTTTCTTAACACAAACACTTGACTGTTCTCCCCTTTGGCTTTTGGGACCATAAGCAAAGGAAAACTAGAACCACGGGCTAAGCATCCTATAGTGTGAAACAGAGAAAAAGTGTCTATGCGGCAGGAGGTGAGGCCCTAATGGACAACTTCGGCGGTGGCCAGAGATGGAGGGATGGAACCATTTGTCCAGCTTTCAGATGTGCCTCTTCTCCCCTGGGTGTGAGCCATGGACAACTGTAGGGTTTCTGCAGCTCACTGGCTCTGTGTTTGCCACCACCCAGCCTTCCCAGCCATGCCCATGTTACAAACCCCAGCCTGGCATCTCATTTGCACAGGCAAAAAAATCATCAGCGCCAGGTGAAATACTGGTCTGGACTGAAATCAGCTGCTGAACTCACCCAATGCCCACTCAATCCTTTTGACAGCCAGCAATGCGAGGACCAATCTGAGAACTGTATTTGCTTTGCTGAAAGCATATTGTAATTTACTGAAAAAGAATTAGGAGCTGGAGGTCAGAAATACTACAGCTTCTTTACAGGCTGAACTAAAAAGACTGGCAAAAGATAAACAGAAATGCTCTCTACTGAAATAGGTTTTCTTTTCTTTTTCTTTTTCTAGGTACCTGTTAATTAGGATAAAAGTGGGAAACACGATCTAACAAGGTTTCTGGGAGCAAGCTGGAAAAAGCCTTAATGAATTCAGCATTATGAGATGGTTCCTAAGCAACAGAACATTTCAGTTGAATATTAACCCTAGTCACAAGGAGAGAAAAAAATGGTCTCAAAAATAACCTAAAAGTCAGTTAATTAAGACAATGTCTCCTCTGTGCAGAACTGCTCTTGGACATCTTAAGGCAAGCGTGGCTTGAGTAATATTGGAATATCTGCTGGCTGACAGTTTAATTTCAAGACTTTTTGGAATTCATTTGCTGCTTTTGTATTAATCACAATTATGACTGTTTATAATAAAGCATCTTAGCAGATGAGGCAAATCGCAATACAAAGATGTAAGTCCTGTGACATTAAATTTTATAGAAATATATTCCCAAGAGGGTACCATCCATGAGTATGGACTAGCCACAGTGTATCTTCAAGTAGAAAAGAGATGAATATTTCAAAATAGTGGCATAGGAGTTGGAGATTTTAAGAGAGAAGGGGCACAGTATAAGGTCTATACAGCTGTTTGGCAAGGTACTGTGGTGTTGGATGGGTCCAAAACATTGCTTGGTTAAAAAAACGTGGGATCACGTACCTGAAAATAGGTTATCACAGATGTCAAGTAGTAACCGAACACTGACTAAGGGAAAGAAATTCATTAAACCACGGAAATTCAATCCTTTTCAATCATTTTATCATATTCTTACACAAAAATGGTAAGTTCATCACTCTCTTCTGCGCCTAACCAGGACTTAATTTCTTAAAGTCATATGAAGGACACAGCTTTTCATCCTTAAAATTATAACTCTTACTCTTTGAGTATGCAACAAAGTTTTTGAAGATGTACAAGTAAATCAATTAATTTGTTTATGAAATAACATTAATCATAACTTCAGTTCCTTCAAAGAAGAGAAGCATCTAAGGCAATTTCTTCTTTGTCCCAAATGATTTGAAAGGGCTGCAAATACAAGCTCACGTAAATCAAGAAATTGCAGCATGGGTTTATTTAAATAAATTACATTGATTGCTGTAGTAGAGTTTGTGTAATTTTATGGAGGTTATCAACTTTCTTCTGCTCTGCAAGCAAGGGAAATCCAATTTTGAGCAAACAGGGAAATGGTGATTGTTGATACAGGGTCACTGGTATGTTTTGGCAGCTCTGCCGGTGCAACTCAAGCAGTCAGCAGCAGTTGTTGGTGTTTGCTGGCTGGTATCTCAGGGGAGTGGTTCACAACCTGCAAAGACTATGGACTAGATGCGCCCCTAAAAGACAACCAAATCAAACAACTTCTTACGATGTGAAACATTAAAAGAGGTTTTTAGTTTCAGTAGTAATTTTGTAGACTTGCAAAGACTGAAATTCAATAGAAAATCTACCCTTAAAGCGAATTTAAAAGCATAAAATTTAAGGCAGAGTCTGTATGGCTGCTAATCTGCAACACTATTATCTAATAACAGTCTCCTTGGGTTTTTTACCAGTTTTGTATGACATTTCGAATAGTTAAGAGAAAATTAAAAAAAGAAATTAAAGCTGTTCTTAGACAAAAATGAAGTGAAAATAGTTTAAATTAGATCATGTGTATAACATACAGGTGAAACTTTTTGAAAGTGACTGCAATTAGTCCCCAACCCAAATCTTGCAAAATCTGGTTTAGAATTATTCTGCTGGGAATGAAAAAACCCTGTAATTTTACACTCAGGTAGGAAAAGGAAAGGTGCTAAGTGATCTCTACTCTCACAGCAGTGCTGATGCTTTGGTGAAAATGCGTGAAACATAATTGAATGAGTCTTTAAAGACCATCAGTTAGAAGATGATGATATTGAATATCTGTAAGTGTGACCACCTTCTCATTTCAAGGCATGACAATGGCCAGGTTTTGATGGTTCAATCCTTCTTCATGTGACATCTGAGCACTGGAGCAAAAGATCTTTGTCCATGATGGCGCCAAGAACAGCTAAAGGAGGATCTGCTTTGGGCTGTTCCCCTTTGACCCATTGAACCCATCTCCCCTCAAATCTTTTCTCAAAGTACAGTTAGAAGGTGGAAAGCAGCGACCACCTAAAAATATTCTGCCTTTATTCAGTGCAAAACATTAACATTTCACACGGGGCTGGAGCAGGCACTCGGATCCAATGGGCTGCGCAGCCTCACACATATTTTCCTGACTGACATTTTCCTCCTCGTTCTGCAGAAGACAGAGAGGGAGAAAGTGGCTTGGGTGAGGTAAAACTTCCAAAAGGCAGGGAAAGAAGTGCTGTGCATGGCAGCATGCACAGTGCAGCAGGTTCTGCTTCACTAAGAACTGTTAATTGTCCTCCATGTGGAATTAACTCTCCAGTCATCCCAACAACTACTGCTGCATCTAAATCTTCCCTTTAATGGGCTCTCAGGGAGCAAGCAGTGTGCAACCTGAACTGTGCTCACCACTACATCAATCTTCCCCTCATCACTCTCAGTTATGCAGCAATCGAGAGGAACAAGCATCGAGCAGAGCTGCTCGCCCTGGCTGTAATTCCCAAACCTGAGTGACCGCTCTGATGCTGGGAAGAGGGATTTCCTCAAGGAGCAAGGGTGCCTTGGCAAGAACATCTTTCACAGTGGAGAAAACCCAGTGGAATGGCGAAGAAAGAAGAAGGGGCTCTGAGCTGGGCATCAGAAAACTAAAGTATCTCTGGGAGGGCAACAGAGGAAGCAGAAGCAGCTATGAGTTTCCAAGCAGGAGGCAGCTCCTGATTTAAAAGGCTAATCTGACGCATTAGGGACATGCTTTGGCTGTAAGTATTCAGGGATCAATTCTCCTTCTGTGTTTCCACAGTATCCAGTACAATGGGATTCTGAAAATAAACAGCATTAAAAGTTTGAGAAGGGAGCAGGAGAGGAATCTCATTGGGAAGAGCAGGGAGGTAAGCTTTATTTCCATGCATTTCAGAGGATCCTGCCCTGAGAAAGAGGTTTGGTTAATATAACTGGCCAGGCATGCCAGTCATTTGATCAGGGATCTGAAGTGTGTGTACACAACTTTGAGAATCCATTAATTGTTTATAAGAAATGAAGACTCAAGGTGAACAGTTTTCACCATGTGTTGAAGGCTTGAATTGATTCCTTTAAAACTGCCAGCTAAATAGTCCAGCTGGCAAATATCAACTTACAAAATACTTGTGCAAACAGAAAAAAAAATCAGTTGATAGATGATACTGTTTACACAGAATAAATTCTACTTCACTGCTAAGAATAAGGGTTCATAGCTAAGCAACTGATTTCACAAAAGGAAGGTGGGAAGTGAGCTATTTTC
The DNA here is from genome assembly GCA_035584735.1 of Pseudotriccus pelzelni. NCBI lineage: Eukaryota > Metazoa > Chordata > Aves > Passeriformes > Tyrannidae > Pseudotriccus > Pseudotriccus pelzelni. The sequence goes on along the minus strand of JAWMRA010000016.1, from coordinate 7,399,526 downwards.
CCCCCTGTGACCAAATTACACACTTTCTATTCACACATCTAGGTGCAAGAACAACCTTTCTGCAGAGATTATTTTTTAAACAGTTTAATTAATATTTCTGTTTTTCTTGAGTAGTTCACAGAAACAGGGGGAAAAAAAAAAAGAAGACAGTGTAGCAACACAGAAAATATAAAGAAAAGCCCAGCATTACTTTAACACTGACAACAAAAGTCACCCTTAGATGAATTAGTGATAAACTCCTGGGGAAGACTTCGGCTCCATATGGTGATATTTAATATTAGTCACGTAGAATCGGACAAATCAACTCCACATCCTGAGGTACCTGTGGGACCTGGTCCAGCCTGTTTAGCATTCCACTGCGACCACCTGTGAAACACTGCCATTGTCTCTCCTGATATAAATAAATAACTCCAGAAAGCCAAACAGAAAGGGGTGGGGATGGGAATGATAAATCCTGAGTCAGAGGAGACCGCAGGAGAAGGAAAGTGGCAGGGCTGTGGCTATGATTTAGTGGTGCTAATGAGCCCCAACAGGGAGAGCCTCCAACAAGCCTGTGTTAGTAGCATATGTCCGGCCTGATGAAAACCAGGTGTCCAAGGGGCTGCAAGGGTTCACAGCTTCCATGTCTCCAGCCCTCTTTTTCATTTCTGAATGATTAGTTAGAAAAACACCTCTTTCTTCACACCAGAGGATAACTCTAAGCCTCCAAGTTAGCACAGATTTGACTCAAGGCAGCGCACGGCTCAGTGTGTTCATGCTCGGGCTTTGGCATTTAGATTGATATCAATGGAAAAGACAAGAAAAAAGCCTTTCTGTCCTGAACAGCTGTTTTTCAAACCTCTGCATGTGAGAACCTCACTTTCTTTGAGGAATAAGCTTCTCTGTTTGTCTTTGCTCCCTGATGCTCATACTACAACTGGTAAGCCTGGCCAAACATCCTGTCTCTTGGAGCATAACACAAAAGCTGGAAGCATTTGACTTAGCTCAGCAGGAGTGACTGAATCATTCCTCTTTCTCTGATGGGACCACAACATGCCCTCTCCAATTAGCCTTGAACTACCAGTATACCCAGAGCTGTTTTCAGGAAAAGAAGTTGTGCTTAATCCATGTTTGGGGTTTTTTTTGCCATGTGGCACCGCTTCTCCTGCTTGAATGTTTCGTTCACAGGAAAATAAATTATTGCAATCCTCTCCCAGCACCTGACCCATTCACTTTACATGCATGTGCACTGCTAGTACATAGATTTTGCCACAGATTCACAAAAATACTTTATTAGGTGCTTTTTTTTTTTGCAAGCCCACTCAGAGTGCATCCCTGAGCTGTACTTTCCAAAGCTCATCACTATGCAGAATTGTCTGGTTGATCCCTGTACTCACAGAAGACTCCAAGGTTGTGTTGAGATGTGTTGCCAGGGCAAACCTCTGGCATGCAATGTCTCTTAATGGATTTTAAGTGTTTATTTTCTTGGAGTGATAGAAGGAGTGAAGAAGCAGCCACGAACGAAAATAAAACCCCACAAGTTTGGCAGAAGGCAAAAGCTGGGTCCTGACTGAGTCAAATATCTTGGGCAGTGGCTTAGGTTAAGTCCCACCTTATTACCCTCACACATGTGAATACCTCCCCATGTGCACCCAGCACAGATAAATGGCCCACGTGCACTTACACAATATTTATAGCCACAGTTTTACTTCCTCTGCCCTAAGTCAACTTATTCTCTGGTTTCCTACTGCCCTGAAGTCCATCAAAGCCAGTTGCCATGGAAATGGCTGTGATGTGCTTTCACAGTGTCCTCAGTCATGAGTGTATATCAAGAGCTCTCTCTGCTGGTCTGGAATCACCATCATCCCTCATGGCTCCAGATGGTCATGTCACTGATGGTACCTGGGAGCTCTCAGAGGTACAGCCTGTGTTTCTAAGCATTATCAGAGTCTGAAGTCTGGTAGTGTAACTCCTATTTCTGAGCTACCCGGGAATACTCAGTTTACCAAGATACTGTAATGTCCAGCCTCTGTGTTCTCACAGTGTGTTTGTCATTCAGGGAAGAGTGTTTAGTGAAGCGACCAGGGGAGCAGCGGGAAGGAGAAACCTTGCCTGTGTTGGGACTGCCAGGGTAAGCGCAAAGACAAGATTATTGGAAACTGGAGGGCCATGAGAAATAATGTTTGGGTTTTTTTCTAGTTGAGCAGTGCTGTCAGTCTAGGACAGTTGGCAGAGGCCTAATCCCTTGCCCAATCAGTACTTATTTTCATTTCAGCACAAGGTCTTTGTGTAGGGTGGGAATATACACAAGCCCCTTTTTCACACTTGCTGTAACAGCCTTAAGAGCAGTGAGATCACTGTATAACTTTTACCTTACAGACTCTCAGTAATTTTTCCATGGGCTGAGCACTCTTTGCTGGCTCCCAAATACTCCCAGGAGCAGCAGAGCTAAGGCTTATTATTAGCACCATTTATTATTAGTATCATCTCCCTAAACTATAGCTTTTTAGGAGACCTGCACAGGCACCGAATCTGCCACTAGGTCCCAGAGGTTCCTACAAGCAAAAGATTTCTAGGAACCAGTTCTAGGTTTGCCTTCCACGGCCCAGAGATGCAAGGTCATTAACAGATCCAATCTGTGTACCAGCCCTCTGATTTCCCTTTCAGCTTTGGTATCCATCCTCTCTACAATGGAGAAGGTGTCTTTGCAACTGGCAGCCATGGAACACCCTGAAAAAAATAGACTCTTCTACCTTATGCTTCCCGTAAAGTCAGTCTCAAGGAGTTGAGGTCTCAGAAACATCCCTTGAAAAACATTAGAATCTGACTTATAATTGGTGTAATTACCATATAAAAGCGAGAAAGTAAGATTTAATTAACTAGCTGCTTCTCCCACCAATCTTGTTCTCTGCTAAGCACACAGCTGAAGAGCTGAGCACACTATTCCTCAGAAAGGCTTTGATTTTTTTTCCTCACTGTCATGGCACTCACATCTTTCTGATGGACCCAACAGCAGTGAAACACCAAAGACAACCACTGTGGTGCCACAAGTTGTCTGCCTTCCACTTCTTGCAGTACAAGCTAATTGCTAGCTTTCAACAGAGCCCAGATGGACCCTTTTTATGCAAAAATAATAATTCCCAGATTTGTATGATGCTGTGGGGGATTTTTTAAAGGTTTTGGCTTTAAAATGTTTACTTTAGAAATGTAAGACTGTGTATGAAAGTGGCATCTAATCTGTGCAAAAATCATCCAAGTTACTTTCTAGCCCCAAATCCTGGATCGCAATTGCTTGGAGTCGTAATTGATAAGGGATTTCTTTTGTTTTCTCTGTCCACAGTAAGTTTCTGCTTTACTTTGTGAAAAGCAGAGAAAAAAATTCACCACAGATAATTTAGGAGGAAAACGCAACAAGGATAAGGGACAGACGGGACTGCTGGTATTATCATCTGAAAATCTCAGAAAGCACAAAGTTGATCAAGCACAGATTATCTTCCCTCCAATCCTTATTCGTAGTTAATAATTGTCATAAATAATCAGTTGGAACCATGGTGCAAATATATACAACAGAGTGGTCTTGGTAAATGATTCTCTTCCATGAACTTTTTAGAAATTAATAAAGTCTTGCCATCAATTTTTTGGGCCATCCTGGGGAGGCCAAACATGAGGTCAAGCACACAATGAAGAAGTGTATCATTAAATCCAGTCCTTCTGGGCATTAAGAAACCCAAGCAGTTACATGGAAGTTTTAAACACTCATCCTGAGATCTATCTGTTTCATAATGTTTCATTTTGATAACAGCCATCCCCCTCACATCCTACATCCCAAACTAAGGACATATTTAGTCACTGAGAAAAGAGCACTGTGCCAAAAGCCAGCACAAAATATTTCCAATTTGGGGGAACACAGCCAGGATTATTTGATTCTTTTTAAGTCCCTAAAATAAAAGTTTTCAGCTGTTGAGTCTTTTTTCTCCCCCATTCAGTTTTTGGTCTCCTTCACTCAAAAGCATGGATACAAGAACATCAGAAATGGATATATGGCATCCTGGAAAGGAAAAGGGGTTTCCAAGAGCAGGTTTTGAGGAAAGATTAATCCAGATTTATCTAAGTTAACCAAATTACTCTAACTGTAACCTCCTGTATAGTCAGTGAAAATACTTCCAGGAAGCAATTTATTTTGCTTCCCTCTGGAGGTGTTGCTGTCTCTCAGTTAGTCCAGGGTAGTTAAGAACCTCGACAGGGTACCTCACGTAGATGCTGCCATGGATTTCCAGGGGTTGGCAAGGGGGAGCTTTTGGCCATTTATTACTACTCATCAGTGCAGTTTCTGTTCCCATATAAGACAGCACAGTGACAACAAGGTGGTCCTTCCTGCCCTCTGAAGAGTAATTGGAGCTGTTTTGTACCAGTTAGACATTAAACATTAAGCAAGAGGATTTGGAGATTGCATACAGAGTTAAGGAAGATACCAATCAGACTACTAAAAATCCTTGAAGTTTTCAGGTGTGAAGTATCATAGCAAGAAGCTTTTTGACATATATTTTGTATGCCTGGCTTGTGTGAGAGACTGTCCAAGTAAACGCAAGGCACAGGCTAATGGAGCAACATCAAAGCTTTAGCCACCATTAGCCTTTTTCTGTGAGATGCTGAGCCCTGTGTGTGAGCAGCCCCATACCCTCAAGGGCCACTAAGCCATCCAGAATCGAAAGCACACCAAGCACAAGTTTGGATCAGGCCCATTTTCCCACTTTCTAATCCTCTTCACCTGGCACAGCAACCCCCTTGCTGCAGGAGCGGATGGTCCGTGCGTGTGAAGCCCAGAGGCACCTGCTGCTCCTGCTGTACCTTAGCAAACCACTGCCTGGGAACTTGGGAGAGATCCAGGTTCCTCCAGCAACAACGGACAAGATGCTGCTTCGTGCAAACCTCATTTGCATTTCCACTCTAAATCTGTTTCAACTCTGCCATCCATATGTTTATCAGGGAAGAAAGGCAGAGTAAGGAGAGAGGGAAGCAGCTGAGTGTCTTTTCTCAAATTGCTGCACTATCATTTTAACTTCCATTTCATGCTGACTTCCCTCTCCCCCACCCCCAAAGTGTTTTCAAAACCTTCCTCCCACCTTCTTTTTCCCATTCACTTGCTTCAGATCTTTGTTAAAACTCCAGACCCATCCCTGGAAATGTTTTCCCAGTTGTAAAGACATCAGATTTGAAACAACAACAAACAGCATGGCATCTTTTAATCCACCAGTGCTTCTACTGCTCCTTCATAAATGATTCTGGTTGAAACTCAGATCTCCTGGGTTGACCGATGGCAGAATCACATGGGAAGTGAATAGACAATGAACTTGGGTAGCAAAGGCTTCCCAGTGATCAGGAGAGGATACATCAGTTTGATGAGAGTGATTTAAACTAAAGAGATGCTTCTTTGAGCTCCCTGCATTCGTAGATGTGACAGGTTCAGCCGGAGAGGAGGGACAGGAGCTCACTGCAGTGCTCAGCAGTGATTCTTGAGCATTTCATGCTCATAAGAATATTGCTCAAAGGTGAGCAAAAAAGGATTCTGTGAGCACCCAAAGTCTGTGAGGTGGAAACCAGCTTTCTCTGGAGCAGTGTTATGGAGAAATCTAGGAGTCTCTCAATGCTTAGATTCTGCTTTTCTTTTAAACAAAACCTTTTGGAGTCCCATTTTCAGGCTGATATTTTTTGCATTTTAAGATTAAACCAAAGCTAAAAATTAAATGCAAATTTTTCAGTTCAAGTAAAATGGGTCATCTGATCTGGGAACTTGTCCCTGTACTGCCCATTTCCTCAGTTCATCAAACAGCATGAAAGTGGCAGGCAGTGTCCCAGCCCAGGGTGCTGCTGACCCCCTTGTCTTTCCTCAGAGAGGGGCTAAAAAGCTTGAAATGAGGGGTTTCCTTCTGGAAACTGAGTGATGACATCCAGATCTCCCTGGTCAGCTTCTTCATCCACCACTGAACTGAATAACACACCAGAGCAGTCAGGTATGTCTGTGCAGAGCTCTGCGGGGAGGGCTGAGGTCTGTTCTCTGCTCTGGAGGGAGATTGGCTATTTTGCCAGGTGCATGGGTTTGGTTATTTTGCTTTGTGTGAGACTAGGAGAAATTTTTTCCCTGATATCAGCTAAACTTTGTCATCCCTTCTGGTGTGCTGTGTGGTCTGTCTCACTGGCTCATCTAGAAGTTTTATGTAGCAGCCACTCGGCTCTTGGAATATCTGGGACATGAGAAATTCTCCTGCTGTCTTCTCTTGTGAAGATTAGTTGTGAGGGGGGGTTTTCATCTCTCACTCCAGGTCACTGATGTGGGATGGAGGGCAGTGGGACATATTCTTTGATGGCAGGCAGAGCTGGTCTGCAAATATTTCTTGGACACCTACCTACTATATGGCTGCCTCTGCTGGAAAGGACAGGATCCCATGACTCTCAATGGTTTTTTCTAGTCCTGTGCCTCAAACAGCTAAACAGTGTCTCACTGGTCTCAGAAATAAACCTCCATCTCTCTTGGATTCTACCATTCTCAGGGATGTTTGTGAAACAGGTCAGTGTAGTGGCACAATGAACTGGAGTTTAAGTGAGTGGAATTCCTTCCTCACTGGCCAGTTTTCACTATTTTCCTCCCACAAAGTATTTTGTTTAGAGTTAATTGAATTAGCAAAGGCCTTCAAATACTTCCACAAGGGACTGGTTCATTTTGGCCTTACAAAGCCAATCAAATCATCAGAGAAGCAGAAAAACCAGTCAATGACTCACATTAATCATCTGGGAGAGCAAAGAGAAAAAAAAAAAAAAAGTACAAACCGAACAAAACAGAAAGGTAAAAAAACCTCCAGACTGCAACTCTTAAAAACTTGGCTCACCCCAGACGTGGAGCACTAGATGAAAAATTGACTCTGTGAATTGCATTATAGATTTTGAAGATGGGTCTGTTTCTGAGAGTCTGAGATTGAAAGTCTCGTACGTGCTGATGGAGTTCACTGCAGCAGGGACCAGCCTGTGCTGGAGAGCTCTGGAGAGCACATACAATAAGCTCAGGGCCCTCTACACAGGTCAGAGGGTCTCTATTTGTGCATGCTCTGCCCAGGGTGCTGGATTTGCGGCATGAACTCAACACATTTGCCTCTAGCAAGTCAAACAAGTCAAAGATGCAGACAGCTGGCACAGGGACATCAGCAGGTGGGTGGCCCCCAGACTGGAAGGGGTATCTGAGATTTGTAAAAGCACTGTTGTACGTCTAGGAGGTTGGTTTTTTTTTCCCCCAGAGATAAAAGCAGGGCTGCCTTCCTCAATTTTCCAGTGGGATAAGTTACCTGAGGAGCTTTGAATTTTGCAGGTGGGTGCCATCCTACCTCCCAATGGATCATCCCTCACCACTGGGATACCTGAATGTGGCATCTGTATAACACAGATTGTACCACATGCTTGACTGCAGATTTGCTCCTTCAGTTGCCACAGTAAAGGTGCACCTCAGAGAGCTGCAGGCTGCAGTCACCCCGTGTATTAAATCCCTGCAACTTCTCACCCCAGATGAGAACAAAACACCTGCCAGAACCTGTCAAGTCAAAGGCAACGCTACGAAATACAGTCACAACAGGAAAGACTGATAAAGCTACCTGGTTTATTCCCCTGCCAGGAGAAGAATTTAGCTGGGATTTGAGGCCAATCTTTGCATCTCTTTCTACTTTTTATTTTTAAATGAGTCCATTATAGAAGGCACCAGACTGAAAGCCTGTCCTTCTTCCCAATTTTTGTATGCTTAACATACAGATACAGAGCTGGTAAATTTATTTATTGTTTTTAAGGTCCTTCACTGTCCCCTTTAAAAGAGGCTCTGTATAAGAGAAAAAATTAATTACAGAAAGGCTTAGTTTTGATTAATTTCTTTGATAAAAGACTTCAGAAGATCTTGTGCACATAAGGAGGTTTTGGATTGTTTTTTGTTTGTTTGGGGTTTTTTGTTTTGTTGTTTGGTTTTGGTGTTTTGCATTTTTTTCCTCAAAAAACACCTTTTCCTTACTTAGCAACACAGTTAGACAGGGTTTTTACGTAGGGTAAAAAAAACCCCAACCTTTCTGAATAAGAAAAGGTGTTTCAGACTGCTACAAGATATCCAAAGTAACTAAATAAAATATTTAGTTCTGATTTTGTCTCATATTAAGACATGATTTTCCTCCAAAGATGTGAGACAGAAATAATTTTGAAATACCTGAATCATTTTATGAGAAAAAAGTCTAATTTTATAGTTGTACTACAAAAGCCTTGGAAAGTAAAAGATGAAAAAAGAGCTCTGTAATTCACTTTAATAGTAACAAAAATAACAGAAAGAGAAAATTATTATTTTATTTTATTGGTAGGAAATGGTTATGCTAATTTTGATTGAATAAATGGACATGAAATATCAAAGTTAATAACATGTCCAAAGCAAATAGAAAGCTAAAAATTATTAAATGAACTTCAGAGATTTTTTTTTTTTTTTTTGTTATAGAGAGTTTAGTAAGCAATGACTATCTCTAGTGGCAAGCAATCACAATTAAAGATCATTTAATTCTTTTATTAAATATGCAAAAAGAAGTTATCTCAATTAGAAGTCTTTGTAGTGTAGAAAATTATTCACAGTACTCCCACCCTCATTCCCACAGCTCTGGAAAAGGCCAGGGAAACATGGAGAGAGCTCAGGTCTTTCTGTTACAACTTCCACTTGTTGCTTCTCCTTCTGGTGATGTAGTAATCTGATTAGATGAGTAGGTAATTACCAAGATTCACTCACTATCCATATTTTCACATCACAGGCAAAGTTAAAGATTGCTCCCAAACAGTAAACTGTATACTGAGACCCCAGTTCAATTCCCGTGGTCCAATTTTAATTGTGAAATCAAAATATCTGAGCTGCCATTTTTGTACTTTCCAAAACCCTGCCTGCCTTTCACCTTCTGTGGGAGTTCTTTTTCTCCAGTAGAATTCTGTTGGATCCAACCACACACTGAGGTGTGTTTCCTTCCTCTCCCTTCAGCGTGATAGAGTTTGACTAGGGCCCTTCAGGTGGATCATTCCCAACGTAAATCAGGACATTCCTGACTTTTGTAACAGGTACCCACAAACTGCCATTCAAGCAACACAGCTATAAGCTCTAGGTGAACCTTACTGGTAGCAAAACTCAAAATTTGTGGAAAATATATGAAGTGAATGATGAGAACTTATTAAAAAACTTGAATAAATATTCACCAGGGAAAACAAAAAGCCTGTGCTGATTTCATAGAGCTAATATTAATTTACTGATTTCTTGATTAAAATGAAAATGGAAAAATGATTCCCAGCAGGTCTCTCTTCTCTTGCTAAGTTAATAGCAGGGATACCATTACACTGAAAATGATACATTTGATGCTAAAACCTAGAAATGTGTTTATTTATTCGGTTCATTCCACCAGTGAGGCTGAGCAATGTTCTGCTGGGCTAGGACAATCTTCCAGCATTAGTTAGATTGAAAGAGAAGGGTGGAAAGGAGCAACTCATCATTATGTGCTCTAAGGGTTGTTAACTGCAGTCCAGGAGCCTGATGTTGTGAAATAAACCTGGAAGGGCAGCACAACAACAATCCAGTATTGTTACTGCCACCATGACTGACAGAGTGGGAGCAGAGAGTAAAAATGACTCAGGATAGACAGGGAAATGTGAGACCTCTCATTTCACAGAAAGAAGGACACTACCACAAGCAAAAGACAGAGGCATGACCAAAGCACAGGCAAGATTATTCAGTGATATGTGATCTTCACAGTGAGCTCACTTCAGGCAAAGACAGGCTTTGAGAAGTGTTTCTGGGCACGTGGAGCACAGCAGTGACTCCTGTTACTTTCATTGGTATCTCCCTGACATGTGTTTGTTCTGACAGAGAGAGCATTTTGCCTCTTTCTGGTGCTTAGTAATTCATATTGACATTGATATTAATAGCAATTGAATATACTCAAAGATTGGAGTCCTTCACAAAGATCTGATGTTATTTATGGCTTGAACTGCCATTTTTTCCTTGCTTTTGCTCCTTATGGGGTGAAGCAAGTTAGTGGAGATGAAATCAAGAAATTCTTTCACAGGGAACTCCGATACCTTCTGAAAAGGTTCATGAGGTGGAAAAGGGAATATCCAGTTGCAAAACATCTTGTTCAAAATGCCTTCAGTCACCTGTAGGACATGATGCCTGGTATTCAGCTAATGGTTTCTCCACTGGGGCCTGGATATATCTGCCAGTCTCTGCTACCCTTGGGCACCTGAAATGCCACACCTATGTTCAGATATCTGGTCTTGTCTCAAAATGTCAGTGGCTTTCTATCAGTTATGTAAGAATAACGTTTACTTTCAAGTGGAAAATTCAATCCACGAGCCAAGTAACTTGAAGACAAGGGGTCTAATGAGGCACAGCTGAAATGTGCATGAGTTCTACATAAGTGCCCAGCTTAGGTAGGTTATCATCAGTCAGCAAAGCCCTGGCTGTTCCATATCAAAGAATGATCCTTTCCGGGCTGCCAAAATGACACAGAGCTGATAGACAAATCCTGCTTGTTAAACACCACAGCTAAGTGCTGCCCACACACTCTGCAAGTACCTCAGGGAAAAATGGGCTTCGCTGCAGAGTTAGAGCACAGATCCTCAGAGTACAAGATAGCAACCGCATGTGTGGTTTGGAATCAGCTGCCTTTGGAGAGCTGAATGCATTTGAGAAGGCCACTGCTACCAGCTGCGCTTCTCCAGCATGAATTTACATTTAACACACAATTAATTTCCCTTGCACAAATGAAAGGGATGTTGGATTCCTCAGGGACAAACATCCCTGTGAGCTTGGCCACTAGGCAGGAGATGTTCCTCATCACAGATTCTGGGTCAGCTTGGGGCAGGGAGGATGCGTTTCATTTCAAATATTAACCAGGATAAGCATTTTTTGTTGGATTCCAGAAACTCCTCAGGGAGAAAGTCCTAGTTGTAGGGAATGTGCAAGCAGTGAAATTCCACCCATTCAGCGCTGATTGCCTGTGTTACTTGCATTGTTGCTGTGTCTCCAAAAGCAACGGGACGTTAAGCAGTTAAAAGCCATTATAAACCTCAGCTTGTATAGCTGGATGTATAGTGCTCTTGGATTTATGGTCAGATCTGCTCTGTTCCCAATAACCAGAGTCAAATGAATCTTTGGTTAGCAAAAGGATATGATGTAGGTCATTTGTGTCAAACTGGCTGTAGGGACAGTATTTGGGCATAAGCCATTTGTATCCCCACAAGCGTCTCAACTTCCCGGCCTGAAAAGCAGATTTGGTAGGACAAGAGAAGTAGGGTGTGACACAAGACCAGGTTGCTCAGAGTCCCAACCAAACAGGCCTTGAACACTTCCAGGGGTGTGTGCTGCACCCAGACTGAGGATTCCCTGGAACTGCAGGGGTAAACCCATACCTTTGAGGTGGATGAAAAAGGCACAAATAAAACCCTGATGGAATCAAAAGGGGGTAGGGCCTGCTTTTTCTGAACAGGCACTTTAAAAGATCCATCTTTTGAGTTCTCTGTGCACAAAGCCAACATAGTTGGTAAAATGATGGATTATTGGATCAAGCCTGGCAAACATCAGAGGAACTCATGCCACTGAGCTGGATTATTTGTTCTGCCATGTCCTGGAACAGGCTTGGACCTCACATCCAAATCTGTTGAGTTTGGCCATTTCTTTCCTCTCAAATAGAGCCAAGGAGCAACACTGTGGAACAGTTACACTTTGCAAGAGGAGCTTAGAGAGCAGCAGCTGATGGAGGGAGGCATCTCGCTCCACTTAATGCAGAGCTCAGAGGAGAATTCCGGCTCCAAACAGCATGTGAAATTTGCAGTTTGCTGCAAACGTTTTTTTGCTGATTGTGTCACACTCAGTTTCCTAAGGAGGAAGCAGGGGAACTCAGCCTTATTTGCATGAGTTTCACATCCCTCTCCTTGGCTGAGAACACACTGTGCTGTTCGATGGACAGCTCCTTTCTGATTCACTGCTCTAATTATGTTTTACAGCCGGAATATGGTACTTATGTCAAAGCTGATGGGTAAAATTCTACTGAGAAGCAACAACGTTTTGTAGCATTCTCCTGTTGTTCATTTCCATGACTTCCCTTCATTTTTTTTTCCCCTCTAGGCTCATTTTCCAGGCACTAGTCATTCTAGAGAAAGATGTTCTCACCTCCTTGATGCTTTCTTTTGACTAACAGCCATATTCTTCTTTTATTTGTTTATTTATTGTACATTTTCAGGCATATGGTGACAGAAAGAGAAAAATAAGGAGAACAGGTTTATGATTTGTCTAAAGCAGCTGGTAAAGAGCTGCAGTATCTGTCTGCAGGTAGACCTCCATGGCAATGATAATCCTTTTGCACAGGAGAGTAGGATCATACAGGTTTAGAGACAGGTGTACATATTTCCAAGACTAATTCAGGCCCCTGTGCTACATGAAACTGCTTCTGGTACGCTCTGTTATCCCCGCATGCAGAATCTCTCCTGGAGCACAACTCAAAAGAGAATAGTCATCAGACAGCTTCCCCTCTCATCACAGACAAAAGACATCAGAAAGATCTGGACAGTTATCTCTTGGTCCTAGACATCACTGGAGAGACTACCCCAAATTTAGGGGACCTACTCACTCTGTTTTGGCTTGTTTACTTCTCCCGAGAGGCTCAAAGAAAGCATCCCTCAATTGCAAGTATGACCTAATTGCTCCTTATGCAAGCAGTTCACAGTCCTTCCTGAGGGAGAGGGCCTGGCGTGATTCCTCCCCACCCTACAGAAGAGACGGGGAGGTTATTTCAGAGGGGATGTGGTCATAGACAGCACAGGACTGCAGAGCACCAGTGCTGCTGAGCTTAGCTTCGCTTATTTTCCTTGTCTCCTATTATTTTCTTCAGCTGATGTTGGAGCTGTTCCTGGCACTCGATTATTCCCTGGCTATTTCATGCCGTAAAGTACAGCAGGACTCCGCACCGCTCTGTACAGCCAGACAGATCTAGTGTTTCTGTGCGTGTTTGGCAGGTACAGAGAGGAGAGGGAGGCAAGAACACTCACTGCTGCAGCAGCAGGATCACAGCTTGGCTAACAGGGGAAAAAACAAAAACATGATCTCTCATTTAACAGTGCTAAATGACAAATCGCTTACAGGCAAGGCTGCCCACTGGGGAAAACACCACCAAAGTGAATGTTTCTCATTTCCCAGAGACTGCTGACCAAGGAAGGAAGGGGAAGAAGGTGCATTTGAAATGCCGGTCAGGTGCTCGACCGCAGCTATGTTCTCTGTTTCTGCAAGAACATTTGGTATAACATTATTCTTAGTCCTTGGCAACATTCAAATGAAAATAAAAAGCTCAGGTGACTGTTTCAAAGATAATTTTCTTTCATTGCTTAACTCTATTTCAGCAGACCTTGAGGTCCAGATGGTTTCCTTTTCTTTTTTCCTAAGCTTAAACCTGCCAAGCTTAGGGTTCAGAGATCTGCCTTTTCACACTGCACCTGCTGATGGTCCAAGCACCTACACTGTGCTGGAACAGTACTTTTGCACCATCCCTTCTCTGCCAAAAAACACGTTCTGGTGTTGCTAAGGAAATCTGGTACCCAAATCTTGGCAAAGGAAAAGAAATGCTTAACTTAAAAAAAAATAAAAGTTTTTCATTCCTTTGTTGTATTTGTTTGTCGTAACCATACGGTGCCTATTCATAAAACATAAGCCTCATTTTCTTAGAATTATAAAATAATTTAGGTTGGAAGGGACCTCTGTAGGTCACCTAGTACGACTGCCTGCAGAGATAACTTCAAAGCAAGATCAGGCTGCTGAAGGTCTTTTGTAGTCAAATCTTGAAAGCTCCAAGGACGCAGAGCCACACCTCTCTGGGCCCCTGTTTCGGTACTTCAAAAAACTCACATCAATTTTTTTTTTTTTTCTTATATACAACCAGAAATTCCTTTGCTGCAACTTGTGCCCACTGGCTCCTGTCCATTGATTGTGCACCTCTGGGAAGAGTTTGGCTCCATCTTTTCTATAATCTCTTTTTCAAAGGCCTACTCACTCATTAGTGAATGGTCACTGTGGAGAAAAAAGACCCTCCCAGTCTCATATGTGCGGGTCTGCTCTGATCTCTCCTCCTCTTGTACTTCATCCTGCTCACATTTTCTGCCCAATTTTTCCCTTTATCTTTGCAAGAAATGGCCCATCTCACACATCCCAGCATGACCAGGCCGAGCAAGCCCATCATGCAGGAGATGAGAAGGAAAGATGCATGAGACACATCTGAACAAAACATCAACACGGTTTTCCAGACAAGGGAAATAGGCACTGTGGCTCCCCCATACCCATCTGAACACTCAGTTGGTACTGACTGGCTTCTGACTATTTCAGAAGCAGCAAGAAAAGCCAAATTTCCCCCATTCTACTGGCTCAACTTTGTTCCACTTGACATACACATATTTTGTCTAAAACAATGCATGTAAGTCCAATAATGACTTCCAATTCATCAGCAATCTAACCTTTTCTCTCCAGTGTGAAGGAACACTTGACAGAATTAAGGTACACTAATTAACATATTCTTGGTGTCAGAAAAGGTCTTTGATAAGTTTTAATTATATTTTGATGCTTCATTTTACCTTTCAGTTTCTGGATGCTTCACATTGTGTTTTTATTCTTTTTCCTCTTACTCATCCTGATCAATACATTTCTAAATTCTGACAAGAATCCTCAGGAGTATTTGCCATAGCTCTAAGAAGGCCAAAATCTCTGTACTTGACAAGTCAAAAACACATTGAACTTTCTGGGATTGTACAAAGACAGAGTCATGTTAACAGCTTTGACTCTATTTTCCAGCCAAATTACAGATAACCTTTAAATAGTCTTATGGAGGGATTTCTCTGGAGATTATCAGGCCAGATTTGTACTGAGAGATCATTTTGTTCCCTGAATAAACCGAGGTTACCAAGAGGTGACATTTCAACAATGGTAACTGTTCTTATTCCTTCATTTTGATAGACCCTGGTCTGGGACACAGTAACACATTCCCCAGATAACTGGGGTGAGCTAAACCTGACTTCATGGCCCAAATCCTGGAAAGCACTCCACAGCCTTAGTCTGACACTGTTTCACCATATTATTGTGTTTGGGTTTATATGCAAGTACCAACAGGAGGAGAAGAAAAATGCCAAAGGGAGCAGTTTGTTGCTCTGTCAAAAATGCTTTAAAATGGTTCACTAAATAAGATAAATTGTTTTCTCATTGCTATTCAAGCCAGTAAATAATGCATTTTTGAAGAACAGTTTATTAATTAAAAATGTTTATGTCTTTACTAAACAGATTGCAACAACTCTTTCTAATATCAAAGATAACGTTATTTCTCTGGTGTTGTCATTTGCCTATTAAATTATCATTAAACTAATGAAAAAGAATAAATATTTACCTCTAGAGTCAAACTTAGCTTACAGAACAGCTCTCCACGCCTAACATCCAGACTTTTGACTGCCTTGAAGGAACAAGGCTTATACCTTACGTTATCTTTACCTTTTGGCTTGAAGAATAACACCAGCATGAGAAAAGCAAAAATATCACAAGAATCAGGGAGATGGGCTTGTCTAGGAAGCATTCTGGGTTGTGCATGCACCTGAGAAGAATCCTAGCTCACTTTAAGAAATTCTAAAAATAGGTTTTGAGTGTGTGGATTTAGAAAACAATACTATTTGGACCGGGTTATATTGGATGGATGGATGGATGGATGGGTGGATGGATGGATGGATGGATGGATGGATGGATGGATGGATGGATGGATGGATGGATGGATGGATGGATGGATGGATGATGCAGACGCAGCACTGTGAGACCAGCTGGAAGATTAGATTGAAAGCTCACCTGAAGGGGAGAGTTTGAGCCTCCTGGACACAATCCTAACATTTGCTGTGCCAAGCCACATGGCAGTACCGCAGCAAGATGGGGTCAGAGGATGTGTGTGACCTTGATGGAAATATCCTGCTCTGCCAGTGTCTTAAAGGTGCTGCCGAACCCAGAATTCATTGCAAACAGTGATGTAGGGAAGTCACATGCAAAGGTGGCAGATAATTACTGTTCCTGGCAAGAGTTGGGAGCATCTCCTAGACCATGCTGTCCCTGAGCTTCCTGGGGTCTTGGATCATAGTCATTCCTCCTCATGAGATGGTCAGACACTTATCCTTCTCAAAGCATGGGATAGAAAATGGATTTTCTCTTCTCTCTTACTGCTGTGACATACTATGGTCCTTTTTATAGGTGGGCACAAAATAAAGCAAAAGAGAGATTAAGACATGAGGTAATAAATACATTGCTAAGTACAACAAAAATGCAATCTTAAAATTTCACAGCTCAGCCTTCTATACATATCTTCAAAAGGAACAAAGGAACACATCCAAGATAATTTGAATTTTGGAGCTCCCACTTGACTATTCCCACTGAAGTAAGCGTGTGAGGTGAGCAGGGGAGGCAGTGCCACTAAATGGAAAAAATGAACAAGGCAACATAGTTACTCTGAAGTTACAGGACTGTGGTTGCTCTGCACTGATTGCTTGAATGTTTTTTTTTATTTTTTTGTGAAAAGGCTTTTCGTAAGGCACAGCTTCATTTCCAAAATGTTAACAAAGCTAAAGCCCCAGGAGCAGGCAAGGAAATTAGAAACGTTCACACATTCACAAGCATACCAAAATAATCCCTTTCCATTTTCAGGATAGAAATGCAGGGAGCTGCAGCAATGTACATCACCCTGCCAAGGTACCTGGGGCTTTGCAGATAGGAAAGGGGGCAAAATCAGCACAAGGCCCATGTGGGCAGCAAGTGCTTTATTATCAATGTGTTATTATCTGATGATCATTGACTTCAGATTCTTAGGAGTAAACAGAAAACCTTGCACATCAACAGAAGCCCTGGGATGAGAAAACTACTTTTCATTCATCTTTCTGAGTTTTGAGCCTATTCTGAGTCTAGACCCCTCAGTCAGTGTGGGACAGCACAAATTCAGTTTAATTACACAGTGTTTTCCAGCCTGCGCCAGCCAGAAAGTCCCTGTAAATGTTTGAGTGCAAGTGGCAGAGCACTGTCATCTTCCAGATGGAGGCTGAATGGGGAACGTGCCTGATATTTGGATCAGACAGTGTGTCTAGTCAGTATTCATAGAATCACAGGCTCATTTAGGTTGGAAAAGACCTTTAAGGTCATCAAGTCCAACAATTAACCACCATTGCCAAGCCCACCACTAACCCATGTCCACAAGTGCCACATCTACAAGTCTTTTAAATACTCTGATTTCATTTTGGATGGAGTGTTTTGAATTTTTTTAATTAGCAAATACATTAAGAAGCTTAAAGGAAGGCAAGAGTCTCACTGGTTCCCTGAACACCTCAACTGCTGAACCTCACTGAAGAAAATCTCTCCTTTTGTGCATCTTCCATTTGAAAAACTTGATTAAGTGAACTGGACTATTCTGTCAGTAAAAACAAAACAAGCTCAATTTCAGGAGCAGGAAACACGCTTAGAGCACACGTTTCAGTCTTTGTTCCAGTTATTTATTCCTTTTGTCTTTCAACATCTAGCAATCAAAGGAATTAAAAGGATTAAAAAGCACGCACACAACGAGTGATGACTTAATACATCAAAGCAGGTGTGACAATGAGTGAAGTAGGAGCCAGGGAAAGAGGGAGCTTCAAATTAGAGCTTGAAAGTCTGCACATGAAATGGTCACAATGCAACACATGGATCCCAGTAAAACACAGTTGCAATTAAAACCCCAGCCTGGGGTAAAAACAGAGCGAAATGCACTTGTCAGAGTTCCAGATGTTGCTGTGTCCTGTGACACTTCAGATTAGAGATCACCAAAACATATACACTTCTGCAGTCCATGCCAGCACAGAACTACTTGCTCAGTACTGCATTAGGTTGGGATGTGCCACTGGACACATAGGAAGTTTCAGATGCATCTGCCTACCACATCACCTCTCAGGTGTTGTCAAATACTCTTTTCCTAAAACGAATGAGCTTTCTTAATAGTGTCTCTCTTCTTTCCCAGCTGTGGTTAATGACAGAGACCCTAACCTAGAGTGACAGGAGTGTCTCAGCACAAGGTTCCCAGACAGATTTAGCCTAATTACAACATCCACTGAAGTAACATTCAAAACCTACGTGCAGCCTAATAAATATCCTACACAGTTGTAAATTGAGTATTTTCTTAATTTAGGGGAAGGGAACTTGTAGGGAAGGTTACTGGCTTGTTATGCATTCCAAAATTATCTACAACTACTCCCAAAGGGCTGTAAATGAGAATAAATTGGGGTTGGGTTACAGGGGATGGGGGAAGGCTTCTGATGACCCATTGCTGAATATGGAGGTAACAAACAGGTTTAGGGCACTGACAATTCCATTTTCAACTGTACCATGCTCAGAGACTGGCAAAAATCTTGTTTGTTGGATACAACAAACAATCTAGCTGAATCAGAGCAGTCATGGAGTTGCCTCCAGCACAACTAGCGTGTCCCTGCAGATCAGAAATGATCCCCTGTAGCTGAATATCATCACCCACCAGCAGGAAGCTGGCTCCTTCCCCAGTCCCACCTCCCTTGGAATGAAGCATTGGAATAGATTGTGCAGGTGCTCCTCAGTCCTTTCAGTGCTGCTGCAAGTCTCTCCTCTCAGGATACACCGATGCTGTACCACACTGACATGATGTTGCTGCAACTGGCACTCCGAGGGGAATGCGATTCCCCCTCTACGTAAGTAACTGAGACTTGTACTGCAGATGTACTTTTCATTTCAAATTGAAAGCCAAGTGAAAGCACACACTTTGCTGCCTCAGAGCCATGTTCCTGTTCAGATGCTTGGCTGGATCAGGCCCTCAGTGTAGACAGGATCAATAAAGTTCATTGTGATGAACCACAATATAGAATTTCAATGCCATGATTCAAGCAGCTCCTGGTCACCCCAAACGCCAGGGCTGCTGATACTGTTGCAGTTACTCAACAACACTCCCACGCTGCAATACAGTGGGCAAGTCAGAGCATTTGGCCACTTACAGGGAATGGTTGATGTGCTGCCAGTACATCTGGCAGTACTGCTCCCAGTGACAGCCACCAGTGCAGAGTCCAGCAAGGCACCATCCTCACTGGCCAGCTTTGTTATACAGTGGATGCAGGAGCAATACATTTTCCAGACACATAATAAATCTATGCAAAATGAATACAACATTTGTGTGCCCAGAGACATGAAAGTTTTGTCTTCCCTCCAATTGCTCTCTTCAAAATCCAAATTGATGGGGGTAAGAAGCATCAGGGGAGATTTCAGGATGCTCTAGGTGAATGACATGCAGTTCAGCCTGTCATAATGGCCAAGAGTAGACAGCCAGGTTTTCAATTAACTCCCTGTGTGATGGAATCACATCATCTCATCTATTAGCAGTACTTCAAAAGGCCAAAGAAACAGCAACACACGTCCTCTTGAAGTACCACAACTTCTTCACACACTCAAAGAGGTTTGCAACTTCAAATAAACTGAGCCAAAACTGGATCTTGATTACAAGGCTCTGAAAAGGTTGAAAACAGTGCGAGTTGCACAGAGGATTTAGTTGAAGGTACAATTCCAGTTTTCTGAGGAGAGACAAGAAAGGGAATTCATTGCTCGTTGGTGTGTGGGTCAATGCAATTTGCTGGTCTGCAAAAGAGAGCTTTGTTAGCAATGCATGCAAGTGCAGGGCTGTACATGGCTGAACAGGAAGCATTTGAAGATCTTCTCAATAGATGCCTGCCAGGAAAGTTTGGTAATTATAGGGGATGCCATTTAGATAAGCTTCCAAGGAAGCTAAGCTGGTGATGAGCAGTAGGTTCTTACAAGGGAGAGGTAAGTGGGAGGTACATCTGGTGTCCTTGGTGCCCAGTGTGACATTGAACGATATCCTCAGAATGTATTTTAACTGCAGGAATCTTCTACCACCATCAGCAGTGCGGTAAATTTTGTAACCAAAAAAACTTCTCCAATGGATCCTGTATCTCTACTGGCCTTAAGAAGCCCTGTGTTCCCTCACAATTGTCCCTCACACATAGCCCTTTCTCAGCCCTGAAGTCTTTCCCTGCTTTTCTCTTCCATGTCACTTGTATAGGCAATAAAAAGACCATGTTGTGTGTGTGTCAGGCCTGTGTATGTGCTGACCACCCACCTAGACCGAAGCAGAACAGGTGATACAGCAACTCTTTTTAACAGAAACATGTAAATCTCACTTCTCTGCCTGTTCTACTCAAAGAAACATAATTTCTTCTGTCTGGAATGGCTGAAATTGGTCAATTAATTCAGAGGCCATTAAAGGAAGACTGAGGGACTAACAGACCAAAGGTAAGGGAGCACATGATTATGGATTCTTAGCTTCTTGTGAAACCAGGCTAAAAATAGCAAATAGACTGAGAAAGCACCAAACTGTGAGATGCCCTGAAGAGGTTTGTCTGCAGCATCACCGGAGCAAAGGTGGGTGGGGAAATCCTTCTAAAAAATTGCTCGGAAAAGAAGTTCATCAGGGGAAAGTCAGTGCTTTGCTATTATCTCTCTATTCCCTGGCCTCGGGAAGAACATAATTGCATTTCAGCTTAACTGTAAGGAAACGAGGGTGAGATATTCCCTGTCTTTGATCACATAAGATGTTTTACCAGGGAGAATCACTGTCTCCCCCTACAGGGTGATCCATATCCAAGGCTAATGAGCCTGCTAATGAGGATTACTACAGCTGCCAATCTCCAGTTCCAGAGTGATATCTTGCAGAGCAAAATCTGCAGAGTTCAGCTCCCGAGGGAGAATTGCTGCAGGACAATGCCGGGACACCCTGGGGTAACGTCAGATATAGTCATACAGGGTAACTGAAGGAATCCTGGGCTGATAAAAATTGTATTCCTTCACTGCAAAACTCTGATTTGTTTCTTCCTTCTCATTATAAGTCTAGGGAAGGAATATGTTCTTCCTTCCCCCAGGCAACACTGATTTGGATGCAAGTGGGAATTTCTTTTGGTGCTGTTCCTGGCTCTTCTCTTCGACAGACAGGATAGTGCTTATTAGAGCAGATGCACAGAACATAGGAGATAGCCTGATTACATTCCCAGTGTTAGTCAGAGAAAATTCAAGAAAATATCTGTTCATCCTGCTGTAAAACGTTTGCCAGTCTTCCCAGGCTGTTCAGGAGCAATTTAAGCTCAAACAGCACTTTGAGTAACACTGAAACACGTACCACTTGTGTCCATTAATCCAATGAATGGCAAAGTTAAGCACTGCCTTTTCCACCACAACCTCTAGACAATCCCTTCCTTGGGATTCTTGGGAAGATATTCCCACACCTTTCAGAAGGACCTAGGAACAGGATAACCCAGCAGTCCAGGAGCTGCAGTACCTATCTCAGAGCAGATCAGCAAGGCAGATTCTGGTTCTTGCACTGCAGATAACACATGCTGCCTCACACCTCCTGAGTCCTCAGCAAAAAGATTTCTACCCATTTGAGACCTGTTCCTGTGCAGATGCAGAGGCTAACCTTGTTACATAGCTGTCCTTCAGAGCATCAGATCACCACACACTTGGGTAAAATCCAGACAAGCAGAAAAGCAGAAAGAGGTGTCATGGTGGTCAGGAGAGGTTGACACCCCCCTCCTCCTCTCTGTGCAGTTGGGCAGATAGAATTTGTGATGTTCTGTTCCTGCTGTGCCAGAGCAATGCAAAACTTTCTGTTGCCAGAGAAAGGAAATGGAAGAAAAATAAAAGAAATCCTTGCAAGAGGCATGTTGCTGTTACAGAAAAAAACAGATACCAGATCAAAAAGGTCTGCTTAAAGACGGTACATCTGCCAGCTCCAGGGGATTTCAAATATTTATGGTTTGCTACATTTTTAATTTTTAAGATTTCCAGGGATGCTGTGTGTGGAACATGATGCAAGCATATCCCGTGTCTGACATGACCGTGGCTTGTAAATCGTTGCAGCAGCGGGAAGGGGAGGCTCACTCAAGGGTTCCTGAGGCTCACCTCACTGTGGGCCCCATGGGGCTTTTCACTGTGTCCTAGAACAAATTCTGAAATGTGTCCTTAACTGCTGATTCTGACCCTGTTTCTGTCCCCAGCTATTCCATCCCAGGCAACACTCACAGCACCTTCAAACGCGCTCTCACGACAGGTGGGAAGGTGCAAAGGAGATACAGTGCCCACTGCAGGACTCCAGGATGTGTTATCCCACCTCTGACACAGATGACAAAGGACAGTCCCCATTCTACCTCATGGCCTAAATAGATTTCTTGCCTTCCACCTGATTAATAACCTGAAACAGATTAATACTTAAGAAAACACTGGGGAATAATTTGCAAGGTACAATGGAAGTTTTGATTCTTCTGCAGAAGCATGGGCAGAAGTGGTTTAGCAGGAGTTGGGGGTGTGTGCAGAACACCTTAGGCACACACAGGACTAATGCATCCAACACAGGTGCCGGGATTTCATTATTGTTTCAGCTCATGTCACCTTCAATTAGAAGAGACTTCAGGTTTGCTTTCTCATATGCCTCCACTTCTCTTCCTGTGTTTCTTGAATAAAATAAACCTAAAACACCTGAAGTTAAGGTAGGATTTCAAGGAACTCTGGCTGCAGTACACTGACTGATATTTGCCTCTTAACTTGGGGTGAAGCCGCATAAATTATTCAGGTTCTTGTATTTTCACTGTCAGAGAAATTTAGGCTACTTAACCCATTTTGCTGACTATCATGTGAGCTGAGGGAGTTTGGGAGAGAGAAAGTACTTTCTGGAGGGTAGAAATGTCCACGTTCACAAAGAAAATATAAGATGTGATATTCTTAGGTATAAAAATCATGTCCTACTCCACTTTTCTTAAAAAGGCTTTACTTTTGCTCACTCTGAGGAGGCTGTAGAAGCCTGTCACACCAGCACTGCTGTGGAGGTCACCATTTAACTTGTCCCTCTGTGATTACACCCAGATCCAGGTGCTGATGAGCCAATCCAGCTTTCCTTGAAAGTACTGGTACGATACTGCATCCTCCCTGAGCTAGAAACACTCTGAGGCAGCAGGACCGTCAGCCATCCTTCCCTACACCTGCTGCCATTCTATGCATGTTGCTGGAGCTTTTAGAAAATGACGGGTCTGATCCATTCTAAGTGAACTGAGTTATCCCATGGGGGAATTTCAACATCCAGTACTTTTCCATAGGTCACATAGAGATTGATAATTTTCCACTGCTTTTCCCTGCCCACTGTAATCTGGCAACATTAGAGAGCACAAGGACAGCTCATTTGAGCAGCAGTTAAGGGATTACAACTGGACTGTGTCTGGCTGTGCTTTCTTTCTCTGCACAATGACCAGGTCATAATTAGGATGGGAATTATGGTGTTCAGTGATGTGGAGAGGCATTAAGCTGTTGAGCTTCTGGCGCCACGACCAGGTATGTGCTGCCAGGTTTCAAAGTTCAGCAGCTTTTAGGACTGGCAAGCCCATGGCTTCCCACAGCAGTGATGATACATTGTATTTGTGCAGAGCCAGGCAGTACCAGGAAGAAATGAGATGGGGCACAAGAAGAACCATGGCATGGCCAGAGATGGACAACCTTGCAGTTCAGTCCCTCAGCCCTACCCAGGGAAACTCCCATGGCCCCAGCCTGTCCCTACCCAGGAAAACCCTGAGGCAAAGATGCCTCACTATCAGCCATCGGGCTGTGGCGGTTTCACTGGAATTCAAGCACACAGCCCAGTTTAGGAAATGCTGTGCAAAACCAGTCCCTTCCTCACCAGTTTGTTTGTAAGAACCCAGAAGTGTTGCCTTAGCACTGTTTTTCTCCCTTTTTATTTTTTAATCCACCTGACCTTTTGGAAAAGAAAATGCCATTGACTGGCTTTTGCAGTGTTGCCGCTGTTCTGCAGCTTTAATTATTTATAACCATATAAAAATGAGGCTAAGCACTGGAGGTTCATTTGCCAAAGCTCCCCCCTTCTACTCCCATGTGTGTTTTTTAATGTGCTATTCATAGCAACATGTGTGTTGGAGAGTTCTACCACCAATTCTTCCCTTCCAGCAAGTACTCAGTCAAGTAAAGCATTAGCAAGGCTTAGTCCTTCCTGCTTTTGAATTAGGAAATTGTCACCATCACAGGAACTCCCTTGACTGCTCAATACAGTGCTGTGTAACCCTTCCAGCAGAATTTACAGGTTTTAAAATGATTTCTAACGATGCAATGAAACGTGGTTGACTCATATAGATGAAATAAAAAAGATCAGCATTTTCAAGATGACAATTTTGCAAGAAGTAAACAGCAGCACACAGGACCCTGTAACTTACTGGCCATTCAATGCTCTAAGGGAAATATCCTCCCAGTCATTTTTTTATAGATATGTGTGGGTGAGTATGGATTTCTGTGAAGATTTGCATACACAGGGAGCAAAAAAAGGATTGTAAAAATATGTTTGGCCTTATGTGTCACAGAAAGGGTATCCTCAGTGTCTTTGAAGGAAACATCTATTGATAAGACATTGGGATTTTTCTTTTTTAATTCTGAAGCTGAACATACTACAAATACATGATATAACTTCAAACCAGATTTGCTTCATGCATGTGTTTATTGAAAAAAGCAACTCTGCTTTCCAATTTCAGATGATTGGTTAGTTTGAAAATACACTAAAGATTTTATGGAGTGTTAAAACATTTTCCTTTTAAGTCTATTTTATTTCAGCAGTAGTAAAAGGTGATACTAGAGGATAGAAAATGAGCCTTTTTCTGTGGAGGAGACTACCCTGAGATTTCAGCCATAGTTTCACTACCCGGAAAGACAGACCATGAAAGATTATTCATCTGCCTTCCTATCTATCTTCAGCAATATGAGTATCATCTGCTTCTGTGATAAAAGCCCCCTGGGAGACTATGCTGTGCTTATCAGATGTGGCAGCAGTCGAAATAGAAGACAAGTAAGATAATAAATAATAAATGAGCCTATATATTTTAATCTGATGTAGGAAAATGTTAACTGTTAATCTGGATAATGGAGACTCCATGTCCTAAAATCCCCTACCCATGAACTTCAGGCAATCTCTCTCTGAGAGCTTCAGCTCTGACTTTTCACTGGAATCAAGCTTCTGAAGGCATCAGCATTTCTCAAGGGCTTTCTCAGAGGAAATCACAGCCTCACACTAAATAGATTCATTTGCTTGGGGCTGGTAATTAGTACTCCTCAACTGCATTTACCATCTTGGGATTCAGTTCCTGTGCTTTGAGAGACACCAGGAAACACTACTGCTTCTTCCATCAGTTTTCCCCAGAACAGCAGTGTCTGTAAGGGCCCTCAGTCCCTTCTGCCACCAGAAGCAGCTGGGGCCTTATTCTTCTAAACCAGTCTTTTCCCCATCTTTGCTTTGGCTGGAAGATTAATGTTTGAAAGCAAGGTGCTATGATTTTTTTAAAGATTCATTCCTAGAAGTTCCTGGAGGGAAAAGGCTTGGGAGCTGCAGGTACATTAAAATAAAGGAAATGCTAGTTCAGTCCAGGCTGTGGTTGATTATATCTGACAGTTGCTCTACAGCACAATTCCTGCTGTGATTGAAGAGCTGCCAGTGAGCACAACCCAGCAACACCTCAGACAGGTACTCAAAACAAAACCCCCAAGCATCATTGATGCTGGACGGAGGAGCTCTGCTGAGAAACCAAAGACTTAAAGCTAACACTGACCTTTCTCTTCCCCATCCTCTCAGGGCAGGAACCAAAGCAGAAAGCCAAAAAGCAGCCCATATATATTTCCATCTCTTTCCCGGCAGCTCAGATTTTCCTTGACATGACCCACACCTTCTTGGCAAGGAGGAATTAGGAATCAAGCCCCATCCCCACACTGCTGAAGAAGCAACACCAGGCACAGGAACATAAAGCCAAGCATCCAGTACTTTTTGGCAGTTCCTTGAGTGACTGTGTGAATAATGTTTATGTCACAGGTAGAGTGTTCTACAGGTAGTATCAAAATACAGCAGGTATTTACAACTGCCATGGGGAAATATAGTCTGATGTAATTGTTAAAGCTCTGTTCGTATTCCAGGCAGCAAACTACCATTTGCAGGATGAAATTGTTTGCTGTTTAAACACTGCCAGTCAAGGACATTAATTGCTGTGGGTTAAATTAAACTAGATGGCTCAGCAATAAGATTTGAAGCCTGGGAGAGGGGTGGGGAGGAAGGAGGAGGGGAGGAAAAATCTTCTCTTATAAATAATGGGATCTAAAAAGGAATCTTTATGGGGACAGATTAATCTGCAAACAGCCAAGTTCAAATCTAGTTCACGTCCTACACGTACTCCAAGCCAGTCTGGCGAAGACAAACACTGCCCCCATCCCAAAACCAAGACTTTAAACTTCTATTGGGGTATTTATTCCAAATATCTGATGAATCTCAAGAGCCATATCAGAAGCTGGCTGCTCCTCCAGATGGGACAAGCCATCCAGTGTGACAGGGAGAGGAAATGCTCTCCTGCTATTTTTAAACACAGCTAGTGAGTGACAACAGGCAGGCAAAGGGGCAAGTCCTCATGGAAACCTTTGTTCAGTTCCTTGAAAATCTTTTACACACCTATACATTCAAAGACATACAGAGCAATATGTTCACTTTGCATTGCAAGGGGAGAGGTAATTTTGGTCCAAGTATGTTTCTCTTGTATTCACCCTGGGTGCCTTGCAATACACTCCCTGTCTCAGCTCATGGGAAGGCATGTTGCTTGTTTCTTCACAAATGTAAGTCCATTGTAAATAAATAAATAGCAGCTCAGGGCACTTTTTTTTTTTTTTTTGGAGCTGTCTTTAAAAACACTAATCAAAATGTAATGACAGTCTGACAGCCAGTTCCACTATCCAGATTGTTGATATCCAGCTAAGCTTTCCAGCCACAAAATTAACATCACAGCTGCAAACAAAACTATCCTCCTGTCATTCACTCTGTCCCAAGCCTCTAGAAAAGGAAAAAAAAAAAAATCCCTAGCCCCCAAAACAAGAACTTTGCAGCATGTTTTGAAGGTGTAGAAGTTATGGCACAGTTTAGATCAAGCATGGAATGAATTTTTAGCATAATGCCAGCAAAGAATACCTGACAATTCTGCAGTTTCCTCATCTCCTCTAGAATGGTTTTATGACACATTCATCAGTAAACAGTGTTGATTTGCTATAAACACATGTATTAGGTAAATCAGAGCACCCACAACCTTCCCAGGATGACTCATTTGGAACACTCCACATGAACATGACTTTCTTCTTCCAGCCAGGAAGGAGGTGGGTTGTAGCCATGGGAAGGACAACAGTCATTGTGTTCTCATCCTCAGCAGAAGGGAGAAGAAATTACCATTTGTTTGCAGTAATTGTAGGAGACACAACCTGCCAGAACAAGAATCCAGGACTCCAACACCCAAAATGCTCATGAACATCTCCTCCATTTCTGCCTCTGTTGGAAGGATCAGAGGCAGTAGTTTTAATAAAGGCACAGATAGAAGTTGACCCTCAGTGTTAAAATAGTTTCTCACAGTTCCAAGTAATTTTGTTTTAAGAAATACCTTGCGGCACCCCAAATTAATTGCAGGCCTAGTCATACTAAGACCGTATTAACAAACCAGGACCTGATTCCTCAGTCTGTGCAATCAATTTTACCCTGGAGTAATTCCGTTGACTGCAGACGATCTGGAATGCACAAGTGAAGACCTGGGGCTTTAATCATTGTTTCCAAAGGTGTAGCACAGACAGCACTGAGAACACCACCAATACTCCCACTTCCCTCCCTTAGGGCCACCCTAGAGCTCCCAGGTAAAAAATTTGCACTACCAGTTTTCAGGTGTCAGAAGAATTGAATAATTTTCTGACAATACTATACCTAAAGCAATATTTAAATTGTATGTTAAATAAATGCTGTGATTATTAGGAGCTGACTTTTTGAGGTTGAACCACCAGGTAGCTGATAGCTATCCTATTACAAACTCCAGAAGCCTCAGTAGAGATGTACTTAATAATTGTTTGGCATTAATTTGTCATGCAATAATTATCCTATTAAATCTAAATTAAACCCTCCACTCAGACACTTCAACTAAAGTGCGAACATAACAATTAAGAGAGAAGGGGGAAAAGGGGATGATTTCTGCATCATTTGCAGTGTAAGATTTTGTGCTTTTGTGACTAACAGCAACAGCAGCAAAAGGGATTTAAGAAAGAGAAATCATTCTGTAACTGAAACACTGCTAACACAAACAAAAATCCATCTTTCTAAGTTACATATGGTACACAGCTTAGGATAGCATCTTGTTACACTACAAACTTCAATACATTTATTTCTTTACCATAAGGAAGTTCTGTATTGCATTTCCTTTGTAAGGAAAAAAAAAAGGAATTAAGAAAATCTGAATAAATGTAGACAATTGACAAAGGCTTGGATTGCTCTTATCTATCTAGCCCAATAACAGCTTAAAAAAAACCAGGCTGAATTTCTTTTTTGCAAGCTCCTCCTGCTGTCAACAGCCAGAAATCAAACTCTCCAGAGAGAGATTCATCCCACCCACCTCAGAGCTCAGACCTGACAGCTAAAATGAGAGAACGAATCCCATCCAAAAAGCCAGACAGGAAGCCTGAAACAAGAAAGACTTAAACTTAGTTCCCATGTGCTAAACTGAGATTTGAGGCACAGAGCTGTTCTTCTACATAGGATAATAAAGGTTGAAGTGCTTAAAATGTCATTAAGTAGCACTGCTGAGATGAGGACAGTCTGTGGGTATATAAGATAGTTTTCTGGCCTTTTCCTGACCAATTTAATTTTGGAATCAAGAAGAATGGCTTTTTTAACGCAAGACAAGATCTATTTCCACTTGCAATTGCTCAGTGAATTTCCACATGAGTTGCAGAGCAGCACAGTACATGACAGTCACAGGAAGTTTTCCTCATCAATCCAAATCATTCTTTTCACAGCATTTGGATACCTCTTTAAAAATGCAATTTCATTCAATAGAAGAGCATCTTCTCTAGGTAAAAGCCCTGTTAAGTGCTTTTTTTGGTATGGATTTCAGATTCTTTTTTTTTTGGTCATGTTTTCCTTAGAGACAGCAGTTCCTTATATCTTCCAGAACCTCAAAATACCAGTTGCTGTGTTGGTTTTAAGGTGTGTGATACTCTCCCTCCCTTCCCAGGCTGCCTGAGCTGAGTGTGTCTCTCTCTGTGCCATTCTCCTAGGAGATAATTACCTCTTCACCTTTTTCTTCCTCTGCTAACACTCTCTTCTCTGCCAACTGCATTTTCCCACAGAGATGGTATTACTCATCTCTCTAACAAAACTCTGATGATTTCTCAAATTATACTTAGCTCCCCAGTCTGACGCTTTTGTCTCTGTTCTTTGCTGTATCAGTTTGTCTAATAAATGTCTTATCTAGATCCTTAGTCTATTACAGCTACAAACAACACAGCCTTTTTCAACCGAAATGTTTTCCTCTAAATCACACAAAAATGTGACAGGAAGGTTCATTGTGGATTAAACTATTCACTGCCTCTGTTTTGCTCCCATGAGCCAGTTTCCAACCCCACAAGTCAGCTTGGGTTTAAAAGGTTGGTTTAAAAACTGCAGAAAGGAAATATCAAAGGGTGTAGGAGCACATTACAAAGGAAAAGTAACACACTTTGATAGCAGAAACAAGAACAGTAAGTAACCAGTTCTCTGAAAAGTTTATAAAATTTAAACATATTAAACTGGAAAACAAGCTTGTCTATTCAGACACATCTGCCAATAGCAGACTGGGAAAGCCATTATAAACAAGGGCTGTTCAGGTAACCATAGCCAGATATAATTCAAAGCAGATTAAACCCGAGACTCTGTTTATCATGAATGACACCCACACATGGTATATTTAGCAAAGTTTTCTTTTAAGTGAATGTATCGCTGGTGGAAGTGTGAGACAGACAGTCCAGAAGGCTCATTTCAACCCACGGGGAAGGACAGCCACCACTTAAGTGCAGCCCACAGACACCTCCACGCTCACCCTGTGGATCACCAGTGCCTTGCAAGCCATGGGCAAGCTAAAAACAGGTTGTTACATTGTCTTCTACAATATCATGAGAAGAAAGCGGAAACCCTGCATTCTGTGAAATATTCTGCCCCTGGGACAGGGCATTTGTGCCCAGTGCCTACCAGGAAAAGATTGTTCTGTGCTCCAGAGCATCACTTTACACAGAATTACAAGGACTCTTGAGCAGCATTACCTCATTCCCATGATGAGAGGTCTTGGATCCATCGTAACTACCCATAAAACATTTCCTCATTTGGCCACAATAGGGAAAAGCTATATTTGGAGCTGCAAAGGAGATCTCAGGTTTTCTCTCCAAGGCAATGTAAGAAATGAAGTAAAAGACAGTCATAGGAGGGTTGACAATGCAGTTCTCTGAAATATCTGTCGTGGAGATCATTACTGTTTAAGGACTGGAGATTCATTACTGCTGCTGCCTTTACGGACCCAGTGCCATTAATCCCCCTACTTGAGCAGAACCATGGGGTGTGTTGCTAATGGCTTCCAGGTTGCTTTTTGGATCGTGTAAAGCCTATTTGATAATTAGTTCTCTAAATTAACACTGTTTCCATTGTAATCACTCCCCTCCCCAAACCATTTCACATCACTGTTTCTTTGTAATAATTTTTAGTCTAATTTCCCATTATCACCACTGGAATCACATTGATAACATTTATTTAATCTTTTTCCACAGCTCTTCTGTACGTTTACTGTCACCATCTGCACACACATTGCATTGATCATATGAGACTTTCTAACTGCATTAGTGTGTATGGACTTATTTGAATATACCGAGTGCTTAAAGGAGCCTTTTTAAATTTTGTTACTGGCTGGCTGTGTCCCTGCTGGAGTCCTCTGGGGAGCCTCAAGGAAGAACAATTGTTTTATCCTTCCTAACAACAGTAACATTGCTGCCTACCCCTGTTCTTTCACAGGGCTCTGGAGATCTTTTATAGCATCCTACACTGGCACTACTGTGCTGTTAAACCCTCATGAATGCAACAATGAATTAATAACACAACTATATATCATAAACAACTGCTAACATAAAGGTAGCAACAAGATCTCTGGCAACACCACCATCTTCCAATGCTCAGTCAGTGGTTAAAACAAAATTGTCTGGTTTGTCTTGCTCAGGCTGCTAAGAAAATATTTACAGGCTGATTTCCTTCCCTTTCTTTTTTTTTTTCCTTTTTTTTTTTCTGGTAGGAGGCAAACTATGGCTCAAAGCCAAATCCAAAATATCCTGGGGTTTTTCACTGCCTTGTAAACAGTTAGTTATAGTCATTGATATATTGTTGGCATATAATAAACCCTTAATGTCCAGATTGCTTGTAAAAATACATATCTGTTATTGATATATGTACCAATTGTCCCTAAAGCCCTCTTTGAGATCAGTTCCCCTTAATTTTAAGATCCAGACATGTTCACATTAAACAGACACTTGGTAACTTGGAAAAAACAAAGCAACTTCAGTATAGAATCTAGAGAAACTCAGTGATTTGACAGAGGTCATGGTGGAAGTGTATAGCATACAGAGAAATAAGATCATACCTTCAATAGCAATTAAATGTTCTACTTACAGTTCACTCACTGCTTATACTGGCAGGAGATGGAAAAAAGAATAAGCTGGAAATGTAATGCTCAGCAATAGGTGGCAAAATTCTGGCTAGAAATCTGAAGTAATAATGCAAGAAAATAATTTCTGATCCTCTCTGATGGTGATATTCTCCCCTTCCAGGGTTCCACCTCCAGAAAAACAAACTTATGAGCTTCACTTTTAAACCACAACGCATGGTTGTTTTCCAACATGCCTGTTCCGTGCACCACGTACTACGGGAGCAGCGGCACGGCCACCAGGGCAAAGTTTCTGTGTTTTGCAACTTTGAGACTGGATGATCACCACTGCAGAGCCTGCTGCCATCATACCCCTGACAGCAGCAGGCAGGCCCCTCCGTTTCTGTCCGGGGTGATGACACTGTGTCACCCAGCCCTCTTTCAGCCTGGAGCAAAACCAACAAGCAACAGCTACTGAGCCCAGCCCAGCAGCCCAGATACATGTGTTTAACTAGGAGGAACTTGGGTCTTTCAGGGCAGTTCCTTGACCTGCTGAGCCTGAAATGGATAAGAATTCCCTGAGTGAACTTTTTAAATGCAGACATACGTAGGCAGGCACAGAGGACGTGCCTTGCTAGGCTGACCTTAGGTACTCAAATGAGCAGCAAAATATTTAGAGAAACCATTAATACTGTGTTTTCTGTAAATAAACATTGTACAAATGGGCAAAATGAGACCTAAGGAGTTCTAGAGAAGCCCTTGTAAAAGGTAAGCAGGAATATTAAATGAGGATAATATTCCTGGGGCCCTACAGATCATTCATAATGGCTTAAATCACGTTATTGTGGTGTTGGTACACACAAGACATTTCTACTTGCTCCTATTTGACTTAAGCATTATACAGAGCAGTCTCACATAAGGAAGACACATTCACAGGCATTCTGCTCATGCCAGGAACAGGGGGCTAGGACAGAGTGTAAATTGCTGTAGCATGCTCAGGGTTAAAATACATTGAGATCCTGTGACTTTCTGCTGTGTAGTAACAAGTGTGTACAGGTAGGTACATTACTTAGATCGGTGTTTCTGAATTTGCCTCTGCATGAGGGTTTTCTGTGTGAAGGCTTATTTAAAATTCTTGAGGCTCTAATAAGCTGAAGAGATGACTCCTTCCTCCAGGCACAGCCACCTCCTGGGAGTGACTAGCAGAAATGTTCAAGCAGGAATCCCTGGGTTATCAAGGTGTGGGAGCTGCTGGAAGGAAGTTGCCTCATGGAATGGGGATTTAGAGGTAGACATACGGATCACTTGGTGATCCCACCCTCTGTCAGCTTGCAGCTTACTCATGTTAAGGTCCCACCGCTGTAGTTAACCCATAAATTTTTTTTCTTGTAAATAATCTAGCAGTTCCTTCCAATTTCCTGATTGCTGAAGACTTTTGTCCACATATTGTGGAAACCCATAATATGTGGTTCAAGGAATGCTGTCTTCCAGCAGAAGAGTGCAAAAAAGGTGAAAAGGCATTGGAAATCCCAAGGGTCAGGGAAATCTGTAAAAAAAAATAAAATCATTGCTCTAACACACAGAGATTTGCGTGCCGAGTGTCAATCCAACACTTTTGAGAAAGGCTTTGCTAATAATCCCTGAATTTAGACATTCTTGTTCATTGAAATACAAGAATCTGGGAAGCACAACTGTTAGGAAGGTATTTCAGGTTGTGCAAGACCTGGATTTGATATGGTGTAACCTCAGCAGGAGGAGCCTGCTTCAAACCAAGACAATGTTCCCAGTGTGCAATTGTAATTTTCACGCTATTTTTCCATGACCTTGTTTGTTGGGCAGTGAGAGTAATAATTTAAGTGCATCTTCCCATCCCTGCCTTGTGATGGGGAAGGCTCAAAGAAAAGTGTTGGCTATTATTGTTTGTTTCTCTTGAACACCCCATGGAGACCTCAAGCCTATTTACTGCAGTAGTTCTGAACTGGCAGCTGATAAAGTTTCCATTACTGATCTTTAATGAATAGATATAGCTGGGGAAACAGGATTTACCTTCCCTTCAATCAGTGTTCACTGTTTCCAATCATAGAGCTGTTCCCCTTTCCCCAGCTCCAGTTCTTCCTCTTTTATTTCTATAAACTGCAGGGTCAGCTCCAGGTCAGGCACAGATGGAGACACTGCCAATATATGTGACCTTGACAAGCTGAATTTTGCCAATGGTTTCTGGATAAACTGGACTAAAACATTTTAATTTGCCACTCCCTGAGCATATCCATCTTCATGTCAGACACTGGCGTTGTGTGGCTGCTTCCCCAGCCCACCAGCTCCATTCAAGGTGCACTGGCCATGCTTCCTTTTGCCTACCCAGTTAGAGCAAAAGCCAGTAACAGGCATTGGACACCTGGAGGGAATAAAGTTTTATTCTTATTTCAGAAGATGTTTAAGCAGCAGGTAATTTTCTCAGCACTTTCACTCGTAAGTACTACAAGAAACCATAGGCAGACAATGCCAGAAATATTGACCTCTCTGCTGCAAAAATTTTCCAAGTGAGACTTTCTGTGGCCCTCAGCAGTCATCATCCCTCCTCTGCAACAAGACTCTGTAATTTCTGCCTTTGTTTTCATCCTGCTCTCCCTGCCAATATACAGATTGCAGTGCATTAACACCTCAGGTTAACCCATGCATTTAAAAATGTGTCAGTAGGGCTCGAACGGTGATGATCTTGAGGCAAAAAGCAGCAATTCTGCAGACATTTGTGAAAAAGCAGTGAGGCATCCCCAGAAAAAAAAAAGTAAGAAAAGAGCAATCAAGCTTAACTGCTCTTCAGTTCCAAAATACAACTTTGCGGATTCAAGAGACCAAAATTTGTCTGTCCTGTATCAGTGGTAAAGTCATTGAACATCAGCCAGGTATTCTTGACATTGGCACAGGCTAACGATGTGACAAATACAGCACTCCTTGACTAGCTTATTCCTAAAACCATTTTCTTATAGTATTAGGTATAAACTTCGAGTAATGTGTTTCTGTGAATAATCAAACAGAAACTCTCTGGATTTGGGCACAATTCAATAGGAATAAGGGTGATAGTATATGCTTAGAAGACATTTACATGATTGCTGTAGAAAACACATTTTTGTTAAGTTCCCTGTATTACATTTTAGCTGACACAACATATAGAAAAAAAATCCTTAGGAAAGTCTTGTTCTTACACTGTTTCTGTGTTGCCCAAAACTAAGTAGCAGTATTGAAATCTTGCAAGGAAGCTTGTTCCCTTGAGGTTGTTAATCAGCATTTTAGACAAAAATTTGGGGAAGCTTCCAACTAAGAGTTCAAATTTTTATCTGAAGCAAACCAGACTGCCAAATTGCATTCTGATTTTGTAAGAAAATTATTAATAACAATAGCAAAAGGAGAATAGTAAAGATTATTTTTTCATGTGTTTTATTAACGTGAAGGTAGAATGATGCTGATCACATCAGCACAGTTGCATCAGAGATAAATTTGGTCCATTATTCAATTAATCCTTCAACACACTCCTGTGATTGAGGTAATACATTATTATTATCTCCACTTCTGTTATTCCCATTACAGACATTAATTCCAAGAATGTGAACCATTTATAGTCAAGGGTCCTGATCCTGTAATAGGATGTGCTGGCAGAGACCCCAGTGCCCACACCAAATTCCACTACCCTGAGTGAAACTCATCATCCTTCATTAGGACAATTGTTGCATAGTACCATTACCTCCTATTGTGCACACCCAGTTGAAGAAGTGCTTGCACTGTTTAATTTAAGCTGGCAATAATTAAACAAAAAACCTGTTTGCATTTACTGTAACTGGGGCATGTTTAATTGACACCCTGCTTTTGGGAACATCCTGTTGTCCACACAAACAAGGATGAGGAAAACAAGCAGTACTGACTGTCAAAACAGAAGTGCTCTCAGTAATCCAACAGAATAGTTGCACAGCCAGCATGCTCCACTTCCCTTCTCCCCAGTCAATGCACTGAACACTTTTAAGGTGGTGGTAGTAACCTTTTTCCTCTTTAGGTAACTGATGAAACAATTCTCCTTTTAGATATTTGATGCACACACCTTCATGTTTCCTTTTGGATCGGGACTGTCCTTTTAAAGAGGATAGAATCATGGAATGGTTTGGGTCAGAAGGGACCTTTCAAAGTCATCAGGTCCAACACTCCCTGCAGTGGATAAGGACATCTTGAACTAGATCTGGTTGCTCAGAGCCTCATTCAGCCTGACCTTGAATCTCCAGATTGTTCCTACTTACTGTATTTCAACTCACATTTTGGAGTGATCTTGGCTGGATTTCTTTGGGGTGTGTTAACCAGATTCCTTTTGGATGACACTTAACTTCAAGATATATTCCAGGACCATTTGAATGCTTTGTCTGCTAGCAAGTATTTAGTTTAAGGCCAGACTAGAGCTACTTAAGGGAAACCCTTTCAAACACACAGAGTGTGGACATAGAATCCTCAGCTGCAGCCCTTTTGTTCTATGGTTCTAAATGCAGAACAAGCCACCGCCTCACTCCCTTGACCTTCAGCTAACTCCAGTGAAAACAGCGTTGCATGAACCAGTCAAACTGATTGCAATACTTCTGCAGGACTGCTAGCACAGGCACCTGCCCATTGTGAGCCACAGCAATACTCTAGCTTCTTCAAGATTGGTCTCCAAACAGCTATTATGTAGCCCAGAAACCTTAGCTGCAAACACAAACATTCAGTAAGAAATAATTCTTGCTAGTTAAACTGCAAAGAGCAAATAATAACAGCAAGCAACGCAGGAAAGCCATATATTTTATTCATTAGCATTGCTAACATGGAAAATGTTTCTTTCCCTGTGATGAATCTTACTCATTGTACTTTGAATATAGGAGAACACATTCGGAATGTTGTGTCAAACACACAAGTACGTACTATACATTTAAAGTAACACGGAAAATGGTCAATTTTGAAGTATTTTAGAAAAGAAGGTTTTTCAACTGCCACATATATTCTACACAGATGTTCGATACATTTTCTGAAGTGTAATACGCAACAAACATATGGGAAACCTTCCCCCCTCCCTTTCTATGCTCCACCTTCTTAGATTAGCCAGAGTAATGTTCTAAGTAAAAGACACAAGGGAAATAGATCTGTGCAGTTATCCCTGGAGTGCCTTGTGCTCCAGGCTGGACAATGCTCCCTAACATTTGGAGACCTATCAGGTATTGCAACCGGTAGCAAATTGCCTCAGATAGAGCTATAATTTCTTTTTATTACAATTCTTGCTGGAAACTGGCCCTTTTAGCAGAATGAAAAACAAAATAATGAGCCTGTCTTTTTAATCCCCAAGAGGACTGGTTAATTTATGTTCACTCACTGTTTAGTTTTCATGGGTCCTAAAATCTGCACAGGGCCTCAGGGTCTGCTCTGTTCCATGATTAAGTGAAGCAAAAAGCCAGAAATGCTGTTCTACAGCTCCTCACTTACAATCTGCTTACAAACAGTAGATCACTCCGTGGTGTGCAAGAACAAATACGTTTTCCTCCTGTCGTTAACTAACTCAGACAAATGCTTATTTACTCTCATACTACAGACCGTGGAGAGATCAGCTTCTGCAGTGGGCTGGTCATTCCTAGCTCTGGCACTAAAGCTCCATTTAAATTTTGAATCACTGTCTTCATCCTTTCCGTTGTGGATTCCCTTCTCCCTTACATTAATGAGGACGAGGCTTTTTCACAGTGGATTCCCCCACTGACTGCTTCAAAACAAACTGTTCCACTAAATGAATACACCTCATAACCCCTGGAGGAAGTGACAGTTTGATTTAGAAGACACATGTTTATATGCTTTGATTTCTATATTTTTCTCCCTTCTATACCTACATACACACTTGTATGTGTGTGTAAATATTTATACTCCCACTAGACAGGTGATCCTAAGTTTTTACTTGCAAAACAGCTGCAGTGAAGGGAAGTATGAGATATGAGCATGCTCATCATCTCCTAAGTAACTTACTCCTGTTACGGTTTTCGTTGCAGATAAACAATAGAAAGGTTTGTTGCCAAAATATATTAATGACCAAAACAGCCCCTGTGTTGCTGAGGTATATAATGGGAGCCCACATATGAATATGGAAATCCCAAAAATCATTTGGCTGAAGCGTCAGTTTACCAACCTCTAACACGACATGAAGCCACCAGCTGTAAGGCACAAATACAAAATTAGCTCTGACTACCAGAGGAACAGCCACAGAGGAACAGCTGAAGTGTGAAAAACAAAAAAGGCAAAAGAAAACCACATTAAAGAACAGCGAATAGTAAACTAAAAAAAAAAGTTTCCTTGCTCCTGTAAGAAATAATGCCATCTGAAATAGAGATCAAGTTTCCCATTTATTCTTTCCATGGCTTTTTTTTTTTTCCCCCAACAAACTAGATAACTGAAACATGGAAGATGACATGCTTTCTTGTTGAATGTAACTGAGTGTTTCCCACAGAGGCATGCCATGCCACCACATTAATGGATTTCCACTTCACAGTTGCTTCTGCAGATAATAACAACCACCTTTGCCTTTGTATATATCAGAATCCAAGCAGACAAAATAACTTCTTTACTGGAAACAAGCACTTCCATGAGCAACAAAATGAATCAAGGGAGGTTTTGGTTGAAGGAACAAAAAAACAAAACATCTAAGTGACAGCTGGAAATCTGTTTTCTAGAATTTACAAAACACTGATAAGATACTGAAACACAGAATTTGTTTCAGCTTATACAAACAAGTGTTTATTTCTAGAAGACAGTAAAGTTGCCAGAGAATAAAAAACATCATCCTTTAAGAGGCACATCAGGCAACGCCCTTCCCAAGCAGAGATTATATGAGAAACAGACACCTCTATTTCTTCCTCAGTAATATTCAATTTCTTCAAGTTATGATTATTAAAATGAAGGCTAAGCCATCAAAGTGTCATTGAGCTGAGGGAGGAGAAGGAGCTGAAGCTAAAGCAAACAAATTGTGATCAAAACCAAGGGAATTTATTTTAAGCAGAAAATTAATATATTTCATATTAACCTTGTGCCAAAATCTGACTGCAGCAGAAGAATTTCTAATTTCTCTAGTTTAGTTATCACTAAATAAAGATCTTCAGGTTTGATCCCTACCTTATAAGATCCTTTAGTGAAAGGACAAAAGACTAGATTATCATCTTGCTTATGGCTGTGTAAATTTCTGGTAACTTCATTGTAATCACACTTATGAATATTTACAGTTCATTGTAAATACTTCAGGAATTGTAGCGGGTTTAACTTTATAAAGGACAAGATACTTTAAATATTGGAAATGTAGGCTATGTACTATCAAACACCATCTGCAGGGCTTAAATTTACCACAGTGAACAACACTTCCCAGTGTAACACAAATCCAAATCACAGAATCATGGAATATCTTGAGTTGAAAGAGACCCACAGGGATCGTCAAAATTCAACTCCTTCAGTCAAGGCTCATAAGACTTGAAGGGCATCACTTAACCCCATGTTTCTTCCATGGGAGTTGTAGTTACTCAAATCAGACACCTCAAAGCAGCACCAAACAGCATCACATGCAAAGACTGTAGGTCAATTCTAGTTAGGTCGTAGCAGGAACCTGAGAGGTGGTTTATTTGAGAGAATATAAGGCAATATTTTTCCGGGCATTAATCCACTGAGAATCTTGTCATCCCTGGTTCTTTCATTTCCTAAACATGACATGCATATTTCAAATTTCAAATTTTTACTTGATAATTATTTAATAAGAGAGGGATGGAATAAGCAAATAATGGCTTGAGAGTGAACATTTAATTTCCAAGAGTGTCCTGAGAGATGTTTCATTGAGGGGAGCCATAGCAATTACCTGCAAATTCAGTGTCAGACACATCTCACTAATTCAGGACTCAGGAAGACAACTTGCATTATCACTAGGAAGATTGTAGATAATGATAATCAGATAATGAACATCACAGTGGTGAATCTACAGATAGAAATTACACAGCTGCTCTGCTTGTCTGAGATTTGAAATGCAAATTATTTTGCAGATCCCCTCAATGAACTCCTGATTCTTTTTAATGCTTTGCTTTAATATTGTTGGGGTGATTCCTCATTTTGACCTTTGACAGATGTTTAAATTTGCCTTGGCAATAAGGATTTTGGCTGGAAGGTGTTGAATGCAATATACTTTCAAGTTTCAGGGAATTTAAGGATAAAGAACAGAGAAGCAAAGTTCAGCAGTCAGTGATGTTATGCTGGTGTTACTTGATCAGTCTTCATGCATGAAGATATTTCTAAACAGCTGGATCTGACCACAGACTAATACTGTTTATGCCAGGCCCTCTTGGGAGAGTCATATGCTTAAAGATAACTTCCAGGATTAGTTAAGGCAGAAGTCACAGAATGAAAAGCAAAATGATGTGTTAACACCTGTGCATTAGACCAGCCTGCAGGTCGACAATGTCAGGAAAGGTGTGGAGCACAGTAAAACTGCACTAATTCTGGGTTTGTGATAAATAATACTTAAGACTCGATGATATGAATTGAAAATGGAGGTAGTCAAGCCTTGGAATAAGGAATTGTTGCCTTTCCATTTCCTTCCATGAGGGAAGTCCTTTAATTGACTCTGCACCAAAGGGTGACATTGAACATGAGACAAACTCGACTGCTAACATCCCCTGCTGCTTTTCATATTGCTGCACAGAAGCAAAACCACAGACAGACACATGCAGGCATCCCCAGAAACTGAGAGATTTTCTGCAGAGTGTTAAGACTTCTCCATAAATAGAGGAACAGGCTGTACCTCTCTGCGTTGAGTAGCACCATGCTCTTGGTGTACTCTGAAATTATTGGTGGCATGAATCAAAGTGGCAAGACCTGCCTCTTATCTGTGCTCACTTAAATTGAGTACTCTGTAT
Organism: Pseudotriccus pelzelni; assembly: GCA_035584735.1. NCBI lineage: Eukaryota > Metazoa > Chordata > Aves > Passeriformes > Tyrannidae > Pseudotriccus > Pseudotriccus pelzelni. The sequence continues at coordinate 7,358,976 of JAWMRA010000016.1, read as the reverse complement.
GTGTATCTCTAATGTAGCTGGGTACTATATTCAGCAACAGCGATAGAGAATCCTCAAGTACAAACATGCACCAAGTGATATTTCTGATTTAAAGGTTAACGCTGATTCAAATTGCTTTTATCCTTCCCTCCTGCTGGGTAGGAAAGCGTTCTTTAGATTTACTGTTCCAGAATGTTCTCTTTCAGAATCTCACTACTTTTTCCCCAAGATTTCCTCATTCTCTCCCTCCAAATTTGCAAGAAAAATTTACAAACATGATTATTTGCAAAATGTAATGCCTTTGATTGCAAAATATTAATAAACTTGATCCTGAATCTTATCATTGGTCATCAGACAACTACCCTTTTTCTGACAGCTGTTGTCCTGACTTCCAATCCATCATGAGTCCATCATTTTCTAATAGATCAAATGATATCCTTTTGCTGAAAACTGTTTGGATATTTATTATACTCCATTCATCGCCATCCCTCTGAATTGTGCTGGGAAAACTTAAATGCTTTGAGAGAGGTTAGATAGATGGGTAGATAACTGTGAAATTTTACAGTTAATATTTGCAAAGTGCCTAGAGATTTCAGAATAAAGGAAGCATGAGAAATGCGGAGATTTCTTGTTATGTTTCAATGCATGAATGCAAAAAGAAGAAGGGAGGGCGTGAAGAATCAAGTCAAATAGTATGGTAGGTCTCAAAAACTCACCCGCTTTATTCCACAACTTCCCTGTTCTCTACCATCTCAATTGGCACTTGCAGAACTAGACTTCATTTGTTTCCTCTGAGATTTCGCTTTAAAAAGGATCTGAATAGAGATAGGGATTTCTATAGAGCACAAGTAATTAGTGTTGGAGGACTCTGATTATCTCTTTATACCACTCCTGACTATTTGACATAATTCCACATAATAAGCCTTCCCTTGAACAAACCTGGTCTGAGACAGTGTCTCCTAGGAGGCTGATTCATGGTGTGAGGAGAAGAGCTTCAGCTTTGCATCATCTACAGACACAGTTCTCTTTTCTTCACTTCTCTAGTGGTTATTGGAGAGTAGAAGAATGGTATGTTCCATTTAAAGGGAAAGCCTCTGTCCTCTACCTTTTCCTGCCAGTTGAATGGTGGGGCAACCAACTGCTTATTTTTGTTCCTTTTCTAACTTCCTTTTTTTTTTTTTGGTTTTCCCTATTTTAATTAAAATGAGATCAACAATCCACAAGAAAACAAGTCCAGGAAAGCCACGCTGAATATATATCTGCATGATAGTTTATAAAAATTTAAAAGTTAGGACACTGAATAAAATTAAAAAATTTCCCCTAAACAGAGTGGGAATTAAAATAAAGCCCAACAGCAACAATAAAACCAGGAGAGATCATGATCAACTAATGAGGAATATTGCATTGCTTTGTTGCCATATATCAGTTCATGCCCAAAGAGATAATTTGGAAGATGGGGAGAACTATTAGGGGTGTTTAGGGAAATACCAACAAAGACCAAAAAGCTAAACTATAAGAAATAATAGCAGGCAACAACAAAAGACCTTGAGGAACACGAGACTAATTAGAGAAGTCGGCCATGCGTTTTGTTATCACTACATTACAATGAATGGAAATGAGGCCAGGGGTTGAACATCTCTGCTCAGGAACACCTTGGGAACAGGAGCATGGAAAAACCTGATCTGCCCTTTTATTAGTTATTTAAGTTCAAAGAACTTTAACTGATACAGAGCTGATTTCAAACAAAAAGACATAAAAATTAATAATTGCTAAAGATCAGAAGTTCAGAAGACATTAAAAGAGGGACTGAGTAAATAAAATTCCCACATACTTTATTTCTAGAAGAGTCAATGGGGCAAGCAAGCTAACAACAGAACTCATGACAGGGAGAAATAACCATTACACTTCACAGACACTTGTTCAGAAACAATTTTCTTTTGCCATTAGCTATAAATGGTGCAAGCTTCAATACTTTTATTTGTACTTAAATGAGAGGCCACTTGTCAAATATTTGCACAGAATAAACCTCAGCTCAAAGCATTTTAATGTATGCTTTGATTTAAATATGGTAGTAATCCCACCTCTAGTCAGCCGAATCCTTAAAGTCATGCTGTGCTGAGCCACATCTGTCTCTCGAGATTCCACAATAAAAATTATTGCTTTGCATTTCAGCAGTGAACAAAGTGATTCCCATGTACAGTTTGTTTACAAAACACTTTGTCAACCAAATGGGTCTTAAGCAACTGCATATTCTTACAAAGCAAAAACACAAACAGAAAAAAAACACCCCACCCTCTTCCTCAATGTGAATGACAGCAGACAAACATGACAAACTGAAGCCAGCTCGACTGCTCATTCCTCTGGGAAAGACAAGCTTTGTTGCAGTTGCTTGCAACTGCATCAAAGGCAGCAGCTGGCTAGCTTAGACTGCTACTGGGATGATGATGCTCATAAGCAATTTGAAGGTGCTAAAGTAGATGACATGGTGCTGTTTCAAGAATCAGGCCCTATAACAAGTATATCTGAGAATAGGCTGATGAAAATGCCTATTACTTTCCTTTTTAGACATTTTTCACTATGATTTTGCCACTCCTGCCTAAGCTTGCAATAGCGGCTGTATTTTCTTTTAATAGACAGAGATCCACTGTTTGATGCTTCTGGATGCTCTTACAACTACAAGGGTGAAAGGCAACCTGCAAGTGACAGTAAATGCCTTCTGTCTGTTTTAATACACAGTGTGTATATCTGTAATGTACTGTTCAGCATGACTCTCCAAGGCTGCTTCCACAAGCATCTGGGAAAGCTGAGCCATTGTCAAAGCAATAGCAGCTTTTGCTCTTTGCTCTAGAAGTTGGGGGTTCTTTGTTTCTCCATGATAAGATGACACAGCATCACGTGGTGTCACAGACCGATGCGGGCTTGATGCAAAGAATGAAATACATTCCCCTATCCAACCAACACTGTTTTAGTTTCCTTTGCTTTCCCTTCCTTCTGTAGCTTGGCTTAAGAGATCCAAACAGCCTTCATATCACAACAGAGAAACATTTCCTGCCCAGACAGAAGAGGCAGTTTTACGTTTCTATTTAAACTCAGTGTTCTCAAGACACAATCAAAACAAGACAGATGTTTGATAAGTATCTAGTCTGGGTGGAAGATGGTGATATATAAGGAAGAAAAGAAAAATCTTTTCAGTCCTCCTGGGTGAAAAAACACGTTGATTTTGCATTTGCAGTTGAAATCTAGATAGCACCATGTAAAGGTATGCCAGACAGTGCAAGTTTGCAATGGATTTTGTCCTGGTTTTGGAAGCATTTTGATACTGATACTCATCTCAATCTAGTAAATTTGACAGAGTCTCTTGGCTGGATAAACTGCTGCTCTCTTGCAGGTCACTAGATGGTGATGGGGAATATTAAAAATCTCTTATTGCAGACAATGAAGCTGCAGACCTTGCTATCATTAATGAGTGAAGGAACACTTGCTGCTCCCCATCACTCCTTTCAATTCTGTTCACGTCTTCTAATCTCAGACAGCACAAATTGCCATCAGTGTGAGATACCAGGAATGCCTCAAAAACCACCGTGGAGTTCAGTATGAGAGGTGGAGGCTGAACAGCATCTCTAGGCTATCCTCCAGGGATATAGCTTTAATTAACAAGGTTCTATATAAAGAATTTGTTGAGTTGGTTATTTGAACGAAAAAAGTCCATCTGGGCTCCTAGAAACAGGACCCATCTGAAATTATATTCCTTTTTATATAGCTTGGACACAGCAGAAACAAATGTCCAGAAGGGAAAATTTTTCCTGAGATAAAAAGGAGCTGGCTGCTCTCTGCTGATCCTTTGGCACCATGCCTGCCAGCACTTGAGAAGAACAAAGCTGAGAAATAGAGATTCAGCACTGATAAGATGTACCCAGTACTTCTGAAGAACTTGCACCCCACAGCCCACTAGAAAAATCACCCTGAGGCAAGGCCTTTAGCCTGGGAGGGATGCAGGGAATGGGAAGCTGAGCCAAGTCTCTCTTGTTAAGAGGAGAACTCTGGGAACAAACACAGACAAAATATTAGCTGCTACCATTTGTTACGTGTTTGAGGGATGGGCAGTAGAGGAATTCAGAGGAGAAGAGGCAACAACTCTTCTGTGTCCTAGACACCCACCTAGAACTTACAACAGGAATTTCCAGAACCACGCACTTTTATCTATTCCCAGTGACTTGGAGCCAAAAAAAACCCTTCTGTCCTCAGGAAGTTTCTCTTCTCCATTTTTTTCTTGTGCCTGTTCATATTAAAACACCACAAATAAGAATTTCTTGAAGTACTGAGAAACTGGAAAATATACCAAGAAGAGCAAGGAGAAATGAATTATGAGTGCTGGAGGGACTTTTTTGCAAGGAAAGATTAGGAGAACTAAATATGTCTAGCTTGGCAGAGAGATGACTAAGCAGGAGAGGGGGAAGTGATAAATGTCTACAAATATTTGAAGGGCGTATACACTCAGGAGGCTGAGAGATTCTGCAGTGTGAGCCATACCAGGTGGTGGGATTAGGAGCAAAGGAATGGAATCAGAAAAGGATAAAAAAACACAAACCACAAAAAACCCCACCAAAATGAAAAAAAAAAAACACCTCACAAAGCAAAAATTCAACTGAAGGCTATACAAACTGAAGTCCTCATGAAAATTATATATATCCACATCCCCCACACTGGGGATGTGGAGATTCTCTCAGAGGTAGGAAACTCAGTATATGAGACATATGGGAGGGCTGCGGGTGTGCTTTGTTGCTTGCAGAACTAAAGGAAAGAGCTGTGCCTTGATGCTGGGAGACCAACAGGAGCCTCTGTGGACAACAGGTGTCCCACCAACACTGACAATTAGAGAGCTTTGGGCAGGAAGTGAAGGCAGTTGTTGTATCCAATTGAAATCACAAGAGGAAGGTTTGTTTGGAATAATTTAATGACCCTGAACTTGGTAGAGCTACAGGACTTTATAGATACAGTCCAGCCAGATGGTCCCTGGAAAGCAGAAAGCTTTGAGTCTGTTAAATTCAAAAGGATGATGCTGGAAAACCTGAAAGATCAAGATGGAAGACAAAAGAATCATATTCCTCCATTTTTAACCCAATTTAACCATCACCAGCTTAACCAGGTCAAAAGGAGACAGGGGAGAATGCAGTTCATTCCCCACCTTAGTTTCTGATGCAAAGCTTCTTTCAGCACTTTGAGAATCAGGAATTGAATGTAGCCAATTCCTCCTTCAGGAAAACAGTAATCCCACTTGCCTTCCACTTTCAGACATGTAGGACCCCAGTCACCACCACAGACATCCCTCAGTACATCATTTCAAGCCCTCTCTGGCTCCACATCAGCACACTGGTCTGTGAACAGGCAATCCAGAGGTCACCTCTGAGGGCATGTAATTGGAGGTTGCAGTTTAGACCCAGTTCAGCTGGATTCCAGCCAGGATATGCAGCTCAATTGCTTTAGAGAGTAAGATAAGCTGTGCCTCCTCCTGCCAATACAGGGGACAGACCACTGGTTTTGTCTTCCTGGAACTGTGTCACTCACCATATACACAGCACAGGCTGTTTTGCCTGAGAAGGGGGAATGGGTCCAAGATAATGCCTTGAGTCCTTCCTTAAGAGATCCATTTCCAGTGTTAAGCCTCTCCCTTGTGCAATCTCCTATAAACAAGGCAAAAGGAATTCCCACAAGTCTGGATACAGGAAATGTGTCAAGGTCCTCTTTACACTGGATTTTATTCAAAGTTTGATGGGAATTCACAGCCTCAGCTTGTGTTTTCAGAGTACTCCATGTCCCTAACAGAGGATTGCAGGGATAAAATCCCATGCCTGTGACAGAGTGATGCTCATCTGCTTGGCAAGCAGAGCTAATTCTACTAACATTGTGCTTTTGTATATTTGACTAAAGTGAGATTTCAAGCTGCTGATGGTATATTTCTCTAACAACTGAAATAGGGGAGCAAATGGGGCAGCCAGAGGTCACAGCAGTTTATGTAGTGGTCAGCTCAACCAGACATTAGTACTGTAAGGGAAAAGACACACTTCTCTCTGTCGCTACAGAAAACTAACACATTGCTATGACCAAAGCAAGGCCCTTCATACCTGGAACACCAGAACTAAAACCCTCAGTACGGGGACAACTCCTGCTGCAGTCTGGTAAAGCACAAACAGTGAGGAAGAACTTCGTCTTTGATGGACAGAGGTGGTAGAGGCAGAGAGGAAGTTTTTCAGGATTTCCAGTGTTGCACTCAAATCCAAAGCCAGACACTGTTTCCAGTAAGCCAAAACCTCTTAGTAAAAGATGCTTTTAATAAAATATTTCCCACCAGAAATTACACTGGGCAGCCATCACAAGGTCCTCCCACCCCAACAGAGTCGGCTGTCCAACAAATAGATTCTTATCCTCCACAAGAACCAAGTCCCAGTTCTCCTCGTTTCAGAGCCAACCCTTGGACAGAGCAGCTGCGATGACCTTTCCACATGGAAAGAGGCATGAGGCAACCCAAGTCAAACACAGGGAAAGAGATGATAACAGACACCTCTTTTCTCTGCCCTTCCTAAACACATGATCCTCCTATTAACAGAAAGGATGAGATCTCAGTGGAGCTGTTATGCAGCTCCTGCTCTCCTTACACTACATGAAACAAAATGACATACCTTGATCAGGGTAAGGCAGGCGCTGAGTCGGCTGTAGAGGCAGGACAGCTGGGAGCTTGGAAAGCCTTTTCATCAGGAAATCGGCAGCTACCATTCAAGACTCAACTGAGCCACTTTCAGGCAAAGTCCTGGGATTCATGTCAATGAAGTTGCAATGGAAGAGCCAGGTTCATCTTCACAAAACAACACAGATTCCGGTGTCCTTGCATGGTTGTGGGGAACATAGCGCTGTTGCAGCTCTTTTTATTAATCAACCAGGTGTTTAACTTCAGCATCCTGGCTAAGATCCAGCACGGAGAAATACACTGCCTTTCTCAACCCAGTTTTCACTCAACAGCTTCATCCAGAGAAGTTCCCCCATGCTGCTGTGCCCTTGTGCAGTCACTGCAGAGCAGGTGCAGTGTGCCACCCCAGAACACGCTGTGCTTCAACAGCAGGTGAGAAGCTGCTCCTCAGTCTGCCTGACCCAAAGGCTCATGGAACCTACTGTGTAAACATAAGGCACTATTATCTCCACTCTCCACATGGAATCACTTTATGGAATTTATTATTATTATTTGGAGCTCAAATTGAAACCCTCTGGCCATGTATGAACACTAAGCCTGCTTAGGGAATGCAGTAAGCAGCTAAAGTGGTGAAGAGGCAAAGATTTATGACAGCCAGAAAAGAAATTTTCTTTTCTAGAAACAAGCTTCACATTGCTAATCTATTTCTGCAGTTTTTGCTACTCTCTACCAAACTTCTGACAGGTCTTAAAGACTAACACTTACCATGCTGCAAGCTGTTCCTCTAAATTCTATTTTATCATCGTTTATAACTACCTGGCTAGATTCCCTTGGTGATATTTTTCACTCTTTCTCATAGGCCCTAAGAGTATCCATATTACCTATTCCACAGCCTTCATCTTTACCACCTTCCTCCTTCCCTCCAACATCATCACAGCTGTCTTTAACTGGGCTCCCTTTATCTTCTCCTGAGACCTCCCACCCCTTCTAATTCCCATTCAAATCGCCTCATTAGCAAGACGGACTTACAATAGCTTTCACTTGTCCCTGAAACAGGATTGCACCTTCACCCCCTTCCTTAGCTTCAGCAGGACCTACTTCTCTAAGAGCTTTAAAAATATATTTCTTTCCCTGATAAAATGATATTAGGTATGGATTTAAAGAGAGATCTGTGAAAGGAGAAAAATAGCAGTGACAATGAGTCGTCCCTCCCAAATCATCTTTCTGAAAGCTCTAAATGGCTTTGTAACAGCATGAAAGTGCTTCCTGATTATTGCCAAGCTGAGGCTCAGGAAAGCCCTAAAGGTGGACAAGGGAGGGGAAAGGAATAGATAAAAACCTACAGGAAGAAGGGGTGTGGTAGAAATGCTGGGGTCTCTGACACTCTCCCTGGGATGCTAGAGCTGCCCCTGTAGCAGAGTTTCAAGGGGAAACCAGGGCTCCATTTTTTCCCCCATATGAAAATCTTCCAGCTATTCCCTATCCAGGGGCAGTCTATTGGTCTCTTGGACCCTGTGGGCCCCCATCATGATCTTCATCAAGATTTGTAGTAGAAGTTTCAACCAGGACTTACCAATTTCCCACCAAACAGTCAGACATATCTTTCTACTTTCCAGTGATTTGTCCCTTCAGATCTTCATCTCATAACATAAGTGGGGCTGAGGCCCTACTGCCAAACCCAGACCCCCTCGGAGAACAGGTAGGTAAGACCTGGCCAGATGCCACCAGTGGTCACAGCCACCTCTAGAGCCAGCAGTGCTTGCTGCAGGAAGGAGCACGACTAACACAAACATCATGCTGTGTTCCCATGGCAACCAAAGTGTCACGTTCATCATCCTCTCATTTCTGGAAGAAAAAGATATAGGTCCAGTGAAGAAAAATCCAGGAGTCCCAAAGGGCTTTGCTGAGACTGGAGAGACTTCTAACATCATTGCTCAGGGCTGCTGGAAAGTGCAGCACCCAGCTCCGTGACGGCACATGGGTTTGAGTAGGAGGCTGTCTGGGATTAAAATGCATCCAGTCAGATACATACAGTTTATGTCTTGTCTGCTCTGTGTCACTTTGAAGCTAGGGACACATGATCAAATTACCACAGCTGTAGAAGTTACTAGATGTTAGCAGAAGAGGTTTCAGTTCCACTCGTCCTATCTCACATTTGACATGACCTGGGGATGATGGTCGTTACCAGTTATCTTTGCTCAGTGTCCCACGATGGCTTATTAAACCACAGTAATTTAATAATATGGTTAAAGTTGGAATTGCTGTGCCCAAGGCAGCAGAGACCTCTGTGCACGTCAAGTCCCCTCCTGGACTTGGTGAGCTGCCACTGTCTCACTGTCAGAGCTTTTCTCTGCTGAAATCTGCACCAGAAATCAGACCCAGCTGGGATCCAGCATTCCCATTAGCATGAATCCATATGAGTTTCTCTGCAGGGACTATACAGCAGCACTTAATGCATCGCCACGCAGATTTGTACGTGGGAAGCTCACCTTTCCTCTCTAAGACAAACCTTCTACCAAAGGGAGTCTAGAGATGCATCACTGGACACTTTCAGAGCTCTCTGATGTGTTCTTGCTGGAGGCATGAGAAGATCTAAGGCTGGAGGATTCATTTCAATCACTTTAAAATCAGTTCCCCCAATTAGTAGGATTTTTTTTCTATGGAAAATAAAAATAAATCAAGACCTGAGGAACAAAACCGAAAAACTTTTAAAATTATGTTTGAGAGAAAGCATCTGCCTGCAAAAAAGATCATCCATATGCTTGAGAGGAAAAGGGAAAGGGTAGCAAGGAAGAAAATGGCAGCATTCTGCAGGAAGTGCCTGGATAAGGAAGGAACAAGTGATTTTAACACTCCAGTGTCTCTACATCCCCACCCTGATGTCTGACTCCATCAAGCTGCGATGTTCAAATGATCAAGTATCAGAAGTCAATCAGATCAAGGGGGAATATCCCTTGACACTTGGGGTCAGGTGATATTTAAAGAATTCTGAAATCCAAAACAGTGGTGAAGTTGCTATTAATTATTAGTTTTAATCCTCAATTTTATTTTTATATGGCTTAGTTTTCCCTCCCTAAGCAGCTTTGCTTGCCCAGCAGTGAAGTGTTCAAGTCAGATTTATGCCTGTAACTGGGGCAAACACCATAGCTAAGAGATTGTCCATATCTGGAGCAACTTCTTCCTCCTTAAAGACCAGACAGAAACCTCATGCAGGTAGCTTTTCATGAGAGGGATAAAGAGAATCTACTTATAGAAGCTACTTTGATGGCAGAAGAAACAAGGGATTAAGTATGACAAAGGTCAAGGCAGATGGTTGCATGGATGTAACGAAATTTTGGCCTCTGCATGACATCTATGAAGGATGCCTACAGGAAAGTGTTCAGTATTGTTCAGTGGGCCCTGGGCTTTGATCCAGGGGAGTTGCATCTTATCCTAGGACTCCAACTGATTTGTAGCATCACCTTGCTCAAGTCACTCAGCAATTTTACACCTTCGCTCAACTTTTAGGAAGCCGTATGCAACCAGGAGACGAACATCCCACTCATTTCCATTGGCCAGACCACAGCTCTCAGCAGAGGAGAGAGAAATAAGTTTCAAAGCTTACTATTTCCTCTCTGGGCTCTCCCAAGCTTGCAATCAGCTGTTGGTAATACAGGTGGAAATACCTGAGGAGACATTAAGGTTCGGCCTGGTGTCCTGTTATTCCGTTCATATGCTGGGAAACAAAACATTACCCCCAGGGTTAGGTGATGGAAAAGAGTCCATCAACCTATAAGGCCTGAAATGACAAATACAACAGTTCTGAATATCCTTAATTAAATATAGCAGTGTATTCATTCATGGCTTGCTCAGTGGTGTTTCTGCTAAGAGCGTGAGCCATTCTGGCAAGGTAAGTGTACAACTCCATTCTCTTCCCCAGTGGAGCAGCTGAGTAGGGTCAAGGCAGCTCATGAGAACGATGTGCTGCCTGTTTGCTTACTCCTGTGACTGGCTGCCCATTCAGAGGCTGCCAGGGAGATGGAGTGCTCCAGCCAGGTTTTTGCAAGCATGTGAAAATTAACAAACCTCACTCTGAGCTGGAAAGGGCAGATAATTGAGAGAATTAAAATTAAGAAAATAAAATTGAAAAAAGAGGTGGAAAAAAAGAAAGAACATGGAGATGAGCCAAAAGGAAACACTTCAAAAGCCCATACCCTGCAGCCCACATTAATGACAACAAAAAAAGATGGGACCCTTACATTTTTATCAAAGGAAATTATGTTTTTAAAAGGTATTATAGCTCTGCCATGCAGGAGCAGATCCCTGCCCAGAGAGGTGTTGGCACAACCAGCTGACAAGGAGAAGCGAGGGTTTCCTTGACCACCTTCTTTCTGCACTGTGAGCATCAGTGAAAGGAAAGCAAGAGTGAGCGGGTGCTTCAGGAGAAATGCCTCCAGGGGAGAAGCTACAAGAAACCAAAAGAATTAGAAACACGACTGAAATCTAAATCACAGCTTTCTGTGGCCAGTCTCAATGAATACTGCATGTAGGATGTGAACTTGAAACCCAAAGCCAGCTGAATCAGCGGCAGAAGGCAGCAGGTTGGCAATCGTCAGAATTAGGCAGTCTGGGTAGATTCAAGTGGAGCTGTCAGGACTACAGATATACAGCCTAGATCATATATATAGATATATAAATGTGTGAGCAAGGCTAGACAGAGTGTGACCTCCTCAAATGCCTAAGGAAGATGCTTGTCTGTAATCCTTCCCCTCCATGAAACGAACACATCCTTGTCTGCACTGCTCAGGCAGGACCAAATGCCCACCTGCAGCCAGGGGGCAAGTGGTGTTCACAAGAGACCAAACCAAAGCTCTTTCTGGGCTACAGGTGCTGGGATCTTTGTTCCCCAGTGCATCTTTGTGAAGGAAGGGGAAAAATGGGAAAAGGGAAAGGAAGCTGAACAGCACAAAACCCGGGTGAGGAAGATCAGAATAAGGCTGTGTCACAGGATGAAGAAACTGTCCTCAGGAAACAACATGTAATTGTTGCCACTACTCTAAAAGAAGAGACAGCGAGAAAAAGAAAAGGGTTTACAAAGACAATGCCTCAATTAAATTAAAAACAAACAAACAAACCAGAACTGAGAAAGAAAGGAGAATAATTTATGAAACACTCACTTATTTACATAAAATGAAGACAAAAAATGGTGTATTTAGTTGTAGTCTGAAGCTGAAATTTTCCATGGTTTTTTAAGGCAGTGGCACATGCAGCCACAAGCAGCAATAGCCTGTGATTCTGCAAAATTTCTGTAACAGCATAAAAAATGAAGGCCAGAAGCATTCACACCTGGATTAAACTGCTCAACCTACCAAAGCCTATGCCTAGGTAGCAATGCAATGAGGAGACATCATGTTTGGGTAAAAGAGCCGTAACTTGGAGAAAACAAACAGATCTTCCAAAAATGAATGCTAGCTGAAAACATCTCAAAGTCTGGCAAAGGGTGCTAGCATACGAGCCACATGGGATTTACCTTGCAAGGCCAATCTAGTTTCATTTAATTTATGATCCTTCAACAGTGATAAAACTTGATGAAGAAATACCGTGCCCGAAACCTCTGCTTTTCAGCTTTAACAACTGCCCTCTTTTTGCAAACTTGGTTTCTCTGGCATCCTCAGACTGTCAGGACTGCACCACCACTACCCCTTGACACTTCTGACAGGTGGCAAGGAAGCTGTGCCATGCTGCAAAGGACAATAGGCTTTTTTTGGTTCCCTGTAGGTGTTTAACCAAGCAGCAGAGCCTCTGAGCCATTTAAGGTTTGCTCACAGCTAGCTACACTGGGAAGAATTCAGTGACCTTTAGGATATTAATAGATCCGAAGCCCCTTTGTTCCTGGGGGGTGGGCAGGTGACACTTTGCCATTTATGACCTGCAATTACTCCCCCACCCAACAGAAAAGACTTTATTGGCCATCGCCCACAGGAGTTACAGGGGCGCGAGTGGTGCCATTTCTAACAGGGCCAGGTGCAAACAAACATCCTGATGTGCCTCTGTCTCACTCTTGTCTCTGTCCCTCTGTGATGCTCAGCCTGCTGAGCACTTCCCATCAGTGACATGGAGTTGCCAAGCAACATTTGTCCTGTCCCTCCCTGGGCCCCTCTTGAGGCTCTGTGGCAGCTCGCGAAGACAAGAGGCTGTTGTGAAGGGCGAAATAACTTTGCTTCTCTCTTCTGTCTTCTCTCTTCCTACTTGATGAGGTGAAAAATGAATCATTCTGAACATAACAGATTAAATCCCACATTCGGATTGTCTGGGGAAAATTTCATGGAAAATTGTCTTTGGGGAATAAATTCACTGCCAGATGCCAAGGACTAGTGCACCATATCCAGCACACACGTCCAGAATACAACTAATGATTCTGCATAATACACATTATAAAATGCAGCTAGAACTGGTCAAATGATAGAGGAAATTATTGGCAAATAATTTATTCAGCCGTAGTCACAGAGGAATTAATCTTATCCATTATTCTCAAACATGACTCAACCAATTCCTGGAAGTAACAAAGCTAAAGCCTCCAGCTCTGAGCTTCAAACCCTAAGATTTAAATTCTTATTTAATTCCACAACTCTTTTCCTCTTGTTATTATGTTCAACAGTGTGCTGCTGCTGTTCGTGTGCCAATGATACAAGGTTAGAAGGCTTAGACAGTTCAAAATGTTCTCTCTGCACCAGTAAAGCTAAAAAGTACAAAGCAGCTCTTACAACTGAGAGCACTCAGGCCAACTGGCACAGTAGCTTCAGTGTGCACTCCCTGCTCCAGGGCTCTTGGCACCTCCCTGACGTCAGCCACCAGTGAGAGTGTCTGCTCTGATCCCAGTTTTATCTGGGATGTAGTCCCCCAGATCACCAGTATTCACTATATTTGACTCTGGCGGAATGGGACTGTCAGAGCAAAGGATGGGGTTAAAGAGCTGGGGGCAGGGAGCTCTGAAGCAGAGCCCTGTGCAGATGAGGCGGAAGGTGAGGCTGGCAGGTGTGTTGATGTAAATAGGCGTGTGCGAACTGAGCTTCAATAAAAAGATATGGGATTTTCTGAAAAAGCAAATGAATTTCCCACTGTATTTTCCCAATTACTTAAGTGAAGTAATGCCCTGCAAGTCTGACTTTGGGACATCTTCTTGAGTGGTTTTAAACTAGGAGTCCTGTCTTAGCTGATAGTTTAACCACTCAGAAGTTAATAAGGCAAGAAAATAGCTCAGCAAATGGTCCTTTTCACATACCTTGGGAGAGGATGTAGAACCTCTGGAGGTATCTGTTTCTCTGCATTTGATATGTACAGAATAATTTAGACTAGATCACAGAATCATGGGATGGATAAAGTTAGAAGGGACCACCGGAGGACATCTAGTCCAACCTCCATGCTCAAGCAGAGTCCTCAAGAGCACATCACTCAGGATTGTGTCCAGATGGCTTTTGAATATCTCCAGGCAAGGAGACTTCACAACCCCTCTGGAGAAACTGCTCCACTGCTCAGTCACCCTCCCAGTAAAGAGGTTCTTCCTCATATTCAGGTGGTACTTCCTGTGTTCCAGTTTGTGCCCATTGCCTTTCATCCTCTTGCTTGGCACCTCTATGAGCCTGGCTCCATTTCCTTGATATCTTCCTCTAGATACTCACAGACATTGATGAGGTCCCCTCTCCTCTTCAGATGCCTAACTTCTAGAAAGCTAAAGTTTGTGGAGGCAAATCCTGTCTCCTCAACTTCCTTACAATTATTTCATATAAACCATAATTCTTTAGTTCTTTATGAAAATGTAATGCAAGAAAGTATTGAAAGCTTTCCTAAAGCAAAGACATATGTTACTTCTGCCTTATCCTCTAAGCCAATTAGCCAATAAAAGAAGGGAATTAGATCAGCTTGACAAATCCCTGTTGATTCTCTTTTACCACCTTCTTATCCTATAGTAGCTAATGAATTGTTTGTTTCATAATTTGTCGAGGTTTCTCTGTAGTTATTCAGCTTAGCTGGCAGGTTTAAATTTCCTGACTATTCCTTTTTTCTATCTACACAAATAGCCTACTTACCTTTCTCTACTCTAAAAAACCCTCTTGATATGGGACAAGATCTTGAAGTCCATTCCTAGCCGTTTACAGGCTGCTTTCCTTGGGCAGCCAACAGGGGAATTCCCTCAGGTCCTACAGTTTGAATTCCCTTAGTCAGTGTAAGGATTCTTAATTTACACCCCTTTGTTCTGGCCCATTCCCATCCTCTAATCAGTATGACTTCTTTTATGCATATCTAGCAGTGACTGTGTTAGTGATAAGGGGAGTTAAAAAGGCAATGAGGACTCCAACACTTTGTCTGTGCTCTCCTGCTGTGGTACATCATGAATGCTTTGATTCTTTCTAGCGTATTTAGAGGATTTCTTTTTTTCCCTTGTGTGTTCCTAGCCACCTCTTGTTTGTTCTGTGCTAGGACCTTTCTGATTTCATCCACACGTGCTTTGGTATCATTATGTTCTCATTCCTAATCTGCTGCTGCTTCAACTTTTAAAAAACAATTAATTTCTCATTTCAAGGCATTAATGAGGTCCTCACACACTTTCAGTGTTTCCCTTTTGTTATATTCTTCTCTCTGCCTTAGGAGATCTAGTCATTGCACCTCTGCTCTAATCTCTAAGTCAGTGCTTGCTGGCCTGTATTCCTCTTTCCTTGACTCAACCTACCAATTCCCTGATGTTTCACAGCCAATTAATCCTTCTTCTGCTATCCCTACTTTCTCTTTTCCATGTGTCTGGGAAGCTGATTAACTCATAGCTTGGTATATGTACTAAGGCTTTATATTCATCCTGTTTAGCCCTTACACTTCTAGCCCTTGGGCAGAGACATTTCAGATGTTTACCAGATTGCTCCATTCTTCTCCCAAGTGTCTCATTTTCACCTCTATTAAATTTCCCATTTCTCCAACTCACTAACCAGCATGCTGCCTGGTTCTTGGTAGACTGCTGTGCTGTCAAAAAATCCAAAGTCTTTTTGTTGACATTGTCCGTGCTTTCACCTCAAGGATTGGTCTGGCCCACCGGTACCACTTTTCACAAAGACCAAAGGAAACACAAAGGAAACATCCCTGTAAAGGAGTTAACAATGATCACAGTGATGGGCAGTATTTTCATTTCAGTGATGGCAGATATATGATGGAAGCAGCATTTAATCCCTCCTGCTTGCCTTCCCTAAGGATATCAAATTGTGTTGTAAACACTGGAGATTTAAACCTCATTTTGACCCCTTTCACCGAAAATAAATATTAATAATTCCACTTCATAGACAGGGAAACAAACAGAAAAGCTAAATGACTTTTTATGGAAATGCTGAGGCAAAGGCAGGAGCTGCCAGAGCATGCACTGGAAACCATTCAGGAAAAGCCGTCAGTCAGGCGTTTAGGAGCAAGAGGGCAAAAAACAGGGTTGCGATTGCAATTACATCGGCTGGTGAAGAGCCAGCCCTCAGTGCCCAGAGCTCAGTTAGCCAAAGGCTATGGCAGTTTACTGGGACTGGAGTTATTGCCAGAGCATTCAGTGGATGACTGTTTTTAGTCGTAGATTTGTCTTCCCCTCTTGCTGGTCCATGCATGAGCAACAAGCAACCTAATTAATGGCTAAAAAAGCCCCTGATGCTAAAATAGCTGTCTTGCAATCTGTCTGGAGACCTTGCTAGACTGTTAAGAGGGCACTTCTTTCTGACTTCTCCTTTCTCTCTCACTCCCTCCTGTTCACCTCCTTCATTTCCCTCCCTTCCACTTTTTAAAAGTGAAATAGAAGAAGCAAAGAAAAGAAAACATGAAGAAAGTAGCTACAAACTGATTCATCAACAATAATACACCATGGATCTTCCAGGACTTGTCTGAGGATGTGAGTCCCTGGAGATGAAACCTAAGGCCAGAAGTGATACAGGCTTAACTGTCATGAAAAGCACTCACAAAACCCAGCGCGGAGCACACAATGCAGCGCTGAGGATACGGACTTGGCTGCCGTTTATGGAGTGAGGAATACAGTGGCAGATTTATTCTACAGCAAAGAGGGTTGTTTCTTGGTAGCACTAATACTGACACATTATCTGGGGACGGAAGAGGATGCACAAATAGGAACAATTATCCCATTTCTCTGCCTGTCTCCCCCAAATGCCCCCTACTCCTATTCCCTCCTGCTCTCTTCATTCCTCTCCCTACACTGAGTCCTGTGCTTTCTCTCTGAATTGTAACTATTTCTTTAGCCTTCTCCTTCATCTTTTCCCAATGTGCTTACATGTACAGGGTTTTTACTTCTTCAAACTTTTTATTATCTCCAGCTGGAGCCTTGTGTCCAGCCCTATGCCTGGAAAACCGTAGGAGTGTTTTCAAACACAGGGTTAAATCCTGTTCTCCCTAAAACAGGTGTGAAAATTTCCACGCTATGAGGAACAGGCCACGTGCCAGGATAGGCTGATAACAACCTGCAAAGAGAGGCTTTCCAAATTATCCATCACAGCTTAAAGTGAAACCATCCCTGCATTCATTGAAGTGGAAAGCAGTGAGGCAACTACCACCACATCCTGCAAGGAGTAATTCCAGCTCCCTTTTCATCAGCTGACATCAGTATAGAGCAAACACTTCAGCAGTTTTACATCCCTATTTTATCCACTTCTTCCTCCAAAAACACACACCTACTTGCACTACTGCATTTGACATGAGGAATCAAAGCCTTGTTTGTACCTCACATCAAAATGGAGGCTAGGAGCACAAACAACTTGGTCAAGAGCACATAAGAGATTCGTGGCAGAGCAAGAAATACAGCGTGAGTGTCCCAAATTGCTGCCAAGCAGTCGCCGACTCATGCTTTGCATCTCCAGGGATGGATAAGGGGCAGTGGATCTTGTCCAAGGACAGATAAGACAGGAGATAGCACTATCACCCACATCTCTGCTGTTTGGCAGAAGGAGAGAAGCAGTGGAGGAGCGGGGCTTCTGTCTTTCCCCCCTCCTTAATATCCTTTCTGCCTGCTTCAAAAACAACTCAGTGCATGGTTGTTTATTATTATTATCACTGTTATTTTCCAGAGTGCTGTAAAACTAGGGGATAGAGCACTCTGACAGACTCATAACAAACAGCAGATAAAACTAATTAGATTTTGTTCTTCCTTCAGTTTGCTGACTTGATTATTTTTTCTTTTCATTGCTTAATTATTTATTTTTTAGCCCAGAGGTTTACACACACATGTATTTCACTAGACACTGGCAGGGCATCCTTGAGATCATCTCTGACAGGAAAAGGCTATTGTGGCCATGCAGCCCAAGAGCTGGTGAGGGGCTCAGACAGAGGCTGCAGTGTAGTGCAGGGCTCAGCACTGCATCTTCTACCCATGTCATGTAAACCACGGGGGGGAGGAAGGACAGCGCATCTATTCACAGCCACTGAGAGAGTCAGTGAGACAAAAGGCATCAGTAAAGAAAGTTAATGTGCCTGGCAGGAGCCCAAAACCGTTGCAGCAGTGGGGACCAGGCAAGTGCCTCTAAGACACCACCTCTTCTGGTCATCATGGGAATATTTGGCTTGAGCATCAACCTGACAGCCTTGCTGACTCTTGAGGAATGACAAAACGGTGGGGAGCAGGGCAACTTCCCCCTCCTCCCTCCCTTTCTCCGTCGGCTGTTTCCAAATTCTTCGGGATTAGCTAGTGACAGCAGGAAAAGGCACTGGCCTCACTGCTCAGCACTTAGCAGGCTGAAGTGAGGTGACATGCCTCAGCGCGGGGGACAACGGCTTCATTCACTGGGGCAATACCAAACCAGAATTACAAGTGTGCAAGAATAAACAAGGCTGGAGTTAATCTAAAGTTGTTTTACACTCTGTTTTATTAAAGTCAATGCACTTCCGTTCCTCTGTGCAGAGCCTAGTTCTGCTTAATTACCATGACTCAGGGAGAATTTTAATAGCGTGGAGCGCGCTGCGCACATGGAGGCATTCTCCTGACCTCTAGAGGTCTGTCAAAAGAAGAGGAGCATCTGCTCCCTGTAGAAGTTCCTGGAAGAAATGAGGCAGCCCACAAAACTTCTTCTCCTGAAGATTTCCAGGTGCCATTCCCAAGTGGTTGGTCACCCAACCCTCCCGCTGCACTTCTTCAGCAGGAGGCTGAGCACCCTTGGGCTGGGGGGTTCACATGGACAGCACCTTCTGCAGCACCCTCACTGCTTGCTAACAAGTTGTTTGGCACAGACATGGGATGCTGCTATGGAAAAGAGATTCACCAAGCTTTTCATACTGCACAGCAGCATTTAAGCAGGTGTGGTTGATGTGCAGGGACTCTTTGCTCCCAGCTCGGCTGCTGCACTCGGATCCCAGACCCTGGAAACACCCTAAGGGCCTTTGTCATCTCTCTGCCTCCTCCAGCTCCTAATGCAGGCATCTGTGGAACAGTGGTACTACTCATACACATTTGCCTCCAAACACACATGGAAGAAACATCCCTGCTTTTATTATATTAGGACAACTCTTGTGCAGTTCATTGACCAGGGCAGAATTTTCCCACTGAACTGAATTCTCCCTATCTTAAAATATTCATAATGGAACAGCTAGAAACTTAGAGCCAAAATATTGGTGTCTCATTAGGAAAAATGCTGATTTAAGAAGGCTTTTTTTTTCCTTTGCAGTAAGGTGTACCATTGGTAAGCCTCAGTAAGCACCATTCAGCTGCTGTTGGGGCAGAGCACTGGTACAGATTACAGCATGGGTGTATACAGGCACATTTAAAGACACATATATTACAACAGTATTCTTTGCCCCGTGTCCTGAGAATGTGCTGAATGCTGAAGACCCCACAGCATGGCCAGTATATGCTGCTGCCAGGACTTAGCACAGTGCCAGGTTTTTGTCATGACTAGAAATACTAGATTTTTGACCTAACTATGCACGTATATTGTTTTTTATTAATAAGTTTTGAAGCAGTATTATACAAACTATTATAATGGGAACACCTATTTTAATCTCTTTTGTGTCCCTTTCTATGAGCCAGCCTTCTATGAAAATTCCATGTTGTGTGCAACAAGCTGCACACTAAAACAAGCAGAACAGGACATCTGTACCGGGACACACACCACACCTGATGAATCAGTTTGGACTAAGAAGCTCAGCTTCTAAGGACCCAAGCTGCTTGTCTTTTGAGCAGCATCACAGAGACAGAGGGAACTGTTATGTACTGGTGAAGACTTTAAAACATGTGGATGTTTAAAACCCATCAGGACAGGAAGAAGCTTTTTGTCTAAAGCATAGTTTCCTGCTGGAAAATATGTCTAGGTAGTCTGAGGAAAGGTGCCCAGAAACACATGAGAGAAAACCTTGTTCTGCCCTGGGAATTCTCTCCACAAACAGCATAGAAATGGGAGGATGACACAGTGCTTTTAATCTGCATTAATATTAATAATAATCATCACTGGTAGTCACTGGAGTCCTTGCACACTATACATTCATCCTTCTCTTTGAGCCCTACAAAGCAGTGACAACAAAGAGTTGTGAGTCCCTTGCATCATACAGTTAGTTCCATTTGGATTCAGGACAATTCCCCATTTGCAGCAGCAGAGTCTAAGACACATGAGACGTTCAGGCAATGTGAAGTGTGAGATGCAGCGATGTGATCTCATACATTGGGGATACTGGGAACATGTGTGGGTTCTCAGTCTGTGACGGATTCTCAGGAACTGGGATATGTGTTTGAAGGCAATTTTAGGAGAAATCTAATTTTTCTGCATTTGGGGATTAAAGAAACTGTTCTGACTGATGCTTGGGCTAAACTCACTCTTAGATATTTCCACCATGACTAATCTATTGATCAATTCAGCCCAGGTTTCCAGAAGTTTGCTATGTATTGCCACTGCTGCTTTTCTTACTATGGCACATTGGATTTCCTACACTGCTGTTGAGATATAACCAGCTCAGAAACACACACAGCCTGACCCAACCTGTTGAACACACTGTAAAAATTCTGATCAGATAGAAATCAGATACATTCTCTACAGCCCAAGAGAAATGAAGGGCAACAGAGAGTTCTGGCAAAAGGCATCAGTAACTGTCCCTTCCCCAGGCAAAAGCTGCCTAAGGTAGGAAAAGGAGAATTATTTTTCTTTCCTTGGTCTCAACATACCATTCCTTAGGTCAGTCTGGATGAAATCACATACTAGAGGCATCCAGAAAATGGGGGATTATATTTAGAAATGGATGAACTCACATGGTACCATCTGGGCTAGTGGCATCTCACTCCGCTTGGTGCACACATATGAAGTTATGTCCAAAAGATGCATTTACATGACTTACATAAACATACATTTTTCCCTTCAGAACTGAAGCAACACATCTGGGAAGGATGCTGAAGCTGGCAAACAGGCAAACATGAGCAGTGACTCTTGCTGCCCTGCAAGTCACAGCCTTGTTCACACAGGACTGCTCTTGAACCCATTGTACAGCCCAAGCGCTGTTGAACCCAGAGGAAGAGCCGTACTGTTGGGGGCTGGCTGGCTGGAAATGTAGAGGCTCCTTAGAGCCCTGGAGCTGCAGGTCTGTCCTGTGGTCACTCCCTCATCTTCTCTCTCTCCTTCCACCCACGAGAGGGACTCCTGGATCTCTTGGTCTAGCTCTGAGAAGTCCTCTTCATAATCAGAGATACTGTCCGTATCGTAATCGATCTCTTCCACACAAGGAGGTTCATCGTCAGACTCCAGGCTGCTGTTGCTGCACCTTCTGCAGAAAAATCACAAGAGAGACTGGACGTCACCAAAGGGGGATGTTGTCAGGAGTAAGAGCAAGCAACAGGGAAATGTGTTTTCTGGGTTCAATCTTGGCTCTGTTAATAAAGGATGAGATGGCACTAAGCAAGCTCCTGTATGTCTTTGTGTCTGTTTCATCATCTGTAAAATGAAGACTGATACTTACCAACCTCACAGGAGTAAAGCATTATTATTCTTATCACTATTACTGCTAGTGCTTATACAGAAACAGAGTGCTTTACATACAGACAACACTGTTCTTGCCTTGAGGCACTTACAAGGTTACAGAAGCTGAAATACAGCAGAGAAGAAGGTATTCACTTTCCAGAAGGTTGCTGGTTTAATCATCATCCACCTTGCTGTAGTTCACATTTAGTGTAAGACCTAATTAATCCAGATGGTTGAAGTGCTTTGGCATCTTTTCCTCCTGTTCTGTGTGAGCTCAGAGCACTGCCAACAAGAGGCAGCATAAACAAAAAAACAAAGGCTCTTTGGGTCTTCCAGCCCTCTGGCTCCAAGGAGGGCAGAGGCACCAGGAGTGGTTGTATTTGGGGAAGAGCATGGAAAGGCTGTGACAGCATGACTTGCTGAGGAAGGGCCAAATTCAGAGGCAAGCCTGAACAGCTGTGCAAAGACTCTAAGTGGATGTCAGTCACGTCGCCTGGTTCTCAGAAAGGTAGGTTACCCCACCTTGGTCTCTTGCCATTGGGTAATTTTTTGAGACAGAAAGAAGCCTGTGATTTCAGTGCTGTCCAGGTCAGAGTCTGGATGAATCAGAGGGACAGATAATGTGTTTTTCACCTCCAGGTCAATGTTTTCAATCAGACTCAAAGAAGGGGAATGTATCACTTTGGGGGACTGGAAAAGGAATAATAATATTCCACCTCTGGGCCAGAGTTTCTAATTTGTCCCGAGCTGGGAAGAATAAATGGCTTGGCAGATGGAGCACACACAGTTTTAATGTGTGGTCTGCTCATTTACATGTCAGTAACTGGAATAATCCTCCAGCTCTCAGCTGTTTCACAGCAGTGTCAGCATCTGAGGTTTCAGAACATACCAAAGGTGTAAAGTATTGCTTTTGGATGTATTGATCCTTCCTCTCTTCTGCACTCCAAAAAAGGAGTAAGATTTTCCTAGCTCAGACTCCAGATCTTAACTGTATACAGACTACTCTGCAATCAGAAACAAGCAGTGTTAACCCACTTCTCCTTCTCTTGCTGATCTCTGGGTTAGTTTACTTCAAAGGCTGGGTATAAAGGATTTTCTGAAAGCTTAATAGAGCTGCACAGCTTAAAAATAAATAAAAGAATAATTATGCACTTTTACAGTTTCTGGCTCTACTTAGTCTGCTGAGAAATCTGGGTCAGGAAGAACTCATACTAAAAATGAGGATGTGACATGAAACAAAACAAATAAACCAGGATAGTCCTCCCAGCACAAACAGCAACAGCAGTGGCCCCGACTGAGTCTGACCAGTGGGTTTGATTTCTTCTTTCATTTTTCATATGCAGGCATGGCATGAATTACCTTGATATTGAGTACCTATGATAAGGTTCAAAGCTGACTAAACTCAGGGGAACCAGAGTTTTCATTTTTAAGTTCTGCTCTTGCAACTTTGCAATCAAAAAGATTCAAAAAGATCCAAAGCATACCTGCTTTCAATATTGCACTTGCACATTTTGAAGGAGCTGCTAATGCCACTGGGACAGAATGTAGCTGTTACCCAGCTCACTAATATTTTACAGATGGAACAGTTTGCAACCTAGGAACTGAAGGTCAAACATTTGCATTAACAGGATAACAATATATATTGAAAAAGTTCCTATTATTACTTAAATCTGGGAAGCCAAATAACAGGATCTTCTACATTTTTCAATAACTTAAATTATTTTAGGACTTTATTTCTGAGAAAAAGGGGAAAATTACTTCTACCACACAAACACTTTGCTATGGAAGGGAAATCTGGAAGACAACAAACAAGAAAGAAAGGCAAAAACCACACAAAACTGCCACTTCTTTACATTGAAGAATGAAGGGACAGTCTTTAGGAAGCAAGTATTTATGCATAAAACCGTTGTAATGGATACCAGAACTCTCCCCTGTTTCCTGCATACACAGGACACACCAAGGCCATGACAACTCAACAGTGGGGAAATACACTGCAGGGACAGGTTCCCCACAGGTGAGGGTGTGCTTAGACCCTGTTTAGAGATTGGGAAAGAAGACTTTCCTCCTAATTTGTTCTGATCCTTGTTCTTTTCCTGTGACAACAAAGGAGCAAGTCAGTTAGTACTGACCATAGTAGTGGTTTCTCCAGCATCTATTGTTTTCTTTTCCAACAGAGTATTGTTTTTTTGTTTGTTTGTTTGTTCATCTGTTTTTAATCTGATTTGTAAAAGCAGCAAAAGAATTCACCTGCCCTCCCCATCACCCCCTCTCCTCCCCACCCCAAAAAAAAAAAAAAGAGAAAGAAACAAACAAAAAAAACCCCAGGAGATATGAAACAGATTTACCAAAGAATAATGATGTTGTCTTACAGAAGGTAAACAAAGAGGAAAACCAATGACACTACATTAGAGAACTCCAAGACAAATATAGTCTTTGAATAACACTGAATGTGAATGCAGTACAGAAGAGGGGGGGAAGGCTGGCAATATACCTACAGCCAACAGTCCCCCAGCTATCACAATAAAACATGTGGTTGATCTTCAAAACCTTTGGCCTCATAGCCCTCATCAATTCCAGGTAATGGGAGCTACAACAGCAATTTGCAACTTCATGATGTGATAAATAAAATTTCTTTGTTTTGATTTTTAATTTGCATATTTATTCAGATATGACTTAATCTTAATTAGTTCTCCTTTTCTACATGGGTGTGGTTTTTTGTTTGCTTGCTTTTGGAAAGCAAGCCACTTTTGGTACCTTGTAAAATAATTCTGGGAGTTTTTTTCCTGACTTAAAGTGAGAAGAAGGAGAAGGGAGTCCAGTCCCTCCTTACATGTCAGCATAACTGGAACTTTGTGGTATGAATGGAAAACACTTCTTTTAGGTGCTTACTGCCAACCTCTCATTCTGAGTCAGCCTACCTGTTAGGTCACAGCTGGACATCAACCTGGCAAGTCAGCTGTCCTGCTGAGCCACACTTCAGAAAAGACAGGCTGTAGTTGTGGTGGATAAACTATAGCTACATGCTGTACAGGGGAATGAGTGGTGATCTCTCTTCCATACATAATTCTCCTTCACTTGTAGTTACACTGCCAGGGCATGGAGAGAACCAGAGCTTTCCTAAGTAATTTCTCCAGACTTTTCACTTGCATTTTGCTTACGTGGCAGGTCACTCACTTTCTCTGTGTATTCTGCTGGCTGGCTCAAAATAGAGCCTGTTTTATTTTTTCTGCTGGAAAGAACGGGCGCTGACAACTGTCCCTCTTAGGGAATCTGTGACTATTGTTCAGGGTTTCTGCTTGCCCTTCACTTGACAGGCCTCACAGTTGCAGTGCATTAAAGAAGGAAGCGGAGCATTTTCCTTTCTTCTCATATTGCTCCTCTCTTTTGAAATTTGCTGCAGCCTTTCCAGAGCAAAACTGGAAGGTGGAGGGAGGGAGGGGGTTAAATGCTTCACAAAAAAAAGGAGGAAAAACTGAGTTTGGGGACCACTGCTGGTCATGGATGTACCAATTATTCTCTCTGAAAAATGTATCAACAAACAAGCAAACATGTCCTCAGCTTCTCTCTGCAGTGAAAAATAACACCCAGTAGCTGCATAATCGCCCTGTCTGTAACCCTACTGTCTCCTTGCCTTAAATCTTCTCTCCATCATGGTATGTCCCAATCCTTTGGAAGCTACCCAAATCAGGGATGTGGCTGTGTATAATGAGCCAAGAACATCTTTAATACAGTTCATAGACTAAATAGGGCAGAAAACAGCTTTACTGAACTTTTTCAAGAGATCAGACATTTTTGTGTGAAAAGAAAAAAAAAAAGAAAAAAAATTCATGTCTGATCTAAACAGGTCAAGTTCTCAGCAATTACAGCATTCACCTGAAAGAAGGGAGCACATTTTCCCCAAGCAGGAACTGGAGACCCCAGAAAGCTCCCTGACCATAGTTATCACTTGTGCAGAAGGGGAATTGCTCATTCTTTTCCAAAGAACTTTTACCTGTTGTATGAACAGTTATATATATGTGCTGGCAAGTAAAGTGTCCTGCAGCTTTTAAAGATACACTGCCATCTCTGCAGTGAATTGGGATTGCCTTGCTCTTCTGGGTTTTTTGACATTAAAATTCCACCTACGTCACCAAATCTAAAAGGGTGTGTGATCTTGCACAGTTTTGCTTTTGAGGAAACCATATGTTTTATTAAAAGCAGGAGCACTGCTTCTGAAGGCTTGTAATGAATCTAAAATGAACCTTAAGCAGACGCATTTGCAGTAATCTCAGAGTACAATCCTGCCTTTAATTGCTTCATAAAGCAGTATTTCAGGACATAGATGAAAAAAACTGAGATGCTTTCAGGTAATTACACCTGTAAGAAATACACTGCAGCAATAAGACGCCAACAAGGAAGGGCTTTAGTTTGCCCTTTGTGTCTGGGTTCTGTTGCTACAAGGTGTGCTGCACACCTTGTAATGACTTTCTAATTCCATCTCTGCAATTCTGCAGCTCCCCAGACAGAAGCCTGGCACCCCTCCTGCCTGAGAAATGCCAGACAAAGCTCTATTTAGTCCCTGACCTCGCCAAGGGAGGGGATCAGTTATGTACTGATACAAGATGACTCCAGCTGAAAGAACTATTGCATTCACTTTCTTTGTTTCTACACAGTAAACGCTAATGATATGAACTTTGTAGATTCCCATGGGATTCCCCTTCCCAAATACTCAATGCCAAGGACTTTTTGCATCTCAGAACACCTCCTGAGAAAATACATGCTAAGCCCAAGGCAATGCCAGGTACCCTGGCTTTCGGCCCACCATGGCCCATCCTTTCACCAATAATATGAACATAATTAAACACGGGCTTGAATTCTGTTTGCTGTGGCTGAGAAGTATTTGGTCTTGTTTTGAGTTTTGTTTTCTTCTTTTTTTATTTCCTGCTGCAAATAGCCAAGAGAAAGGTATAATTCATTGCTAAGGCTCTAACTAATTAGTTTTTCAGGAGTTCCCAGGCTAATTGTGGGTTGCAATATTTATAATTGATTTGGCCAGATTAGAAACGGGTGTCTGGTGCACCAGTTAGATAAGTAAGGAGTAAATGGGGTTTTATTTAAAGAGGAGGGAAGACAACTTGTAAATAAAAGGAGAGTATGAAGAGGAAGAAACAGGCTGACTCCTGGCCAATACTGTCCCCTAATGTTCATTCGGGCTTGCAACAATTTAGCCCTGGACAGCATTTTACTCGAATCTGGCATAAACTGTTAGTCTTCTCAGGAATGACTGTTTCCAGTCTCCTTAGTGATGATAAGATGGCTTACGCTGCTGAAAGAGCAGGAGAGGTGTTGGGTACACACCTCTCATTACATGTGGTAGGGAAATGGAAAAGCCTGGAAAAACATCATTTAATTGAATTGTACCACGTCACTGGGACAGCTTTGATCTTTCTGTGAAAGATGAGTTTGCATAGAGGACAAGGAGACATTTTTCTCCCATTTGAAGGGTACTTGACATTACCTGACATTCCTGGATTCCAGACATCTCAGTTCAATTCCAGGTGTGTTTCTAATGCTAACCAACAAAATTCACATGAGATGATCTTTAGACTTGCAGGATGGAAAAGCTGTTGAGAAGCCAGAGGCTGTGGATTCAGTCTTAAGAACAATCATTAATTTCTTCCTAATGGGGAACCAATCTATATATCAGTGCAGAAAAAACATTGCATCTTTAGCATTCTTATAGCTGTAGGCTTGTAACCATTAATAAAACCCACTGACTTGAACAGGTACAAGTCAGCCACAAAATGAAGCTATGGTAGTTGCTGCAGACCCCAAACACTTCTTCTCTCACCCTTCAACAGTTCTTGGGTTTTGTCTCTCTTTTTTTCTTTAAATACATTTACATTTCAGCACAGGAAAGTACCATCCTATAGGTACTTTAGGAAAGATTTCTGGACTGGCATACTCACTTCAGTTTGTGATGACACATTTACCTGGCTTGGACAAAACACTAATGATCCTGCAAATCTGCTCCTTACAAGGACAACATGACCAGAGCAGCTGTTCCCTGTCACCACTGACAAGCTAAACCAGGGTATTGAGTAAAATTTCCACTTATTATGGTGAGGAGTTAGTTATACATGAACCTAAGCATGGGCATGAGCATAGACAACTCTGGCTTTATCCCCACAGATGTACCACACAACATGTTCAATTTCAGTTACACCAAACAAGTTCAGCCACTCTGCACAAGTTGGGAGAATAGCTCATTCACCAAAAACTGTCATCCAGCACCAGCTCTGGTGTTAGTGCCTTGGCAATATGAGACATCCCTGTAGAAAACTTGAGACCTGGCTGCTTATATCTGTACCTCCCTATGCTGTTGAGATTTGGGCCAAAATATGAGCTCAAGCCCTGGGACACAAATTTTAAGCAAGTTGAAGACCTTTAAAAGAAATATATATATTTATAAAAGAAGTATATATATATATATATATATATGTAAAAAAGTGATATATTTGTGTGAAATATTCAAGTACTGTTGGGAAACTAAGCCTGGTTTAGAGTATCTTGGGAAAGCATAGGACAAATCTTGGGTTTTAGATCCATATTGCACTACAAGTTGGTGTTTACTTAAGGGAACAATATCACACAGCATCAGCTCTGGATCAGCAGGCAGGCAGCCTAACCCGTGTTTGCTATTAAAATCAATTAGAGGTTCTTATCTAATGAGTACCTGTGAGACACCTCACTGGTATATTTTTCTACCTTTGGCTTGGTGCTGCAGTTTCATGTTGAACAGAAATTTATGGCCAGCTTCAATGAAGCAACCAATAGTAGAGGGTTTGAAATCAAGTCCATTGTGATCCTGTTAGATTCATTAAAAATGAGGTATAAACACAGGAAATAAAAAATGGGCGATGTAAAATAAACGGAATAATATCCATCCACCAGGCAGCACTATCAGTGGATTTGATTTAGTCTGAATTTAAGAATCAGAGGAAATGCTTTGAAAAAGTGTAACATTTTGGCTTTCCACAGATTAAGCTTCTTCTGGAAATATGAGCAGTCAAGTCCCCTGGTATGGGAAGGTATTTACTGAGTCTACCAGAACTCATTAGGATACTGAATAATGAAAGAGTTGCTGAAAATATGATTCTGAAAGCATTTGGGAGCTTTTCTCACAATATCTATACCTCAAGCAATTTCTTCTCAAAACGGTAACCGTATTATTGATGATACTTAGCAGTCCAGCCCAAGTAATACAGGAAGATCACTGGAATCTTTGTAATTGCTTTTAGGTGCCTCCAGTAGTTGAGGTATCGGCACCATATGGGGGAAAGAAGTGTGGAAAGATTTAGACTTGGATGCTAAAAATTTGTGCTGCTGAGGATAAAGAACGTAAAGACAGGCAGTTTCTCATGGGTTCTTATTTCCCTTGGTGCTCTTTCATATAATTCCACTGACTCTATCTACTGGTTTTATATTATTAATTTCAGAAGTCCAAGTTTCATATGTATATATCCCTTAATTCTCCTTGAGCAACTTAAAGGATTTTGGATTTTGAAAGCAAAATGTTCTAAGATGGCCAAGACAAGTCTAGACTGTAGTTACATATCTGGTTTATGGTTTTTTTAGGTCAGATAATTATGCATGCAAATATTTGTTTGCACGGCAGATGACAGATATATATCTAATTACTTGACTGAACTGATAAGTGCTGTAAATGACTAAATTCCAATCACTATATCCCTTGGAGGAAAAAGAAACCTCTTGGTTGTAACTAGCTTTTCTTCACGAAAATCTTTATTTAGCTGCTATCCATTCTGATGTTTCAGACAATCTATGACAGATGCGTATATGTGTGTATATAAACACATAAATGTGTCCAAACAAGCCCATAAAGTAACATATATACTCACACTCAGACACCCACACACTGACATACACACACAGTTACATGTTTTGCTCTATATCCAGAGCACAATTTTCATTACAAGACATAGGAGGTCTCAGGAGATAATCCTACAGCTACCTGAGAGACAACAGTATGTAATCACTTAACCTTGATGGTATTGCATTCAAGTGGAAGTAACCTCAGGGAAAGAGGTTGCTGCAACCAGAGCAAGCCAGGTCTTTGACTCCAGTCCTCAGGTGAGTGTTGATAAAACAGGAGGTCACTTGCAGGGGAAATTAGACCATCTGGGTAGGACTTGAGATATATTAGGATGGTCAAGAGGCAAGCAGAAATGGTTATCTGAAATATCCTCTTATCATCAGCTATTCAAGAGCTTAAAGCAAGACTGTATGGCAGAAGATCTTGGATTCTCAGTAAGGAAATCAGGACATATTCCTATTCCACATGAACCTGGCTCATTCTTGTACCTCTTAAAGTAAAGATGTACCTCTTAAAGTAAAAATTACCATTTTAGAAACCCCTGTGTATAGATCTGCTTTCACAATCACATGCTTCAAATAGGTTAACAACAACTGGGACTAAAAATATTCAGCTCTGGTAAAGAGAATGATTCTTGTTCTGGATCACCCAGAGAGGGGAGAGGGTATGGCACCACATGGGGTTCAACAGCTGTTTTACCACTGTTCTGCTTTTAAGGAAAGGCTTAAGGCAAATCTCAGCTTAAGGGTCACAGAAAACAGTTTCTGGAGTACACTGAAAACAGTTAAGGCCAACATGATAGCAAAGCACTGAAGCCTAAGAGGTTCAAGTCTTGTTTAGTCCATATTATAGTTAGGAAAGAGAGATAGAGAGAGAGACAGAGAGTGACAGAGAGAAAGAGAGACTCTGTGTGTGTACCCATAAGAATGAAAAGCAACAAAGGCAAGGTCAGATAAATTTATTTTGCTTTTAAGGCAACTTGAAGCAGGGTTTATAGCAGTAACATCTGATGAAGTATGTGTGATCATAAATAACCAATAATAGATCCAGCTTTAAACTTCAGCTTCTGCCCTCATCCTAAATCTCTTCTCTGACATAATGAGATTCAGATAAAACAATTCTGAACACTCTTGTTCAATGTATTTCAAAACATTCTGATCAATTATGTTTTTAACACCATATGGAACCAAATCCAAAACCTTGCTTAACCTCACTCATTACACAGCTGATTTGCATATGCTTTGGACTCCATTAAGGACAACAAAAAATGTCAGCTACTGCATATAAAAGTGGCAACTCTTGCTAATTCCCTGATCTTGCCAAAGCCCTGCCAGATGTTTCATGAAGAATAGCAAATATTTCATTATGTTCTCTCTGCCTCCTAAAATTTGTCTGTCAGGAACTGCAAGGATGAACAAGAAAAACAACAAGCATGGAGTGCTGACAAAAACATGAAGCATCACCTTCATCCTGTTTCAGAGCTCAAATAGGGTTTTAAAGGGATTCTTCGTGCCAGAAGGACCTTCCAGCCAGGAACATATGACTCCCAGTAAAGAGAGGAAAGAGGAAAAACAACGACCATTTGCTCTGATCTAAGGAGACAGAATTGCCTTGCAAAAAGAACAGAGTAAAGCACTTAGAAAAGTTGCCATTGCTGTTTGTTGTACAATAGATCTCTGATTTTTTTTCTGTTTTCCTGTTGCAGGTATTTAATAAGGTTTCCCCTGTATAACAGGGAGATACAGTTTTCAAACTAATCCATTTGTAGCTTGTAGCATCTATCAACTCCCATCAGGGAGCAATTTTTAAAATCGCTGTTAACACGAGTATTTTCTGAATATTTTATAAAAATCAATGTTCAAATGCCTGCCAAAATATTGTATGTGTTTTACCTGAAAGTTGCAATTACACTTTCTTTCTTTTTTCTGTATGCGAATATGCTTGTATATTTATATATGCTTATATAAATTCTTGAGAGAATACTAACATGCCACACAGAAGCAAGCATATTCTGAGTGAAAGCTGAAGCAACATAAACTGACAAAAGTATTCATTTCATTAAAGGAAGACATGTATTTGGATGGATGGGGCAAATTATAGCAGTGCAGAGCAGTGAAACAATCACTTTATGGAGAACCACCCTGAGCATTTAACGTCACTCTCTGATTTACAACTAAAAATGATAAAAGGTCAGTTCTTGTGTGCAGATTAAGTGACTGAAAAGATATGTCAGGCTGTACATCAAGGGAAAATTGAATTATGAGGCTAAAGCACCTGGGTTTGAAAGACACAAGTTCTGTATTCCGTGGGCTCACAGTTACTGTGAGCAAACTGCTTTTTTCTCTTTGCCCAAATTCATCAATAACGAGGACACAGAAGGCTCCTGCCTTCTACCTGGCTGGGTGGCAGAGCCCAGGTGTATCTGAAGCCTTGCATTACCTCTCTAGTCTGAATGAGTGAGCAGAGCTGTTTAATTGCCTCTTCTGTGTAAGTGTCTTTCTCTCCACTGAATGCAGTGAGAAAATAGGTGCTTAATAATGGTGGTGAGTTTGGTCCAAAAACATCTCTCAGCAAACCAAGAAAGAAAATAGCAAGTTTCCAGATCCATTAGAGACAGAAGTCAGTTTTCATGGTTCTGCCAGACAGCAATGAAGAGTTTAGCTGAGGAACGATGAGGATGTAGGACTCCTGCTGACATCAGGAGGATAGAGAGGTGTTCAATGATACTAAGGATTAGCGACCAGATTATATTTCAACAAGAAGCGTTCTATTTCTTGCAGTACTGAAAACAACTGAAGTCATAAAAGTGAAGGAGAGATTATTGAGATAGGAAAAAAATTGCCACAAGCTGCCAGATTTTCTGTATCCATTTTGGCCTCTGATTTTAGGCTGTCCAGCTATCCTGGCTGGCAAATCCAGCTCCAAGAAACAAAGGGTGAGGACTTCTGCATGCTCATTTGACTGGACCTGAAAACCTCATTAGTCATGAAATCTTGTGTTTTCTGGCATTTGCCTTTGTATTCATCTTTTCTTAGCTCCTCATTTTGTCTCTGCTTCAGGAAGCTGCTTATTGCACCAAAATTAAGTGACATCTGCTCTTCTCATGGTGAATTCCGTCTTCCAGGAACTGAAACATCATGAAAAGACCAGATAGCAAGTTGTTCTGGCTCATAAATTATCCCCTGAGGCATGGAAAGAGCCCACAAAAATTATATTTGCCAGTGTACAAATCCAAGTGCTAGAATGTACAAACACATTTCACAGAGGGGATGCATTTGGGAAGGTTATATTCATGAATACATACAGTGTTCTTGATTGATGTGTACTGTAATAGAATCTCCTTTCTTGTTCCTTCTCCACCAAATCATGATGGCATCATTTTCTCTACAGACCCTTCTGTTGCACCAGCTACAGGTAGGTACCCCCACAATAACAATTCCAGTGCCAGTAACACACAACCCCTTAAAAAACCCCTGTATGCTGCTGAGGGACGCAGGCTCTGGGACTGATGGAGACAATAGAATGGAGGAGCAGCTGCAGCCAAGTCAGACTGCTGCTGACTTTACCTTGAGTTTGCCAGGCTGGACTTTCTCCTTTTCTGCACAGCCAACCTGAAGATAAACTGTGTCAGATTTAATGGAGTATGATGCAGGCAATTCAGTATCAAGGAGGGAGAAAAAAAAAAGCATTTCTGAGGCAAGATGGGTTATCAGCTCAGCTCAAAAAGCAGCCTATCAAGAAACACTGCCAAGGCGACTTCAGAAATCCATAATTTAGGTGTTACCTTAAGCCCAAAACTTTGTTTGAAAACTTCATACTTCTCCACAAGCAGACTAGCAAAGCCCAGGAGGATCAGACCAGCTATCCGTCCAGATGACAAAGTAATACACTTAGTGTATATCAAGTACTGTGCCCATGAAAGATACAGGAAAGATGGCAACATTATACAGTTTCATCCTGCAAGGAATCAAAGCTGTTATTACACAGCAGTTTTCCAAGGGCTATTACACACCATTGCTTACCCACCAATCAGCTCACCTTGCCAGGCCTCCCAACAATATGAATCACTTTTAAATAACAATGCATTTACTTTACATACAAGCTTTGCAGCCTGAAACACCTCATACCGCTTTCCGAAAAGGGAAGCGGCCTGATGATTTATCAGGAGCAGGGCTGCTGATGTGCACAGAGCTGTACTGGCATGTCCCAGCTGAACAGCTGAACTCCCGAACAGCATCATTCACCACTAATTTTGCAGCTATTTCTGAGACACGGAATAACGTTACTCTAAATCTTGTAATTTTTAGTACAGAAAGCAAAGCCAGTGAGGAAGCTGCGCGAAAATTTTAAGGAACGAAAGATAAGAGAAATATGCCCTGTGTCAAAACATGGCCAAGGTGCAAGGCCTAGATCCCTAATTCTTAATACTCAGAGTATTTCTTGGTTTGCTACTGAATAAGAATTTCTGTGCAAGGACAATGCACAACCAAGTGCCGCAAACCAATAGCACTAGCTTCAGAGATGCTCCCTTCCACTTCCTCATGCTGTTTGACATTCCCTGTGCAACAGAAGTCCAGGAGAAGACAATCTAGAAATAAGAAAATTTCCTGAGCTGTCTACTCCCTTGCTGCTTTCAAAGTCTGTCCACTAAGAAATTTGACATATCATTGTCCTATGCTACTCCCTGTAGCCAGGAAATGCTAATAATTCACTTCTTACAGAGGGTCTCCTTTAAGATGGATTAACCTAACACTCCTTAAACTCAGGCTTTTCTGTTTCCTCTGTTGGAGACTTTGGATTCAGATATCTTTGCTGTACTGGCAAATATCCACTGATAACAAGCAATTATTATTACAAGATATATCCTTAGAGATAGAAACTGGCTGCTAGGAAAGACTGAAATAAAGGGGAGAGGAGAAAACGAAAAATACTGTTCTCACTTAGCCTGGCAGGGTTTTAATCACCTTCCCAGCATGTCATACCCAGGAGCCCTTAGACAACCTCCTGAACAAGACTCAATTGACACCTATCATGTAAAGCACTCGATTTTCTCACAATAACATTAAGCATCATTACTGGAAATGGATGATACAGTTCAAAGCTCATTTCAGATTTAATTTGGTGTTTGAAACCATTAAATACACATATAACTGCCTCTTCCCATGAAACAATATTTGGGCCCTAAAAGAACCAGGCAGTTTGTGGAGTTCTTTCTGTGAGACTTTACAAGCGTGCTTAGAATAAATGATTTAGAAAACATATACCTAGTATAATACCTGTGACAGCAAGAATTGAAATCAAGCAGTCTATGGCTAGGGCTGTTTCAAAGAGAAAACTGTAGGGGGGAGGTGGTGCTGTAGCAGAAGAACAAGGGGTTGTGCTCATCTTGCTATTGTGGTCCTGCATGTTCAAGTCAGGGGAGAAATGAGCTGAGCAAACCAACTGTGGCATATGCCAGAATGGCTTTGGGGTGGGTCATAAACCCTCAGAGGGTCCAGAGCATAGGAGGACCCTGCTGGACAAGCAGCATCAGCAGTGGCCTGGAGGTTTCCTACCATCCCTGAGAAACAACTTGTCTTCTCCAAGGGCAGTGTGGTAGCACATGCTAAGCAAAGACTGATAGCCTCAAAATGATCATCCCTGGCACCGGGCTGAGCAACCAACAAAAGGAGAGATCCTGCCAAAGCCCAGATTAGAAAATTAGTTATGGAGGAGAACAAAGTAGTCAGTACAGAATTTCAGTGGGACTATTGAAAATCTCAGTCTAGACCACAGCAAGGAAATGAAGTCTCTGTAAAGCTCAGGAGAGGCCTGAGGTAAGACAGGACAGACAGAGTGAGGGTGGAAAGATATAAAGTATAAAAGTACATTCACTCCTCAGACAACCTGAACTCCAGCAGTCCTCAGGACTGCTGACCACAGGAACCACAACAGCATTTGCCTGCATGGAAAGGCTCTCAATCTTATCAGCCCCTGCTCGGTGTAGGGGCAAGCCTGACAGCCTCAGCAGGAATAGGTGTCCATATAGACGACAACTCTTGTCCAAAGTCTGTTACAGGAGAACAGGATGTTCCGAACTGCTGCCAGGACACTCAGTATCAGGACTGTTGAACACTTGCCGAGGTCTGTAAGGCAGCTGAGGACAGCTGGGGCTCCCTACAGGGGCTTGTGGGGCTGTAACAGCTACACGGGACAGGCAAGCACATAAGGTCAGGTTTGGGCCAGTACAATACAGTGGTGGACATCACTCCGAAATGTGTCATCCCTTGGTAATCCTGGATTCAAAATGAGAAGCTCATATCCAGATTGTGGCCTAATTCCAATTCTGAAACCCAAACATTATATTTTCCCATTTCCTTATCCAATGTTGCTTCAGCACTTAATTATCTACCTGCTAGTCTGGCCTTTTCTGCCACACTGGTGCCAGGCCAGCAATGATGTGTCTCTCAGATGAGCTTTGAACCTGGTAATAAATTGTTGTTTTTGCTGCAGCTGCTAACATCTCGTAAATGTTTAAACAGTATAATCGCACACATATCTAGTAGCTGCTTGGTTATGTTTATTTTGGATGAGGTGCTATGAAGTTTCTTAGATGTGTGTGTCAAATATTCATAGATGGCAGGGTACTGAAATATCTTTCTGTAGCATTTATTTATAGACTTTATTTATCAACAGAATCAATCTTTATGTTCTTAGCTGCAGCATTACTTGTTGCTTTACCCATTTTTTCCAGACAGTGCCTGTCTATCTAACAATATCCCTCTTCCTGCAACATCTATTCACAGTGTGTCTGTACGAGGTATCTTCCCATGTGTACTCATAGCATCCATCTCTTTAATATCAACTATATATCCACTCTATCTAATGCTCATCATCTATCTGAAGCACTTGCTCTATCTCTCCACACCATCTTTTTATCTAGTCAATGGTATCTGCCTCTCCTCAGTGACTCTTTCTCCCTTTTTCTCAGTCACACACAGCACCAGAGTAATTATGGATTTTGCACCACAACCAGTTTCCTTTTTTTTCGTTTTTCCCCCAAATCGGGCTCACAAATCACCGATTAATTTATTTGTTTTGATGCAAAGGCTGGATGTGAGAAATGACCTCTGGAAGGGTACAAGTGCCTTTGGGTCAAAGACTCTTTCCCAGACTTATTTGCTTTCCTGCTGTGTGTGAACAGTTCACTGCTGTGAGAGCTGCTGTTATCTTAGAAACTCATCTTCAAACAAAGATGCTGCAGTGACTACTGCCTCCCAGTTCCCTTCCCTCTTTCCCTTTCCCATTTCCTTTTTTCCTCCCATATTTCCTCTTTTGCCTCTACCAACACTTTGCAGCCATCACTCTAAGTTTGTCCCTTCTCTTCTTTTCCCGACTTGGCATTCTGAGGAGGATGACAAGTGAAAGTCCCTCCCTATTAAAAATTCACTGCCAAATAAATATTAAAGCAGGGGGAAAAATCCATTTGGCTCTGTGTGATTTACCATGATTTGCAACACAAGACCCAGCACAAGAGGTTAAAGAGGTTTCACAGCCTATTTACCCACTTCACAGGGGTGTGAAGGACTCAGTGACCGTCAGCTCTTAGAGACGTCATGATGGGGAACAATTTCCTCCCCAGCATCAGTCTGAATGAGATGGAGAGGGACAGGCTCTCAGAGCAGAAGAGGAAGGATGCAAAAACTAAAACTTCTCCTTGCTTTTTTTCTTCCTACTTTTTTCTCAACCAGATGAATTGTGACAAGAACAGTACAAAAGATGGTCAGGTCACCTGGAAGTGATCAGAGAGGCTGTTAAAATGTCAGGAGCTTCTAAAAGAGGGGAGGGGAGAGAAAAGGAGAGGGAAAAAAAAAGGAAAGAAAAAGAAAGCAGAGCAAACTATGACAGGAAAGAAGGGAGGGAAAAGCTTTCATGTCTCTGGTTTTGGTTCCCTGTGCAAAGACCTCAGCAGTTCATAATTTTTCTTCAGGCAAGGCCAGTATGGTTCAATGGCAGAATAAAATATAGCTTCACAGTTTTATGGATAGATTTAACTCTTTCCGTTGCTTGGAAATGCTAGAAAAGACTGAGACAGATGCAGAGTACAGCAACATGATTTAAGTGGTATTGATTTGGAAGGAGTAAATATTTTCAGCTGAAGTGAGTAAACTTGGTAATAGCTTGTGGACTTCAGAGGGGAACCAGATTTTACCTGTAAAGAACCTCTGGAAACCTTCTCCAGAATTGTCCAAGAACATGGACAAGTGATCCCTAAGTGCAAGCAGAAATATTTTGGCCCCTGTGGGAGATATCTCCTTGAGACAATGGTAGAAATTTGAATTGTCTGCCAAGGGCTGATGCTGTGTTGGACCAGACACCACTTCTCTGCACCCAAATACCATGTACACCTCAGGACTTATCCCATCTGTCTTTGCAGGGGATTGTAAGATTTCTTTAACAAATATTTGGGATAATACTGGTACGCAGATGCACAATGTGCATTTCACAGAGACAAGGGGAAATATTTTATTTATTTTTTCAATTCAAGGCAGCACACAAACAATAGGAAGAGAGATGGAAGTAGCAGCCCACAAGGGAATATTTGAATCCCTGCTCTTTTGTAGACTCTCATGGCAGCCTGACAAGCAGCTTGCCTTGTGTTTTTGGCAAATTGCTGCATATATTTCCCCTCCTACCACAGTCTGCCATGTCTGTGTAGGCTACCAGCTACAACTACTAGTCTGTGCCTCAGTTTCTTCATGATGAAAGATGGGAATAACTGTGATAGGAGTGGCTATTAGTGATGACTAATCCTTAGGGAGGAAGGTGAGAGGAGACAAAGCAGCCTCCAGATGGGTATGTAGAGGAATAACCCATCATTCCCCTTTCTTATATTGGTTGGGACTACTTAATAGTTTTTTAAACACGCAACATCCATGAAGGAGACAAGTGCTATGAGTGGGGAAAGCTTTCATGCAGGAGCAAGCCATGAACCAACAGATTGTCAAGAGAGGTCTGATGTTAGCAAGAAAGAAGCAAGCTACTGCCATGGCCAGACTCATGGCAAGGAGCAGAGGAAGAAGCAGCAGTGGAAGAGGGAAAATAGAGAATTATGAGATTGGGGGTCAACTGCTCAAGAGGTTTTACCCAAATGTCTCTCCTCATGTTCACCTGGATCATGGAGTGAAGACACAGTACGTACTGATTGGAACAGGATGTGGAGACACTCCAAAGGTAGATCAGAAAGAACAATCCATCTTCTCTGACTTGTCTAATTTACTCATTGTGAGCAGATGGGTTATGAGGTCTGCCATCAGTGATGAATTATATTCATGATAAGTCATTCCCAGCTAATGAGGATCCATTATCATTAGCTCCTAAGGAAGAGTAACGGCTTGCCAAGATAGAGTGGGGGTTTCACAGTTTCCAGGGAGAAAATTCTGGGCTGGTAGCCACCTGGCAATTGAATTTTCAGGAAACTGAAAACTTTCCAAGATGGATACCTTCTGCTTGCTTCAAGCCTTGGCTTTGAATTTTCTTGGGCAAGTTCAGGAGAGGGAATGCGAGAGGAGGTGGAGGAGGAGGAGGAAGAGAAGGAAAACAGTAGTAACTGTGTCTGATAAGACTGTGATTAAATCAAGGTCTCACTCTAATTACACTGCATTTAAATAAACCTTGCCTAGTAAGTAATTGTAATTAAACTGCAATTAAACATGTATTTATATCACCATTTCCTCCCCTGCACAGCTGCCTGTTTCCACCTCCTGTTGTTGCTGTCTACCTGCCAAAACCTCTGAATTATCACAAGGGACTTTACATTTCTTTGGACTTCCTGGAGGAGATGTTGTGGGGGGCAAGGTCTGAGACTCCTCTCATGCTCCTCTAGCAATCAGCTAAGAGGAGCTTCTGTTTCCAAGCTGTATTGGAAGAGGTGCAGCTGATGCTATGATAAACTAAACCTGAGGAAAAGATTGTGAGGGACAGAGATATGAAGGAAAATGTGTGCCTATTTTCCTCTCAGAGGAAAAGGGAGGTATTTCCCTCTTTTTGAAATTTCTTCACATTTGGGCTAGAAATAAAGCTGTCCTCCTTGCCTTCTTTAGAGTACTTTTGATAAAAATGTATTTTCTAAAGGCTCAAATCTCTGTTTACTACATCAAGTTTGAGCATTGTTATACATGACATGGAGGAAAAGAGCTCGCTTATCTACACAGTAGTACCTGCAGGTGAGTGTCCAGAGATGGGAATACAACTCCTTAGCTCGGTTTTCAGCTTTTTAGGAGTATTCACTAACTCTGTGTCTCAGCTTCCTTTATTTGCTGCTCTAAGCTACCTAAACATAAGAACTCTACAGATGGTCCTTAAAGTTTACTGCAGTTCTGAACAACTGGGTTAGGAAAGTCTGTTACAGAAAAACAAGAGGTTCTAGCTATTTAAAGTGAAAGCTAGTTCCTGTTAGAAATCTGAAAGTGGTAAGGAAGGGAAAAGAATGCAGGCAGAAATAAAACAAAAGAAGAAATAAACAGCTAACTGGAGAATGAAAAAAAAAATGAGGAGGTGAATGCATATCATAGAGCAAAGAATGCCAGTGGCTAACAAAAACAAACTGGTTTCTCTGCCCTACCTCCCTCCTCACCAGGGATGATGGAAAACATCTCCATTTGTACCTCTGCTCGCACAAAGCTCTAATTAAGGGATTGGAGAAATACCACTGTCACCCTCATCTGTTTGTGTTCAGCTGCTGAAAGGACACTATGCATCTCCCTGACAGCTAGTCATTACAGCTTCGTATGAGCACCCCTCCTCCCTCCAGAGTATCGAGCCCTCTGTTAAATACCTCCAGTGAGATCCTCAATACATTTCTGTTACTCGAGGGAGGTGAGCCACGAAGTCCTTTTTGTGGGAAATCACTGCTGGGAGGGCATCTGATGGAGGAGAGACTGCATGCTAGACATGTTGCTTTAAAAGATACACAGTAAATGAAAGAAGTATATATGGGCACATAATAATAATAATAAAAAATTTAAAAATCCAGAAGTAGTTACACAAATCTATTTAGTTAATGCCAATTTCCCTATGACTGCTATGTTACAAACTGTATTCGTTCCCTCTCTCTCCTCCTTCAGACATTTCTGTTTTCTCTCTGAATAACTGGTCTCAAGAAGGTCCTTATGGCAGTGATGGGTGAAAAAGAACAGAACAGGTATGTTAAGCCTGATTTTCTGATGTGACCAGTAGTCAGCCTGATCTGGTGTAATCTGTCACGTCAGAGGATACAGATCCCACCTCTGTGACTCTCAATTTCTTTCCAAGCCTTTCTTTAACCTACAAACCTCAGTTCTACTTCCAGAAACAGGAGACAGAAGCAATACTACACTGGAGTGACATTTATCAGAGGAATGATTGAACATTACTTTCCCTGCAGGCTCACTCTGGAATCACTGTTTATTTATTGGTGAGTTCAACAACATCGTTCACTCACAAACAATCTGATCTAAATGGTATCCTCTACACTTTGTAAATCAAAGGGGAGGAAACTTCCAAGACTGTCTTCACCCACAGTTCCCTCACATAGCTCTATATCTTACAGTCTTTTTAATCAGGAGCAAGCAAAAGAAATGCCACCATTTTAGGGTACATGAACTGCTGCCCTTTTCCTTTGGCAACCTGCTGCCCACAGAGACATACCATTGAGTACATGACTATTTTCAGTTTGATTCGGCTCAACTTAGAGGTGCAGTCAAAGGAAGAAAATGACTGTCACAGGTCAAAGCCCAAACCTTCCCTCCCTTTGAATGGCTCTGTGAGTGCCTCAGGCTTTTTGTTTTTACTTGCAGTGAACTCCATTCTGCCAGAACTCTGTTCTGCTATTAGATGGAATAATGTGAACAATTATCAGCTCTGTGTGCATTCTCTATCTCTTTATTTTTATATAAATCAATCTATTTGCAATCATGGATGACTTTCAACGCCCTTACAAGAGACCTAAGACAGATCTTTTAGAAATGAGACTTAGACAACAGTCTTCTGAACATTTGAGACTCAGTAGAGATATACAAGGACTGCCTGGATGCAGTCCTGTGCCTGACAGGGAGGTTGGACCAGCAGACCCACTGTGGTCCCTTCTAACCATACCCATTCTGTGATTCTGTGTCCAGGAGGATGAAGAGAGTTCAAGAAAAGACCTTCTCATTTCTTC
Source organism: Pseudotriccus pelzelni (assembly GCA_035584735.1). Taxonomy (NCBI): domain Eukaryota; kingdom Metazoa; phylum Chordata; class Aves; order Passeriformes; family Tyrannidae; genus Pseudotriccus; species Pseudotriccus pelzelni. The sequence continues at coordinate 7,317,325 of JAWMRA010000016.1, read as the reverse complement.
ATGTGCCCGCCTGTCCTACACACATCCGTCAGCCACCCGAGCCTGGCTGTGTGCTGCAAGTACTGTGTGCACAACTGCAGACTCCTTCACTTCTAGAACTGAGTGGTCACAATGAATCCTCACTCTCACACTGGCTTTGGTTGACTTATTGAAATCAAAATGAATCACAGGCAGGTTAAAAATACCAATGAGTCCGGCATCCGTTCACTTCTGCCTTCATTTGCACTGGAGGGGTAGGCAGCACTAAAAAATGTTTCAGCATAGGGGCTATTTTTTTCTCAGTGGCCCACTAGACTGTTTTTTTTGCATGCTAGAGCATGGTCAATGTTCCTAGTGTTAGGAAAAATTATTTTGCTGTTGACTTAGCCATGAAAGGAATAAGGATCTAGTTACAAGCAAAACCCAGATATTCACTCTGAAATCCCAGAGGAGAGCTGTGGGGAGAGAGGAAAGCAGAATAGAAAGCCTCAAAGGGTAGAGGCAGAAGGCTATGAGACGTTACCCTTCATTCAGCATGCAGATGAGTTTGCCAAGCAGGAAGCAAAATGGAGAAAAGGTGTCTGACGCATCACATGTCATCTCCGCTGTCACTCACACACTTTAATTACCCTCAAATCAAGTGCAATAACTTCCCCAGCCCTGAAATATGTGCTGCCTGTCTCCTTATGCACATAATAAGGCCTGCAGGGATTTCTGAGACTTTAGCCTTGTGCGTCTCATTGCTCTGATCCTGAGGTTTCTTTCAGCATAAAATAAGCTAGAAAGCATGGAGAGGCACAGTCTTATGTTTACAAGTCCCCATTCTGCTTGCCAAACCTAGCTGAGTCAATGAATGCCCAAGACTGTGATTTGGATTCTCTTGCACAGAGTATATTTGTGTACTGCTGTTTCCGTATGTCATTATGTTATGCTGCTTGTAACTCCACTCATACTTAGCCAAGGAAGAAGCCTCAGCAAAAAATCTGCAATATTTCTGATTTACACAAGATTTCTAGGGATGGGCAAAACCTCTTGTAAGGAAAAAAAAAAAAAGAAGCCCCAAACACATGTCCCCTTCCCAGATTCCAATCAGAATTAGTTCCTTCTAGGGGAACTAAGGTCATGCAAATTTAGCTGAGCTCTCTTTTTTTTTCGATTTCTATCTCTGGTTCTTGGCCTTTAATTTGCTAATTACTGCGGGTGACATCCCAGGAGACCTGTACAAAATTAAGTACTAAACCACTGTAAGAAAGAGGGGAATTGGTCTCAGGTAGTTCAGCAACTTAGAATTAAGCATCTGGTCTAAAATAAATTTTGTGGCTACCCCTCAAATCAATGGAGGGAGGTAAAAGGTACATTGCAACTATAGGTAAAGTAAGTTAATCAATTAATCATCTTCCAGCAGTGTCTTCCTCTCTTAATGAACTACAGAAGAGGGTATGTAAACAGCTGCATTTAGACACCTAAATTCTACAGTCAAAAGGCTACATTTTGTGAAGAATCATGCTGCTGACAAAACACCTCCCAAAGGAGATGTTTGAGCAGAGATAGATGAAGGATATTAAACTGGTCAATGCAGAAAGAGATGAGCTTAAACTATTAAAACCATATATTCCTGTAAAGTTCAGCATCAAGGCTGTGCAAACACCCTGTGTCCTGAATTTTGGATCTCTGTCATTGAAGTAGGGAAGGTCTAGGGCATTGCAAAAGATAAGCAGAAAAATATTGTGTTTGGCTTAGGTATTTGCTTGCTTTTCTTTTCAAAGACAATGAAAACATCACACATGATGTCAAGTGAGAGCAATCCTACCCCCAAAGAGCTTGCGTAGGAGTGGGCTGGAATGTTAAATGTACGATAATATATTAAGTGATAATATATTAAGGCAATACAGTAGTATCCTGAAAATCTCAGCCTGTTAGCAAATTATGGCCTTACTAAGAAACATGATGTGTGGTTTGCTGGCTCAGTCTGGCAGTATATCCATGGTCCCATCTGAACACAAGGAGATGAACCAGAGTCCAGGCTGAGCAGTCCTTGAGGAGGACACCTGGGATCAACATAGTTCAAGCGGAAGGCGTGGGCTGGAGTTTTGAGTTCTTTTTGTGAATAAATGTAACCAGAAGTCTGCCACGTGCTATGGGATGCATCTGAAAGTATGGAGAAAGAAAAACATTTCAAGAGCTTATGCTATTATAAAACTCCTATTCTTTAGTTTGAGTCCAATCTTGGATACATCCACAGGAAATACATCTACAGGAGGGATCTGAGAAAGCAAAAGTCAAGGGATTAGGGAATATTTACTATCACCATCTGAAAAGAAACCCATTAGAATGGAGGGTGTAAAAAGTTTGTGAATTTCTTTTTTATGTTTAAATTAAGATTATAGCAGACCTATAGGTTCCTGTTTTTACTCTGTTGAACAAAACTCCAGCCCCTTCCTACACTAAATCTACTTTAAGGGTCTCCTTATATAAGTTCACCAGGCTTGTTAACGCAGCCCATGTTCTCATTGCACCTGTCTGGTGGTACCACTTCACTTCTGATTACATACTATCCACATAAAAATAAATGCTACTGTAATGATATACAAGTGAGGAGCATGACATATGACTGCTGACCCCTTGTAAGTACCCACAAAAGAGAGCAGAAGGTATTTCCATGAAGCATAGGAAGCAAATAAATAGCTCACTTATGATGTGGAAAGCAGTCTGGCGTGGTTTGCAAGAACTGACTGAACGTACAGGCTACATTCATCATCTGGCAGTGGCATGCTAGGCTGTGGTTCTGAAATGCTGTGGCCTAAGCACCAGCACTGCACATGCCCACCTTGTCTTTCAGATCCACTGGTACGTGACTTGAATATTTCCCTTCCCATTTGTCTTGCTCCTCAGAAATGCTGAGCACAGTACGGAAAAACAGCAGGGGCAAGGAGCGCTCAGCAAGTTTGAAAACAGTGCCACAGGTACGTAAATATCTGAGGCAGGAATGAGATGCCAAACATCAGCCCTTTGTCTCCTTTGAATATTTTGTTTCTTATTTTTACATATGCACATGGTGTAAAGCCTGTTTATCTGTTCTCTGCTTGCTCAATGAATCTCCAAAGCCTCCTGTGCCCAACTATTATTCATTTCTGAATAATTCCATGAAAGGCAAATAGCATGTTTCCAGTTCTACAGACTTGTCTGATATTACTGGGCACTTCATCATTCGGAGGCAATTTTTTTTCACTTGTCTCAATCTTCCCTTTCCCCCCATACATGTAAAACCATCGCCCCTACATTCTGACCCCTCAGAGATTACAAATCATTTTAAGTGGAGGAAAGGTTGGGCCCCAGCTTTGTGCCTGATGCATTTTGTTTAAGTTGCTCGTGCTGTTCCAACATCTGTCATATCCTCCACAGCAGTGCAATCAAACTGTCAGGGCTGAGTGAAGTTTTGCTGATCCAATCTGCTCCTTCTGTGATTCCTGTCAAAAGCATCAGGAGGTGGCAGATACAGTTGTGTGCTCTTTAAACAACAGATCTTTATTTTTGCACATTAGAGGAGCTGTTATTGTTTGTTTCTCTTATGCTCACAAAGTGTGTTCAGATGCGGCTGCAATTACAAACCAGACTGCAACTCCCAGGTTCTTCTGCACTCCTGCTGCTCCCCAGTTTTACCTCCCCTCTTCCCATGTGAGGACGGAGCACGTAATTATCTCTCAGTCTTGCTGGTCTCTGTAATTCCGTAACATACCTTGGAAGCACCCAGGAGGAAGCTACTTTTTGGATCCTGCATTATTATTAATGTGGTAATTAAACCAAAGGGTTGTATGGAAAGGGGAAGAGTCGTATTTTAATAAGCTCCCTCCTGGATACTGCACTGTGAGTTGCCAGATAAACGTTATTCCTTGTTAACGATACCAAAAGGATCTGATACTAATTGATATTATTGATACTAATATCACTAATCACTTTGACTAAAAGGACAGGATGTTCTTTCATCATTTAAAAGCCATGTACCTTTGATGTACCTTAATAACTGAAAGAATTTGAAAAAAAAATTATTCCATTTGGGCTCTGTTAATATGCAGCATGTATTTTTAATCAGCTTTCCAGCATGATGCACCTTTTCACACTTCTGACTGAAGCCTTAAACTCTAGCTATGAAAGGGAAACTTATGGTTTTATCATTTAATAAAAGGAACCTGAATCTGAGGTGAATCATATGGTTCTGCCCCATTTCTGTGCTGGCCTGATAGCCTATGGCTTTCCCATCAAGGCAGAAAGTCTTCTAATTACAGCAAAGCACCAATGGAAAATGAAACTTAGGATGCTACTGTGCCCTCCTCTCTAATACTTATGCTGGCTGGTGACTCCTGCTGTGCTGAAAAATCAGGTTCAGAAATGCTTTGATTCATTAAAGAAAAACTGTTTTTTAAAACATGAAAACTCCTAAGATAGCAGACTTTGGTTCTGTAATACACTGGCTTTTTTTAAAAATCTCCATCTCTAAAACCAACTGGCATGAAAACATGTTCAACTTTCCACGATCTGACTTTACCCCCTTCCCAGCCACCCCAGTCAGAGACTGACTCGTTCTCCCTGAACAAAGAAGAATCTGAAAGCCCTGAAAATCCCACATGGTACGTAGTTGCCATCACTAGGAGCTACTCTTTGTCTTTTAGCTTCTACAAAGGCTGTTCTGTAATCCACCCTTTCCAGTTAAAGTTCACAATAGAACCCAAAAAGACAGTCTCGCAAGGAAATGCATTGAAAGGAATGAATGCTCAGAGCATCCTGAAAACCTGAGTTATGTTACCTAAACATGTACTGTGAACTAGGGAAGGTGATAGAAAAGTGAACAGCAACACTTCCAGGAGCCTGAAAGCTTAGCAGGTTGGTTCTACCTAGGAGGGCTGTTGCAGCTACTGATTGCACATCTTCTCACACTGCGTTAACAACTCAGCCTGACTCCATTTGTTACTGAAATTTCTTTTGGATCACATCTGTGTTGTATGATGGAGTCCAATCGTGAGCTTTTTGGCAGCTGTGTAGAGCACTAAGTATCCACTAATTTGATTTCTTTTCTCAGAGTGTACATCTTTGGGGAATTTAGTGCTTGCTCATCTGAATTCAAGTAACATGGCACACAGAAAAACAAAATCGAGGAATGTCATAACAAGACTTTTGCCGGTCACTGGACCTCTCCTTATAAACAGGATCCATTAGACCAGATGAAATGAAAAAATAGTCAGGGAAATAAAAGCTGCAGTCTCTGAGTAGCACCCACTCTCTGAGGAAGAGAACACCATATAAACAGTTTTGACTAAATGAACCAAATCATTTGATGACATGACAATAACTAAGACAGTGACTTCCCAAACTGTTATCTCAGATGGAACTTTTAGCAGTGCACCCATCTTGCACTTTAAAGGAAATGGAGTTTGGAAAGTGAAACAGAAAACAGGAATCTTTGGCTGGCAAGGACAGGGAAATAAAATTAACCCAAAACCTTTTATTTTTTTTCCATATTGGAAAAAGAGGAAATTAAATCTGAGTCAGCCAATTAGCCCCCACAATCCCCAAAGGCAAGACAAGATCTTTTTGCAGGAAAGCCTTGAGGTGAAGCCAATTCAATTAGTTTCCACAGAAAAACTGTCAAGACCCAAAAATCTAGGTGGAATAATGAACTGATTAAAACCTGTAATTGCAATTCAATGGAGGAAACCATTAATCATGGAGATGGCAACATTTTCTCATTTCCAAACCGTGCTCCTTTGAGTTGCCAACAAAAGGGATTGTAGGAATAAAAGGTTAACGTAAACTGGAAAAGGAGCATCCTGGATAGAAATCTGAGTAGTTCCATGACCGACCCAAGGAAAAGAGTAACCTTCTCTAAACAATAAGAGACTGTTTAATAAAAGCTGTTGACATAGTTTTTTGCTTATTTTTAATTCCTCAGCTCTCAGTTATTAACACCACACATCAGAAAAGCTCACAGTCTGAGCATCAGTGACACTCAAACTGAACTCAAAGTCACTTCTTCTCCCTTTAATTTTATGTGTGTCTAATATTTCTTAGCTTACTTTTTTTTTCTCTTATTCAGCCCTCCTCTACAAGTGTCTTGATCTCATCATTGTGGTGACAAATTGTTTACTATGTTCCCAAAGCAGTTAATAACTCAAAGAAAGGGGAAGGCAGTTTGCCAACTGGCAGCTCCTCCAGAGATGTTCAGACACCATCCCCACCCTCTGCTGCCTTCTCAGCTGCTGCAGATGCTGCCATAGCACACAACGCATTGCAAAGAGAACCACAAAAACAAACCCCATTTCTATTCAAACAAAACCTGATTTTAATCAAAGGCAATACTTTTATCTAAGTTTTTGGAGATGACTCCGCAGCTCAGACAAGCCTTCATGCCATGACATTTCATCATCGAAACCTTGACCCAGCTCCTTTCTTTACTGCTACCCCTTCGAGATTGAGCCACCACGATTAAGCTCAAGAAGCCATCAAAGTCTGTTACCCTCTCCTTTGTCAGCCTAGGTTTTTCCCCTTGGATGACTCCTCTGCCTAAAGGGGAGGGTTAGACTGGGGTTATCACTCAGCTACAGAAAGTGTCAGCCAGGCTGGAACGAGAGCACGTAGGATGATAAAGAGAAGTGGGTGATGACAGAGAGGGTGAGAAGAACTCTAAAAAATCCAGTATTGTATCAGGTGTGTGCAGCATATAAAACTGAGCAGGAAATTGAATGCAAAGCATGATGAGAAGGGACCACTGCGTTTATGCCCAACCAGAATGAAAGCTAGCAGAAGAGGAAAAAAATTGGATGTTACTTCATTTTGATAACTGATTTTTCAGTGTGTAATAGTTCCCAACAGTTGGATACCACTTAACCTAAGATTCCAGTGAAGTTTGCAGATCTTGTAATTATCAGTGGTATGACTAAGTGGACCTTTTACAAATAAGGAAGGTTCAGACCAGGGACATGAAAATTTTCCTGCTGGAAAGAAGGAATGTGAAGAAATAGGATGAGAATGAGTGAAAACTTCTCTTAGCTGAGCAGACTCATCCCCTGGAGAGCTCTGAAGAAGTAAAGCTTAATTAATTGTAGCACCACTGAAGCTCTGAAAAGAAAGAGCTTATTAAGCCATGAGCTCCATCCTTCAGACCACAGTCCAATTCCCACTGAATTACCCAGGGTAGTGCTCAGTGTCTCTAGTGGTGACCTTTCTGGAAATCCTAACTCACTGATGCAGTTGTGTACTGAACAGCAAAAGAGCTCTGAAACCATGGCGAAGGGAAAGGCACAACTGCAGATCTCTTGGTCTCCAGGAGCTTTCTTAAGTACTAGGTCTTTGCTTAAGGGATAAAGAAGAAGACAAAGAAAAGTAGAAGGTGAAAAAAGGAACAGGGAAGGAGGATTTTTACATTCTCTCTGACTCCAACCAAATTCTTTCTTCCCTCCAGAAGTGTGTTTCCAGTGAGAAGACTGTTCTCCACTCCAGATGTGAGAGCTGGAGGGAATAGTTACAGGTGGACTTTCTGTTTCTCAGGAAGTATTGCAGCCAACAGAAATGCAACTTATTACAGATAAGCAAGATCTGAGCTGTTTGAAAATCTAAAATGCTTTTTGAACTCACTGGAGACATACCAAGCAACTCAAATCATTTTAAGAATGAATAAAATACAGCCTTGAATTAAGTAATACTTTAAGGGACTGGCTTGCTCCTTCTGCTTTTTTTGTTTATTTTTTAATTTATTCTGGAACCCAGCTTCAACTTCCAAATCTTGCTCTTATTATATATAAATCCATTATTAATTTATTATTGACTTATTTTTGCCACTAATGATCTGGGTGAAGACTTGTCTGTCAACTAATCCATGTCAAGGGAGATAAAAAATAACTCCTCAACTTGATTTAGAGGCTACAGCTTCTAAATTGTGGGAGCAGTGTGTGATTTCAGAAGTTTTAGAAGCTCCAGAGACAGTTTAAAGGAATGGATGTTTTTAGCAAGAAGGGAGGTTGCATGTATTCCTTTGCCATGGGGAAATGAAGAGCTGCATTAAGCAAGTTATACTCTGGACTCAACAACACTTCCTGGAAGACCAAATGGGAGGAAAAAAAGTAGGTTCACTCATTTCCATCTGGAAATAGCCTTTCTAACATTTAACTGAATGGAAAACTCACTGCCTCCAGGCTGCCTTGAGGGCGGATATTTTCAAGGTATTCTCTGAATTCTTATCCCTGTTGTGCTGAATAGCATCAACATGATCCTCAAAGTAAGCTCCCAACACCCTCCTATCCCACAAAATTTGTCTGATCTCACTTCTACAGAGAAGCCTATTTCAAGCCTTCATTTTTCCTGACTGTTCAAGAGCAGGTGAGAACAAGCTACCTTATGTTCATCAAAGACAAGGGGATGCACGCAGGCAGTACCTTGACACACTTAAGCTGAAAATCCACTGTCCTGTTCACTTGACAAAAACTTGTCACAGCCAGATCGTAAGGGGTACAAGTAAAGGGACTGGTGAAGTTGGACAGGCACTGGGATAATTCTGAGATAGCTGGTGAGTATATCCTGAGCATTAAATATGAAACTATAGCACTGAAACAGATCTCTAGGGCTCCCAGACCATTTACACACCCTGGACTACCCCTGACTTCACTATTTCAGGATCCTGGAAAACCAACCAATTTAGAAGGCTGCCAACGCCAACATCCATTTTTAGAGTCTCCAAACTCTGCTGTTCCCTTCCAGGTGACCTCACCAGTCTTTCTGAAATCTCCAGCACTCCCATAGATCCCCCAGAGATCATACTGGGATATGTTTACACTGCCTTTCACTTCTCTTTTCAAGACCTCAGCCATGTTTATTGATTTATGCTTTGTTTCACAGCACTGCTTTTCTGCTGAAGGTGACCCCATGTCTCCCAGACTGGAGTGTTCTCTTTTGAGGTCATGCTCTAATGCCTGCCTGGCTCCTGTAAAACATCACTCTCTGAACAGCTCCTGATGGATGTTTTGGCCAAGAGTTCTGCTTATTACATGTCAAACATGGTTCGAAAATCAGCACAGACTGACTGCCTTGATGAGGAGAAGCCAGGATTATGTCAAAGTTCTTTGTGTTCTAAAGGTCAACACATCAGCTTCTCCAATAGGCTTTCCTATGGCTGTAATTGCAAATCTTTTGCTCAAGGTAATCAAACAAATCTAGTTTGAAAAGCATGAGATGATGAAAAAAAGATCTACTGAATTAGGATTAGGGAAATAGAACTTTTTGGCTTCAGATCACAGGAAGAAATCAACTTTTGTGCTCAGAAACCAACTGATTTTGCCATTTCTCAGCTCTCCAGCTGCCTAACAGCAAATGATAGAGCTCCACTGGAGCCAAGCTTTCTGAGGAGTTCCTACAGATAAGCCCAGCAATTGAAATTCAAACTCTTTATTCAGTTTTTAATTTTAAAATGTACTAAGCATGAGAGTCATGTTCCTTTTATATTTAGTATTTAAAATTGAGATAGTAACCCAAGTTTATTCATCTGGGTTCAAGACTGTCAACAGTACCATCCAGCAGATGCCACACCTCAGTATCACCACACCACTTTGTTCCATTATGTCAGACATACACCCACCTCATAGGGCCAACATCCTAATTCTCGTTACTGAAAAGCTTCTCAAACTAACTCAAACTTTTCCTTCACTCATCCAAACCATTGCTGCTTATGCTACTACATTTAGAGAGAAAATAATTCCCTTCCCCGAATAACCTGCGTTGTTTCCTGGAAGGTGTTTATAGACATCGATCAGATCTCCCCCAAGCTCTCTTTTTACACTACATAGTTTAGTTCCTCACATCTCTTCTCCCTCTGCTTCTTTAATCCCTCCAGGGCATAGAATTATACGTATTTCTTCCTGGTTTTTCATATCTATCTGAAACTGTGGAGGACAAGAATTGCACAGAAGTACTAAGTGCTACAAATGAAAGCAGAGTAGCCAACAGTGCTAACAGTGTCCATGCTTAGGATAGTCTGAATAACAAAAGCAAGGTATTCCAGTGATATAAAACAGCACAGCCCTACAAACATTATACAAACCGTCTTGATATATATCAACAGAAAACCTGGTCATAAATACATCTTTATATCCTCTCAAAACCTCAGTATATGCTTTGCTAAGGATTGGGAGGAATTCATGAAGAATGACACTGTCTTATTTATAAATTATGGTAGAGAGGACAGACAGAAGAACAGGAAAATCCAATCTAGATTTCTTTTCCCAAGGGAAAAAACCGTAACACTGCATGATAGGATACAGTGTTCCTACTGACACATGACTTCTAAAGTGATTAGAGCCATCACACTGCAATGCTGAGTCACACATGCCATGATGGGTGAGATCTATGTGCTTCTTCCCCTGATAAACTGAAAGATGCATCCATAAAAACAGTGCTACTTCACAAGTTTGGTGGCAGCCCTCCAGGAAAGGCCACCCTTGGATGAGTACAGACAGCTAGGGAGGAAGCCAGACAGACATTCAGGGGGGATGGAGCTGGCATGGGTCACCAATGCCCAATCATTGCCCAATGCAATTCTTCTCAGATGCATTTGCTTTTCTTCATAAAAGGAAACAGAAACTTCAATCCCCTCCTATCATCAGAAATGTTTTCAGGATTTATTTCTACAGGCTGGAGAGCTGTTTAATCTCTAAAGAAGATAAAGTTTAATTCTTTCCTACATTTAATAACATCCATAAACTGTCAGCATATTTTTTGAGTTTTGCATAAACCGGCCAGATCCAGACTCTGTTCTGAAGGCATTTCATTCTGTCATGAAGATCACTAATGAGCTCAAGTGTCTTTGTAGTCATCTGAAAGTTTATCACAGTTGTTTCCTGAAGACCCATGACATCTGGAGATCTGGGCATCACTTTCCCAGCGTGCCCAAAAATGTCACTGCATCTCTCTTTTCCTGAGAAAACACTCCCATTTTTCAACAGCTCCTGAGGCTGAAACACCAAACACAATCTCAAACAGAAGAATATGAAAATGAGACAAGACAGTAATACAGATAAAATTCTGCCATTCTGTGTAAAAGTAGGTTTCATCCTCTGCTGGAATAATGTGCTCAGGTTTAGCCACTAAAAAGGCCAAGCAGAAAGAGACACGACAGAGGCAGCAAAAGTAGATTGGATTATTATGCATTATTATACAGGGGGAAGAAAGTAATCCATTAGAAAGAAAATGAAAAGCTTTGGGATGATGAGGGGTAAAAAGTAAAAGAGAGAGACTAGACATGTAAGAGAGCACTGCAGATAATATCTAGAAGGGCAATTACTGGTTCCCTTTCTCTATATTCTTTCCCATAATACAAGACCTGGAGGGCAATGTGCAGTGAAGGGCCACCCATTGAAAACACACAAAAATGAAACACTATTTAGCATGTAATTAACCTGTGGAACTCACTCCCACATGGCATTCTGTGGACAAAGAGCTCTGACAGAGCCCAGGAAGGATTAGACACTACTAAGAAGTGGTAAGATATCATTTCCCGTTCCACCAGCTGGATAAAAATAAAATACAAAGAATATCAATCCTCCTGCTTTAGGGCCTCAGTTGTTCATTGTGATCAGCAGCAGGTAAAGCTCAGTAGGATGTGAAAGATGCAGTTCTGCCAGTGAAAGCTTTAGTGCACGGCCCTTTCCTATGTGCATCTTGTCACTTAGATGCTTGTATGGCTCCTACGGTTCCAGTATGGGAGTTCATTACAATCAGTAACATATTCATCATCACAATAGCCTGAGAAGGTACAAAAGAACTTTTCTCCCTATTGTACAGACTGTGAAAAAAAAGGTTTTGGATACGCTGGAGGTCACACAGGAGAAGGGAACAGAGCACTGCACTGCTCTGTCCATCCATCCTGAACATCAGACCCTACTGCATTCCAGATCAAAGACTGCTGGGAAAGGAGACAGTAGTCCCATTTCCTAGTCCCTTTCAGACTTAGATGTCCTAACATTAAGCAAAACAGCAATTTATTTAAATAGCACCCATAGCACGATCAACACAATCATTTGCATCAGCTAAACCATGACCACTGTTCCAGGGACCCAGCCCTGGGGTGGTACCTCCTGGAAGGTTTCTCTGACCTTTTTGACATCCAGCACTAGCTCAGCAGTTGGTTTGTCCTTTGGGATGAATTCCAGCTGGCAGTACTGGATGATATAATGTCTCTTAGCATGCAAAGCTTCCCTTCTGCTGTGACTTATCCATTGAGTTTTTAATACATGCAGCCCACTTAGGGTTAGGCCATGAAGCTGGTGCATGTTTAATTTACCTAAGCAGTCACAGCCCGTCCAATGCAACTCCTCCTATGGGCTGCACAGTCAACCAGTGTTTTAAAAGGAGAGATGTATAGAAACCGTGACTTTCCTCCATGTGGAGATAAATCACGTCTTTTTTTACAAATGGCTGTATTTGCACTCCACGTCACTGTTTACATCACTTATTTTTAATATATTTAACTAACAGTGATTTATCAATCTCTGATGATAACTACAGCACTCCTTCAGCATTCATATTTCTTTTCTTTTTTTCTTTTTTTTTATTTTTTTAACCTTTTCTTTCCTTGGAGCAGTTTTGCCCTGAGATGGAAATGTAAAGGTCCACCACAACCGTTACTGGAGAAAAGAGTCCTGTTTGAAGCTGTGATACAATGAATGCACAGGTCATTTTGAGAATAAAACATAAAGACACACTAACCATGAAAGATTTACTTCCTTCACAAGTGATAAGCATGTCTGAAGGAACGACTTTTTTTTTTTTTTTCCTACCTTTGGCCTGCTGTGGAACACTTGTTAAAAAATGTTCCTTGATTCTAATCTCCAACTGGTGTTTCACTTATCTTGAACTTTTAAATGTCACCAGCTTTCAACTGGTGCTGCGAAAAGACCTAACTTACATATCTATAAATGAAAGAGCTCTATTTTAAACAAGACTCTTTCTTTCTTCCTTTCTCTCTTTCTTTTTTCCTTCCCTTTTTTTTTTTTCCTTCCTATCTTCCTTTTTTTCTTTCCTCTTTCCTTCCTTTCTTTCTTTATTCTGGTCCTGCATTTCTGCTTTGATTTTGACTTTCAATACAAAAACAAGGGCAAGAGGAGAAGCTATAAATTGTACAGAATAAGACCACTTTTAATTTGTTTAAGACCCCATTAAATTAACAATTTTTCCCTTAATTTGATACAGCATAAATTTTTAAACCAAATTTAGCTTTTAAGAGGTTATTCTACTTCACCAGGGCCACAGCCAACTTTTCTGAGCTGGAGAGTGGATCTTGAACAGATGCCAACAGCACCCAGGAAAGGTGAGGAAATAAAAAGATGTGGGATGGGAAGGGAAAAGAGGATGCTCACAAAGACTAGGAATGAACAGATTTCCTGTCACTTGTTCCAACCTGCAGCTCTATACTGAACTGTTACAACAAACCAAAAAAAATTGTCACTTTGGCTGCATGGCCATGAATATGATATAACTTCATTGCACAGTAGATTTCCACAAGGCCCCATTCCAAAGTCAAGTAATGCAAGGGGATTGGGATACCCTTGACAGGGAAGCATCAAACAACTAATGGTTCAGCTCAGGATGCTACTGACAAAGATCAGTAGAAAATTGCTTCATTAAAGGGATCTCGTTACTAATCAGTAGATTAAAAATCTAATCAGGCACGTTCCACAACAAACGCCACAGGGGAGTCACAGACAGATGCAAGTTACAGAGTTCTTGATCACTGGCTCAATGGGCACAAGAGATGCAAAGCTGAGTCGTGCAGCTGGGCAGAGGGACAGGTGGATAATGTTGACACTGCCCCTTTGAGGAAGAAAGGACTCAAATTCCACGTTCAGCAAGACTGCCAGAAATTGTCAGTGCTTTGCATTATTCCTTAATCTGAATCATCATTAGATTATTGACTCTGAAGTTCACACTCCAAAAAGTAATCTGGTTCTTTGACAAGGCATCGAAGCACAGCACCAGTAAGCCAACATATCATAAGAAGATAATGATATGGGTAGTTCTCACCTTTCTGCTACTGTCCTATCCCTTAGATCTAAACAGTGGACACATTTTCTATAGCACTGCTCATCTAAGCATATCAAAGGGCTTTATAGATGTTCATTGTAAGTAATTACCAGGCAGCACGTGTGAATAATTTACAGGATGGTAGAAGTGAAATTTCTATTTCTCTGTCAGGTTTTTTTTCTCTCTGTTCTGCAGTTTTTACATTTTTTTTCCTTTGTTCTCCTTCTTTTTCTCACTACTGTAAATTAGGAATACTAGTAATTTGATTATCTTCCTAAATCACATCTGTAGGTGCCTGTACCAACAAATATCTAGCCCTAAGTTTGAAAATAACTCTAAAGCAGCAGCCTAAGACAGAGCTCCCCTCCCAGAACCAGCTGTGCCAGTGGAAGGGTTTCTGCCTCCAGGTGCATTTTTTTACCTAACACTAACTCCATCAGCACTAACTTAGCTTTTTATCCAGGTGAAACATAACAGTAATCCGTAAGGAGGTGTGAGCTACAAGGCAGTAAGTGGGAGAGAATCTGACTCTAAAATACACCCCACTAACATCCTAAGAAAGCAGAGAAATTAACAGACCTGAACTCATTAAATTCAGTGAGAGTCACTTCTCAATGTGTCTCATTAAGACAAATACATTTTAAGCATGTGAAGATCCTCTATTGATCAACAGGGGAGAAGAAACCTTTTATTTTCAAATTTGGTGGGGTTTTCTTCTCCCTTTTCTGCAGACATTTTACACAATTCTGTTCATTCAATTTTTGCCTTTCATTTTCCTCAGTCAGCTCTGGGATTCCAAGTCCCAGGGTGGTCTACATTTCACAGGCATGAGCACTTAAAACATAACTGCAAATTGTCATAATTGTCATTTTGAGCAGAGGCTGGGATTTCTGAGGTTTGTTTCTTTTTTTTTTTTTTTCCCCTTCTTTTTCTTTTTTTTTTTTCCTCTACAGGATCTTAATTGCCTTTCTCATCACAGATTTTAAAATAGAATTGATGCTTGGGAGAACTTAATACTTGAATGGTGACCACTCTCAAACACTCAGAAAGTAAAGCAATTCAAAGAAGCAGAACTAGAAAGGTGTGGCAAATGGCTAAAGGTGTGACACAAAGCCCAGCAAAGTACAAAGCTGAACACAAAGGAAAAAGGAAAAATACAGCAGCTGTCTACCAAGCCAATATGAAAAGGTTGAAAAGTTAAATAATCAGAAAGAAAAAAAAAATAGAAGAGCTTTCATGGCAGGAAAAAGAGCAAAAGAGAAAGCAGCACAATGACAGCGTAGTCTTACACACAAAGAGGAAAAAAGACTTGTCTGATGAGAGAACGTATGGGACAAAGAAAAATAACCCCAACCATAGATGGATTTCCAAGGCAATACATATAAACCAAACAAAAATTAAAGACAAAAATTTAATTTAAAATCTCCACAAAAGAATTTAAACTCTAAAATTTATTGGGGAAAAAAAGCAAATAACCTTTTCCAGTGTAGCAAAACTATTCATTTTCTAAAAAGGCCTTTTTCCAACACAAGTTTTCCCATTCAGCTAATGTCATCCAGCTCCAGTTATGTATTCCAGGCCCCTAGGGCAAAACATAATCTATCTGTGTTTGAAATGAGAACATGTTTGTTCAGACCTTAGGCCAACAGCAACCAAGGGATCCGTCAGTGCTCTTGTGAAAAGAAACAGGAAGGGAACAGTAGGGGAACATTTGAGCATGCTTTGAACATCAGACAGTGCCCAAGCAGTCAGGGATACTTGAGCCAAATTGTCATTTTAATGCCCATAACTCATCATGGCACCCTCAATATATTTCAGAACAACTCCTTCCATGTCAGCTGCTACAACAGCTTCTCCAATATGCAGCCTTATAGGAGCTGCAATGTAGAGCCCTGCCAGGATTTCCAGGTCTTTGGGAAGCTGTTGTCCAGCAGACCAGACCAGTCAACTCCCTACAGTGAGGAATTCATAAGCACTTGGACAGTAAAGGTTCTTTGTTTCAGGGCAGCTCAAAGAAGGCTTCACTCAGGTGGGACTGCCATCGATATCTCCACAATTGCTGTAGAAACACAAGCAGAGTGTACTATACTGTACACTTTACCATTCCAGAGCTTTGAGCCCAGCCCAGGCTCTTTCTTCCAGGTACCACAGCTGTGATTAGATGGAAGCATCAGTCTGTAATCAGAGCTGCAAAACGGACAGATCAATACAGTTATCAGTGATTAACACTACTGTAACTGCCTGGCACATTTTTTATTTATTGCAGCAGGCAAGTCAAGATGCCTGGGGGATAAGCAGCTTCTAGCATGGAGAGACCTAAGGAAAAAGGGAGAAAAGGCGTTGTTCCTATTGGAGACTACCCCTTTTCCCTCCCTTTGTTGCTGTCACAGCCTGGAGACACGTGAGGATGTGTGCATCATATATTGCTACAGAAACATCTGATTCGTAGCAGAGACCAGCTGGCACATTAGGGCAATGCATCTCTCCTTCACCTTTGGAGTTAGAGATGGAACAAGTTTTCCCAGTCCGAGGGTATTCCCATGTGGATTTTTATTTGCTTCAGACCTGTATTTTCTCCTTCTTCACCCAAAGGAGTTTTCATGACCAAAAGAACTGGCCATGTCACAGGTCAGGATTTAGTAGAAATGAGAATTGCTCCAGGGGCAGAACTGGAGAAAACAGATATAAATCAAAGACTTGGATGCATTAGCAGAGCTACATGAAAAGACTATGATGAGAATGGCTGAAAATATCCAAGCTGAGAGCTGAGGAGAACCCCATGGAGGCCTGCACCTAGCAGGCCATTCAGAACCGCGAGGTAGAAAATTGCTGTAGCCTCTGACTTGTAATATCACAACTTCTATTCACCTTCATAAAAACCGGGGAAAACACCCAGTGTTTCAATAATGAAACAAACACCTTACAGCAAGTGCTGATTTTTAAAATAGGGTTCCAGCTGTACGATCTATTCCAGTTGGTTTTGCTCCGCTGTTTCCCAAGGCATGATTGCTTCCAGTTTTGGAATACATTAGTGTTCAGCTCAGCTCCAGGCATCATTCTAAAGGAGAGAGGCAGGGTGAATTTTTAAAAGAGCCAGATAGTAGTATTATTTTTACACAAGCAGTTACTATTTTTTCTCACTGGAACACCTCCCTGCTGGTACTGCCGATCCGAGTCAGCCTTCACCCTGAAGGGCGCTTCACTTCTAGTTTGCACTTCACATATAGCTGTAAGAGATCAACCATGAAAGGAAGCAGTAGGCACATCCTATATCCCAGCTGTAGCTCCACGCCTCTCCACTACTTCACCCAGCTGGAGAAGTTTGGCTTCACTGTGCCCTGACTGAATTAACGCGAGCTCAGGCAGGCTCAGCACGAGCCAACTCAGTCCCAATAATGAGGCCACAGGGAATCATTTAGGATGCTGTCATTAGTGAAAATACATAACCTTTGAGTTCTTGGAGGTAATTTCATCTCTGTTTCCATAGCTGATAGAGTCTATTGTGTACTGACTTGCGGAAATTGCTGTAGGATATTTCAAGTCAATCTCAGTTAAGTCCGATAATTCCCCCCACCTCCACTCCCTTATTTATAGCCAACAACTGGACACTGCAAGTCAATGACCATCGACAACATGACACGTGGATCTACAGACCCAGCAAGTCTAATATCAACTGAACTGACAGTGCTGGATCCTGGTTATCATCAGAGGAGAGACAAATGTTCCAGCTGCCAATAGATGTGCCCTTGCATCGACCTTACCTGAAGCACCCTTGGCCTGAGGGAGCAATAGAGATCAATGAAAATTCTTTGAAGTGCCAAATTCTGCATACCTTTGAGCAGCTCCCTGTTCTCCTTCCTCTGCTACAGGTGGGCCACTAATCAGAAACTCTTTTATACATGTTTGTACAGCAAACAGCTAAAGCTTTGAGGAATTAATAAGATGGTAGGGTTTTTTTGTTTGCTGATAGAATCAGGGATCTCACCTCCTTTTCAAAGCCCACAGGACTAAACGTGTGAAATCTTTCATTGATTCTGCAGTTTCCTTTTCCAATCTTGTTTGCAAAAAGCTCTTGAAATTTATCCTGCACTTGAAGAGGGCATTTACAGTTGTCACTTTTGCCTACTCTCAGCATCCATCCTCCACAAGAACAGCTTCTCCCTGGAGTCAAAGAGGACATGTGATACTTTCTCAGAGGCAGGTTTGCAGTAAGTATCTGCTCAGAGGGGAGGAGTAGAGACTGTGAAAGTGTGCTCCAGCTGTTCTGCTTAGATATCCCTTCAGGGTACATTTCAGCTGATTGAGAAGCTCTGGCCAGACCCTGGCTAACCCCAGGGTCTAGTGCTACCATAGACACAGGTTAAGCACAGCTAATAATCAAGCCTGAGGTCCCAACACAGCTCACCCCTGCTACTTTTTAAACCCACATGTCCATTAGTAATGAATGCAGACTGCTTGAAATGATCAGAAAACGACAGATCATTTCCTACAGCACACCCAAGAGCTGCACAACAGCAAGTCTGAATTAATGTGGGCCTAAGCTGCAACTGAGACAATTGTCTTGAAGCACAAGGATCCCAGCTTTAGCTCTAATGCTTCAAACTGTGAAACCTCCATAATTCACTTTGTAGACTTACAAATTGCTTGTTCAGCCATGGGAAGCACTAAAGCACTGTCTTACTCCCTTCAGCTTCCAAGTGTCAGACTCAGAGTAGGGAGCAGAACATGACAGCACTGCAGTGTGGACTGGGCAATGGGACAAAATGCAGAGTGAGAAGAAATCTGCTCAAAATAACAGTAATAAATCTGAAAAGCACTGATTTTCTGTCTACACAGTTGGTAGTATTGACAAACTGCGTCTCCTTTGCTTTTTCCACAATTACTATCAACCAGACTTCTGGAAGCAATAAAAACTCTTTATCTACTATCAGTATACATTGAGATTTGAAATTACTTTCAATGACAAAATGCAGGTTTAAGTGCTCTCACTGGCGTATAGTAGGTCTGAGACATTAGCATCAAGAGATGTTGTGAATGTGTCATGGTCCTTCGTTCCTCTCAGAATAGCAGAAGATCTCTGCTGAAAGGGCACTGATTTGCTGGGCAGAACCTCAGCTTAAAAGGGACAAAGAACCCCCAAGTTTGAGAACGGCTTCTTTCTTCATTACAAGCTCTACACTCATCTTCAGAGACAGTCCTGTAACTAATAACTGCAACAGGCTCACCAGAGACTCTGCAGAACTCTGTGCTTTAGCATAACAGCAACTGCTCATCCCTGAGTGGTGATTATCTTGTCACACCAGCGTTTCCTTCTCCTAGGCAGAGACAGTTAAGTTATCTGGAGAACGCCTAAAACACACATTTTTGAGAGGGAACTGTGAGGTGATGGATTATGGGAGGCTGCCAACAAAGGCACAGGAGCCATTAGGACTGACTGAGGTCTGATTACAGTTTTGCATAGCGTAAGGGCACATCTGAAGAGGTGTAATTTAAAGGCTCATTGCTTGCTTCCTACCCAACGCTTTGAGAGAAGGAAAAACTGCTGGAGCCTGGTCCGTTTGAAATCACCTGTTTGTGTTCTACTGTGGAATAGTCTACAAAATGTCATGAAATACTAAGCAAGGAAAATGCTTGGCTCAGTCTGAATTACTTCAAAGTGATCAGCCAGCAATTGAAAAGTAGAGCTGGAACTGCTGGAACATTCCCTGATATTTGCTTTTTGTAACTCTCCTAAAGTAGAAAGCCTGCATTTCATTACTCTCACTCTCCTGAAGAGAAGTACCTATTTTCTTATGCATTTCCTTATGCCATTTATTTTCTTCCCTGTAAAGCTACTGCTAGTGCATGCATGTCTTGCAATACAGGATCTCTATAAACCAAGAGCTGGTTTAGGAAAATGAGTGTCACCTTCTGCCACTAAGAGATTTAGGTTGGAAAGAAGCAGGTTTTATTTCCATAACGACCCTTGTTTCTGGCTCTGTTTTATTACTTAGGAGCAAACCCATTCAGCCACAGCAGTTAGGGCTGGCAGGGCACGTTTGTCCTTTTAACTCAGATGCTGGCTCTATTCTGACCCAGAGAAAGAGACAAACAGCTGATTTAGACTTTCTCAGTTTTCACACGTGCCAGCCAGCAGGCCCTTTAGTTTAGCAATATATCATGAGGCAGGAAAAGATTTGGGGTTTGCCTTGAAAATGCAATTCCTCACCAGGTAGTGATGAGGGCTTGGGGTGGCTTTGAAGTGTTTGCTTTGTGTTTTTGCCGGTGGAGCTCTTATTTAAAAGAGACAACTTTTATTCTGACTAGCTTCCACATTCCAATGCCAAACAGCACCCACTCTGACAGCATCACTTTCTTTTTTTTCTGCCAGGATCTACCTGCCAGCTTCTGTCATGTTGCTGTTCATATTCTTGTCTTTCTAATCCCTGAGTCCCTTTTTTCATTCACTACTGTCAGACACCTTGAGCAGGAAGAAACAGACCTCTGAAAAAGACCTCAAGCTTTAAACATACCCACAGTCAGGCCATCAGTAAAAATACTGCACCAAATAAAAGAAAACTGTCTTTGGCCATAATGAGCTCTGCATTCATCAATTAAAACGGTGTTCTGAGTACCCTGAGCCAGCATATTTCACATGCAGACATACAGCATCATACATTTGCTAGAGAAAATCTGTGTTTGCATGAGCAAAACAGAAAAAGCCCAAACTCTGTGATCATTTGTAAATTCAGCGAGCACTTTAAATCCTCTTTGGAGTGATTAGAACACTGACAAGGCTTTTTGCATCCTGCTCATTTCACTTTGTCTTTCTCTGATTCAAAATCCAGCCCAGAAACCTGGAATCATTTGCTCTTTTCTCCACCAGCCCAGTACGAAGCGAGGCTCTTTTCCTTCCCACCAGAGGAAAGGCAGTTTCACAGTCAAAATACTGATATATTGTCTTCTACACCAGGAAATGTGAATTCTGCCTTGCAGCAGGAGCTGGTCCTCAGAGGTGACCAGGAGCTGGCAGTAGCCTGGCCCACAGCAGAGGGCCTGTGATTGAAATCATGCAAGTCCTGCTGAGATCAAGTGGAACGTGTGTCTAAAAAGATTACATGTAGGGGAGGAAGGAATAATAAAATTAAAATAATTTCATATGGGGTAACAGCTTCCTTAAAAGAAAAAAACACAACTAAACAAAAATAAAACAGAAAGTCTGGGAGCCGCACAGGAAACATGAAGCATTTTCACAGCAATTCTCTTGGAAGTTGGTTGCTTTCTTGAGAATCTTAATTAATTATACGTACTGCTGAAGAAATATCATGTGGCTTTGAATAAAATAAAATCGAAATTTTCAAACGAAAGAGATAGGGAGAAGGAAGACAAAATGATTTTGTTAATTCAAGTTTGAACTAATTTCACTTTAATCAGAAGCTGACAGGAAAATGGTAAGCCCAGCTGCTTGTCACATTCTGTAGAGATGTTCCCACTGTCTTTAACTGATTTCACTGCTGACCTCCAGTGGGAGCAGAACATTGCCTTTAATGCTGTTGGGGGCAATTTCAACAGATCTCAGTACTTATTATAATCTGCTCCATGGTCATCTCTCCACTAGCCAGAACAAATGGGATTTTTGTGAGTCTAAATATTTCTTCTTTTTTTTTTTTTTTAGGGCAGTAGGCATATCTGGTTCCTTAAGCTGCAATAACCACCATGACAAGGCAAGTCTGGGCAAATCTGGGTTAAAAAAAGACTTTTGACTTACCAAAACAAAGGTGAAAAATCTTGTCAGTTACAGCACTATCAGATTTCAGCTTTACAAATCTCAAGTGTTCTGATCCATGGCCCTGAGTCATGTACAGAGTTTGCAGAAACCACGTTCATCCTCTCTACGGCCCCTTCTTTAGACCTTCTAGGATGTAGCCCACAGCTGGGGTTCATTTATTGTTTTATTTGGATTTCGCCAATAAAAAAACCCCCAAGCCCTGGTTGCCCTTGACTCCAGTTATCAAAACAAAAATAGAACAGCAGCATATCCCAAGAGCCCAAAGGGTATAGGTCCTCCAAGCAAAACATAAGGCTCGTCACATGAGCAATCTCCTCCTGTCCACATAAGCAGATGTGCTCTGTGCCTTGTGTTCTGACAGTGAGCCGTGATCTCAGCTACTCTGGGCCAAGGATGGGAATTTATTCCACTGCCAAGGACCCTTCATAGAGAAGGCTTCTCACAGAAGCTCAGATGCCTCCACTGACCAGAGCTCAGGTAGTAAAAAGTGCCTCTCTCTTTTCTCGAGTAGGACATTTCAAACAACTTAAGACTTCAAGTGAGAGTCAACCTTGCGATTGAATTTGAATATGAAAGGCAGGCACTTGGGGGTCCTGCAGCAGACATGGTACAGGCTGGCACGGAAAGGGGCACCCTCTGCACCAATGTTGGGTGCATTCTTTGACCACATATTGATGACCTGGGGGATGTCCATCAGTAAGAGGAAAAAAAAACCTAAACAAATAACAAAACATCACAACAGCCATCTTTAAATCAAAAAGAAATGGTATAGCACCTCTCAGTGTGCTGCTATAGGTTCATATACCAACACCAATATCCTTGTGAGACTGAACAATTGTGCTGTAGGTGATAAAGGCACCATCTCTTCATGACTTCCAGTCCTTCCCATTTATACCAGGACACTCTATCATCTGCCTTTATACTATCAGACACTTTTTACTTAGGGGTAATAGGTCAGTTGTTTTCTCACACAACACCAGCTCCACTGCAGACTTGCCGGATTTTAAAGCAAACATCCCTGACACTCACCTCAGACTCACAAGGATATTACAAACATCCTTCTAATTCCTCATTAACTTCCCATTTGCTGTGATGCCTGTAAAGGACAGGCTATAATTTATGACTATTTTGTTGATTAGTACTGGCAAATCTTTTCATCTCTCCTCTTTTTGGATCCCCCTCCATCTGTGCTCTCACGTTGTACCCAAAAGTTGTGAGCTCCTTGGGGAAGAAACAGCCCTTCTGTTCCAAGTTTGCACGTTGCTAACACAGCAGGGTCCTGGTTCACAACTCTACGATGCTGCAGATATGACTATGAACAACAACAGTAAGTACAACTCATTTCTGCTCCTGCTCACTTGCATCTGGACTAAGTATGCAGCTGGCATGATTGTTCCAATCTCATTTTACAGGAATTCTAGGGGCAAGAGTCATCTCTCATCTGCAGAGACAAGATCTCTGCCCATTTCCCCATGGCAGCAGACCCCAGCTGCTCTTCACCAGTTGAAGACCAGATGTGCCCCTGGCCTGATGCCAGCTGACAACTGTTATGTCTCTGTAAAATAATGGCACTGAAAAAAGCTGGGTTTAAACAACAACGATTCTCTGGAACCAACTAGAAATAAGGCAGTTGGATATGAACAGTCATGTAACGAAGGACGGACTGAAACCACCAATTAACCTCAAGTAGGTCAAAGAGAACTGCAGGCTAACACATCCTAGTCACAGATGACAGAGGCTGACTTTAAAGCAGTGGCCTAAAAGATGTAATCATTATACCACATGCCTAAACTCCTGTATCAACCTGCCTTCAGAATTATGTGGTTTAGACTCTTTGTTTTTTTCAAGTCGTATTTCCATGCACAGCACTGTGACTTGCTCTGGCAGCACAGACCTGACATCAGCTAAATTTCTCTTTCAAATGTGTACAGAGCTACACGTTGCAGAGTAGAAATCCCACTTCATTTCCATCAATTATTAAGAACATTGCTGCTTTAATTTTCTACTGACTCTCCAAATAAATGGACTGTCTGTATTATTGTTGCTTAGCAAAATTCTGTAGTATTTAATGTTCTGTCTTAATTGATACCTCTGAATTTGGATATTTGCAGGTACGTATAAAGTTTTCTTGACCAGATTCAAGTTGGCAAAGTAATTTCTCCTTACAAAAATATTTCAGTCTCCTGGTTTTAGAATAACTTTTCCCTCTCCCATTTAAGGTATGTGCTATAGACTGGAGCTCACTGAGACTTTTTTACCAATGATAAACCAATGTTTTCCTCCTTTCTGTTGTGGTCAGTGGACCAACTCTTAAATTCAGACCATTGGGTCTGTCTGCCTGTCATTTGTGATCTGTAAATTGAAACAGAAAAATTGTGCCACATGACCCCACGGACTCACCAGGACCTGCATTGCACACAACGTCCAACTACAGACACTTTCACTTTCCTGCTATCTCTGCACAGAT
This sequence comes from Pseudotriccus pelzelni, assembly GCA_035584735.1. Taxonomy (NCBI): domain Eukaryota; kingdom Metazoa; phylum Chordata; class Aves; order Passeriformes; family Tyrannidae; genus Pseudotriccus; species Pseudotriccus pelzelni. The sequence goes on along the minus strand of JAWMRA010000016.1, from coordinate 7,293,053 downwards.
TAAACTATTACTTTAATGTTATAAACACCAATTCTCCTGTACTTTCCATCATTCCCCAATCTCTGTCAAATCTCTGTGCAAACCACAAGCCAGATGTACATCTGTAGAGTGCATAGCCTGATGCACACTTCCTCAAGGCTCCTTCTGCCTTTCCTTCACATTCTAACATCTTCCTCCCAAGCTACCCCCAGGAATTCTGGACCTGTCAATAAGAGGTTTTGCTTTTCCATGCTTGGCCCCTATCTTATGGCTCTTGAACAGCTGATAAAGGTATCCTGAGAGAGATGGAGAAGGTTAAGAGTCTCATACAGATCATGATGCACAAGATCTGAGCTTTGCTTCTCACTGCTCAAGAGAGGTAAAAATGAAGTCAGGGAAAATCTGAAGCTGGACGGAGTCTGTTGGAGATCAAAAGTGCAGTGGTGATTTACAGTTACTTTTTCTAAGGAATCCTACACTTCCACTTCTAACACAGGACCAAGATATTAACAATTAGGCAAGAGGTGCCTGAGGACAGAAGCACACCCTTCTTGCAGCAGCTGATAGAAGTCAGGTGTAGGCTGTCATTACCTTCCCTTGCTCAAAGAACCCTTTTCAGCTCACCAAAGTAAAATAGCATCAGGACTAACACAGAGACATATTTTGATCATTCTGTTCTCTCTTTCTTTCCCTGTCTAACAAACGAGGTATTACTTCAAGTGTATTCTCTACTTATCAGCCTGGGCTCTTGTTTCACATAGGGTTTTGCAGACACTATACTTAAGGAGTCAGAGTATGATGGAGTGCCAGCTAATGCTTGAATAAAACAGTTTCTGAATTCTAAAGATGAAAAGGAGAAAAAGAAAAAATATGTCTTGTAGAGATATGTCAAACTTTATTCTCAAAGTGGCACACTTCTTTCTGGGAAGCAGCTAGAATCCATTTGAAAAAAACTTCAATCTGTGCTGCTCAGAAGAGGAAGGGGTTGCTACTCCAGCTTTTCTCTACAGGCATTAGGTCACATACAGGGAAGGCAAGGGAAATTTACATCACTTGGTACTTTGAACCAACTCTCCCTGTTTCACTCATAGCTTACTACATCCTGCCTTCTCCACACAGAAGATCCCTTAAGCCATCCCCTGTTGATATGTCCAGACTGGGATTGGAAAGTGGCAAGAGAAACTCACAGGGACTCATGATAAGGAGCTGAACATGCTCTTCTTCAGCTAACCCTATGTTATTTCGCAAAAACTCACAGTACTTCCAACTTGACCAATGTAGATCTCATACCTTTCCCCTGCTACATTTTGCTATGGGAAATCCCATGCCAGAGGTAGTCATGCTGACCACCAGTTAAAGTGATTAACTGTACAAGCAGCAAGTGACAGATGTTGTGTCTAAAAAGCAACAGGAGTCTGGCATTGAAACATCTCTTACAATCTGCAAACACACATACAAGCAAGTCAGCTCATGAGAGTATGAAAGAAATAAAAAAGAACTCCACTGATCACAGCTTGTTCTACAGTAACCTCAGAAGCTATGGAAAAAAAAATAAACCCCAAAATTAATTAAAAAAATATTACATAAAATTCCAGGAAGTGCACTGGAACTTATGTTTAAAGTTAGCTTTTGCTTTTCAAGCCATAGCAACTGTGGGAATCTGTGCAGCAGCTTGGATTACACAGACCCTCTGTGGACTGGTGGGCAAGAGACAAGTGATGAGGTGAGAAATGCTGGGAGGTTCATCACAGAGCTCGGCAAGTCATCACATGGACAGAACACATCCACAGATGTACCCAATCTCCATGGCTATGTGTGTGAGTGTGTAGGAAACTACCACACCAACATATCAGTTAATGCAAAGGGAGGTTAAAGACAGTGGATTAGCAACCCAGAGCTGAAACCCTGGCACCACTTTAGTCTCAGAGAAAAATCACAGCGACTCCTTAGGGTGAGGTTTTTATCTCACTCAAGGCTGTGAGCTAGTTTCTTTCAGATCAAATAAAGAACTGGCTGCAGAAGGTGAAGTTTTGTCTTAGCCTTTGCAGGTAAGACACAGTTGAGTTATGGGACCCTTATGAGCCATGATATGCTGGCTGAGCAGCACTAGTTTTCTTTGACCTGAATTTTTAGCAAACAAATGTGACTCTTTTTTTTTTTTTTTTGCCACTTAAGTGAAAAACCTAATCTCTGATCAGTTCTGCAGAAATTGGATCACAATGGTAGATTGTGCAAAAGGCCATGAAATCGACAAAACCATAAATGAGAACGTACAGTACATCTAATAAAAAAATCTTATTCTCATCCATGTTACTGCTAAATCTTCTGTCTCTTTTATTTGGTGGAGGGGATAGACAGCCTTCCAGGCTAGAGGTCACTCATCTTTTAACTTGGTACATTTCTAATTGGGAGAAAAAAAAAAGAGTACAGGCATACAGAAAAGAAAAAAGAAAACAAAAGACGGGCATATCCCTCAGCCTTTTGTTTCCATAACATCCACTGATATTTCACTAGTTCTGTGGTTTTTCACCAGCATTTAGAAAGTCATTGAAAAATGTTAATGGCCTGGTGGCAAAGCAGCCATTGGGAATGAAGAATGAGGCAGCAATGGAATGAGGGTGTGCAGCTAATGATTTCCTACACGAGCTGATTAAACATTGCACTTCCATCTCTTGCCACCTAATTCCCTCCACTGCTGATTTATGGAAAAAGCCCCACCATGTATGGCTCCTGCAGTTTTATTAGCCAGTAACAATTTAGCACCACAAGAGGCTTTTCCCAGCTTCTAATTTTCCTATAATGAAGAAGGAAAGGGGATGGGGAAAAAAAAAATCATTGCAGTGTCTTTGCTTAAAGGGTAAGGGAAAGGAAGCGAGGGCAGTTAGCACAAAAATCTAATAGAAATATCAAGGAGGGCACCAGGTTCAGCACTTGGGATCCTGTTTATGATAAGAGGATCATTACTTCACAGAAATCATTATCCTTTTCAAGGCACAGAAGAAGACAAGTACAAGTTCCTATAAATGGAATCTGTCTGGTACTATTTCAGTGGGTTTAAAAATAGCTCAACACTTCATTTTCCCCAATACAGCAGTGCCTGCTACTAGGCCCTTTCCAGTAAAAGATTCACGACATTTCTTGAAAAACGAAGTGGAGACGATAGAGGAACTCTGCCTTAGTTCTTTTTATGATTTTTAACTTTGTCTTTTTCACCATTAGGCTCAGTGCTAGAAAGAGAGGCACAAAGGCAGGACACTGTACCTAGCTAGCTGTGGTCCCTGGAGAAGGAGAACAGGTATGGGATATCCTTTGCATGAGAGGCTGTGCCACTGTTCATGAGCTACCAGGAGAAAAGATGCAGTCGACCACCACTGTGATCTCCCTGGAATTCCAGGCTGGGGGAAGAGATTTTTTTGCAGTGGAACTGAGTAGAAAATGAGTTACTACGAGTTTTTACCCTCTGGGAGGAACTAGCAGTGCGTCAGACGGGAGTTTACAGCCCAGTTGCTATTTGTCCAGCAAACCATTTGGCCCCCTAAAGCCAGATGATTAATCTAAGCTGGTCAGTTAGGCATCCTGTATTTTAAACATAAAGCTTGATCCCATCCAGGATTGGATACTCCTAATAATCTCAGTGAATCCAGCACTTGGACATCTCAGTCCACTCAGCTGGCAGGTCACCCTTCACTTTCCTTTGGTTGGGTGGGTTTTCTGGTGTCCTGACGGGCTGAAGTGGTTGTAAGAATAAGACAAAAGACAGAGCCAGTGAAGCAGGAGAGGCAGAGATGTGCAGTCAGGAGTGGGCAGCAGTTTAAATTGGAAACCATTTAGGTAGGAGTTGTAATGTATCTCAGGAATGCAGGAAATGACATACTAGATCAAACCCATACATAGCCTCTCACTGACATCAATCAGAAAGACATTTTAGAGGGAAATACAAGATACCGCCTTTAGTAAAAGATTATTTAATCTGCCCTGCTGATTTTTGTCCCTTTCACTACATCAGTGACAGTCTGGATTTCCACCCCAAAAAATAAAAAGTTATTCTTTAAGCTCCTTCCTAAATCACTGCACATTGCACACAAATTATACAAGTTATATGTAAAAGCTTAGAATTCTTGTTATGCAAATGCTGATGTTCACTATGTGAAAATTTTAAAGGCACTGCTGTGAAGTTGTTAGTGAAAAATTATTTCACCAAAGTGAAAGATGCATTTTGCTTAAGTCACTCCATCACTGTTGCAATGGAGCAGACTTCAATTGAGATGGTTTGGATTCAAGCTCCATATTATATTACTGGTATGATGGACTGCTGACAAGAGGTGATGGAAGGTTTCTGAGCAATTAGTGTAAAATCAAACAACAGTACCTAAAGAGTGGTCACAGAAAGGAGGGAGAAGAAGCAGAGCTGGTGAGAGCACAGACTGGAAAGGCAGGCTGGATGTACTCACGGGTGCCAAGACACATAAGGGATAGGCTTTTGCTGGCTCCTGTGAGGGCATGGCGCATCCCACGCCCTTCCTCAGCTCTGGAAGCCTGGCTTTCCTCGGCTCTGCAAGGAACACGGGGGCCAGGTCAGTTTTTCCTGGCCACCTCCTGCCTCAAGCAACTGCTGTGCTGCCTGTGCCTCATTTAAAGGGATGGATTTTCAACTTTGTAGCATTTGAAAAGATAAACTCGTCAGAAACCAATCAACCTTTTTGTTGCATTCCAGTCTAACAAAATATAATCAGCATTCACGTACAAGCAAATCTACAGGATCAAACTGAGTCTCGGTTTAGACTTGAATAGAAGCCCAACAACAGTGACCACTGTGCCAAGCGAGGACTTCTTTCCTAAGCTTTCCAATTTCTTGGAGAAAGCCTTTTTATCTGGATTACATCCAATACAATGACTTCATCTGGGTCAGGGTTTTAACTGCCACGCTATAACAATGAGCCAAATCGTCAACAGAGAGAAATCAGGGAATTCCATGAAAACCTATGGAGCTGCATCTATTTTAAAGAGACATGAGACCAATAATTTCATAAGATCAATATAGAGCTGTAACTGAAAACTAAAATTCAAGAAGAAAAGAGGTCAACTTTTTTTTCTGATCTCCCTCTCGAGGTCAATTGAGCATATGTATTTTAATTTTGAAAAGCAAGCAAAACAAAATTGGCCTAGCTATTTCCTCAGTTATGGGTGCCAAAGAGTAGTAATCCATACCCACACATATTTTTTAATTCTTCCAACTCTCCCCACGCACATTTTTTATTTCCTTGGAACAGACACTGACACCTGAGTCCATCATTCTGCAGAAATATTTCCCAGTCTGCTTTCTCTTCCCCAGACAGATATGGGGATGATACAATTTCCCCTGCCATCATTTTGGAATGAAAATCTTTTGATAAATCTAAGATCTCAAAGGCATTTGTCCCTCTTATTCTCCCTGACTTGAACACTGAAAATATGCTACAGCAGAATGAAATCCAAGAGAGAGAGGAGTGAGTATGTGTGGAGGAGGGAGAATGATTTAAGTGAAAGAAAGGACACAGACAAATTTCCCTAGAGAACAAAAATTCACATTGACCAAAAAGGTCATCTTGGCTTTGAAGGAAAACTGAAAAGTTCTAGAAGGAAGGCAAGAAAGAAAGTGTTTTGCATGAAGATATAATTCCACTAATAATTACAAATTAAAATAAAAGGTGCAAAACTGTTCCTGAACAAAGGACTCGTGCTTCATGCAGAGTATGCACACAGCTTCAGGGAATTGTGGATTCAGAGAGACACATTTCCCTTTATATTTATATGATGTCAAACTATGATGTCCCCAAATCTTAATTGGGGTCTGCAGGCCCTATCATCATCATAATAATAAAAGCAGCTATTTAAGTCCCTGCAAATAACATACATTGGTGTAAGTCAATCAAAAGCCTTCTCAGCTCTATATCACCAGGCTGTGTGTGCAAAGGTAAAATGAGGAAACACATGATATACCTGCCTGGATCCAGCCCTGCTCCCACTGAGGCCAACAGCAGAACTCTTGTTGACTTCACTTACAGCATAATAGCGTTCATAAGAAAGAAGTATTATTTCCCTGTTGACAGTTCAGTCTTTGGGCAATGCTATAAATATAAGCTTTGTATTCTCTTCTGTGCCTTTTACCCTGTTGCCCAGAAAATGCAGTTTTTGGATTTACAGTCTGTACAAGACAGGTGAAACAGCTCTGACACAGAATGGCACAAGCCCACAATTCAGATTATTTACAAGTGATGGGGCAAATGACAGGGGAGTGATTTGCACCAGCAAAATTTCATGGGGAAAGCAAAGTAAGAAAGACTTACTTTGGCATGTATAATTATGGGAAGGTTTAAGAGAGCCAGTCAAAACTCCAAATTGATAGAATTCCACCAAACTGGAAAATACAACTACTGTGATTTTTTCCCCTTTGAAAAAGATATTTCATAACAAACGTCATAGTCTGCATTACTAATACTAAAATAGTATGAAAAATAGAGAAAAATACTAAAAGTAACAGAAAGCAAAATTAAGTTAACTTTTTTTTCCTAAAGAGAAATAAGAAAAAAAATAAGAGGCAATTTCAAAAAGGATTTGTGTCAAGAAAATATGTTGTAGGCAGATTCTTGGAAACTTCCTTGATTTCTGAAAAAGATCCATTTTACTAAAGCTGTGTTTTCTCATGGAAAATGGTTTCAATTAAGTTTTCCTGAACAGCAATATGTCACATCCCATATGCAATCTACAGCTGAGCACCAGCGATTCCCATGTTTGCTTAGATATTTATGGCATCATTTATAGCTACTCCATTATGGTGAGAAATATTTTGACTTTATTCTTTAGACGCAGCCTGATGGGGCCTAGACAGCTGACAAATGACAAATGAGAGCTAGTCTGTGCTTACACCCAGCATCTTTTTAAGATGCATTTCAATCACCTGGCTGCATTACTTCCTCTGACCTGCATGTTGCACAGTGTTGCCAGTAATCATTAAAACCAAAGGGCTAATCTGTAAAGCAAGAAACCTCTCATGACAAAGATGACAAATATCAATTGTATTAAAAAAACCCCAAAACAACAGGTTTGATGTAAATTATGGTTTAGATTTCTAACGTCTCTTTGCAAAGTATTTTGATCATCATATATCCTTCATGTAGTAGAAAAAGAAATATTATGCTACTGCTTTCATAAACTGTACATGTGTGTTTGTTCTGAGAAGACGAAGCATTGACTTCCTGTGTCCTCAAAGATCCTGTACGAGGTGTTCTTGCAGTCTTGGGTTATACAGAGAAAAGTCTGTAAAACATCCAGATTAGAGATCCTTCCTCGAGTAAGATTTCCATGAAGCACTATGATAATGCTAATTACTTTCTGAGGTTTCAGAAAACACCCCGTTCAGAAGGTCCTGCTGCCCTTCCAGCCTTACCTGCCTTACAAGGTCTTTGTAGCAATCAGCAGGTTCCTGCTGGCCTGGTGTGAGATGCTCTGACAGCTGAGTCAGGCTGTCCAGCACGAACACCATGTGTGGTCTGTTTCCCCTAAAAGCCTTACCCGTGAAACAGATCTTTCTTCTCTCCCCTTTCTCCTCCTTTATCTCAGCACAGCACTCCTTAATCTCTTGGCTCCTAGGAAAGTTTCAGACCAAACTGGTACAGCATGGAGCAAAGCCAGGTGTGGCAGGAGCTGAGCAGATATAAACTGTGCAGCAGATATAAACTGTTATCACTTTGGAGGGAAGTTTTAAAAGACCTCACTGTGGAGAGCAGGATTTATTGTTCCCATTTCTACAGACAGCAAAACCAAAGCACAAAGTCTAAGAGACAGTACTTTAGGCACTTTATGAAAAATGCAGGAGTTGCTGGCTCCCAGACATTGGATGTGGGGGACAGCTCAGCCTAGAACAGCCCATTAGTCTCACAAATGATCACTGTTCAGTGGGTTTAGAAGCATTTTCAAAATGAATAAGATTTAAAAAAAAAAAAAAAAGAAAGTTTCCAAAGAAGCAGGACGAGCAAAGCCCAAGTTCCTATTGATTCAATTAAGTGACTTGCCCACCCTGCAGCATCCCTAAGGCGTTTTTAAGCAAACCAAGCAATCAGCAATACTTCTGGAATTTGCTCACCTGTTAGCCCTGTTGGCTAATGAAGATCCAGTTGTATTCTGATTTCTGAAGTTGGTTAATAAGAATCTAATTTGAAGACAAAGAAGATGGTGCAGCCCTGATGTAACTCTTATATGGCCCAGGAATTTAGGCTGTGGTATCTTCAGCCTCTACTTTTATTAACATTTGTTCAGTGATCAACAGCGGATTCACCAACAACCACTGCCTTATTTATGCAGCTAGAATATGCCTGATAAAACATGGTAGAAAAAAGAGATGCCGAGAACACCATAAGAAATAAGGAATTAGGTGGAATGAAAATGACAACCTGACACAACTATCTGCTTACCATCACACAGGCATCGAAAGTTTGGTCTTACTGCTTTTAGATGTGGAACTTAGGTTTTCTTTTCTCTATCTAGCCTGCATCTACAGGTTTAGATATTAAAGCCGAAGCAGAATGATTGATGTTCTTGCATTCTACCATAATTTGCTGCTTAGTTTTTCTTGAATGGTCCCCTCATTTATATGTTCTGTGGTTGTGACTCTCAACTGCTCATTAGTCAGGAAGGTCTCTTAGAAAGGAAATTTTTCTGCCAGCTTTCACTATGTATCAGCTCTCAGTTCTCCTAGTGCTCAAAGGGAGAGTCAACCTACACTTTAGTTACTCGTTTCTGATAATTACCAGGTAGAGACACGCATATTTATATACCATTATATACATATATATAATGGTATTTTTCTTGATATTGTTTTGCAGTAAAGCTTAGCAACCTGAACAAGCAATGAAAACCGCTAAGACAGATAACACGCAAACATACAAGAGCAACATTCTGTAGGGAAACAGACTTTTTGTTCTGCATAGGTGCAAACAATTGCCAGTTGATGGTACATACAAGATACTCTTTCCCTCTTCCACCCACAGCAGATTAATTCTTATGACCTCACCTACACTGACGTGACTCTGTGGCCATCACGGAGCAGCAGATGAGCTGTAACCGGTGGTGCTGTGTTGATGTCAAATAATAACATACAGTATCTCTTATCAAGCTTCCAAAAAGATCTTCCTAGCACCATACACCTAATTCAATTTTTGACAAGTGAAAAAAAGGCAAAGGTAATCCCAGTTTCCATTAAGAATAGTAAACTAGTACTTACAACTCCCTAAAAGCACGATCTCAGGATTTCTTATTAACCAGGCAATCTTAACCTGGATGATGGAAAGGCCTTCAAGGAAAACCCAAATGCTGTAAAGATTTAGTAAGTTATATAGGATGGTCTTGTTTGTTTGTCTGTATTGAACCAGTGCCCAACATGTAGCTGTCTTTTAGATAAGTTATAAAATCCAGGTTCTGATAACCCTGTCCTTATTTGCAAGCACAGAACTTTTAAAATCCAAGATTCTGGCCAAATTCCAGGTAAGAAGATTACATTCTGTCTACATAAAATATTACCTTTGTTTCTCTCTTTACCTGTTAACAAATTTGATGTAGTTCTTGATGGAGTAGAGCAGTTGCTGTGTTCCACCCCAGAAGTGTTGCATTTCAGCAGGGAGTGAGCAATCTCTTTGTATGCTGTGAGAAAAAGCCCTCCGGGATTCTTTTAAATGAAAAGAGCTAAATAAATCTCAGTTATTGCCATTATGACTTTCTCCGGCATTTATCCATGGAATAAATGGATAGGTAAGTTGATTTTCAGGCTGCTCTTCATTATTTTCTGAACAGAACTACCTGAAAGTGGTTCACTATTACTTATACAAAATTTAATTTGGTGACTAATAGACCCAGGCAACTAAAGCAGGCAGAACTCTATAATCAACATAAGGAGACTTGTATTTATTAGGTAGTGACTGGGGAATCCCAGGGACACAAAGGTTTTGTGAACTTTTCAAATTGCATACTGGGTTTTTGTAAGGTTCCCAGGACTCATTTAAATTCACGGAACTTTTCTTCTCCTGTAACTCACATTCACAGGGATAAATCCTAGTCCCTGCTTTGGCTGCTTTGAAATACACGAAGAAATCCAATTCTGGCTTCTCTCCTACCTGGCTGCCCACTCTCCTGGTTTTCCCCTAAAGAAAAAAGTCTAAAGATATAACTCATGTGGCCTGGCTGTCTTTATGGCCTCTGTTGCTTAGTTACCAGAAAGGTCCTACATGGCCACTGAGCTGGCACGAATATAAGCAGCTTGACACTGCTTTTCTATGCACCGGGAGCTTGCTGGATCCATTCTTCATCCTACTGGTGTTTTATTTATATACAGGGCTTACACCTCTCCATGGCTCCATTACTCAAATGAAAGCCAGGATGAAATGAAACCAAAGATAGCTCAGGTGTAGCTGCAGAAGTTTCAATCTTTGAGATCATCCAGAGGCAAATTAACACACTCCTCCTGCTTAATACTTCAGGAGAGGATCTGAGAGCAGCACAACTCAGGGAAGGGTCATATTCACACTATTTCTTAGACCTTGCCCCAGCAAAGTCAACAATAGGACCATTCTAAAACCAGGGCAATAAGGATTTTATGTAGTGGGATCAGATTACTGGAGATTCAACATTGGCCTCCTGCCAGACTGTGGGTAGTCATCCTTCCCCAACTCTTTCTCATCCTCAGGATGTTCCTTTCACTGATGCAGCAGGATGCAGCTGACTACAATAAGGGAGAAATCGGACTGTTTCAGGCAAGAAGTCTATTCTGACCCAACAGGAAAGGATAGTAAGAGCAGCTGCTCAGGAGAGATGCTTTCACATCAGGGGACTTACTGTAGAATCACAAGATAAACCTCTAAGGAAAATGTTTTTTCCACTACCTGATGATGGCTCATTACAGACATTCCTAAACCCTGAAGGAACAGCCTTGCTGACTGATCCTGAGTCTGCAGATAGTCATTGTAGCACCTTTTGATAAACCAGGGGTCCTAAGAAAATGCATCTTAAGAATACTTGGAAACGTTGCCCTTCTATATTAGATTCTCAGATAATCTGATATGGGGATGGATGAAGTTATACATAAACACCTAAAGGGTGTCTCTACACCTTTTGTGTTCACTTTGAATATACACTGGACTACTGAAATGCTAGAATGATTCTCAAAGGTCTGGTGGATCCTTGCACTCTAAAGGCTTATACTGTTTCGCATAAATCCTCGACACAGAAGCACTACACTTATATCACAACACTTACAGAGCCTGCCTGCAGCTCAGTTACTGACTCAGCTCAGGCAGTTACCTGTATTGATTAAAGAGTCCGTGAAACTTCATTAATTAATTTTCATAATTAGCAACTACCTTTTTAATGTTTAACTTTACGGTTATGCATCTCCCTAAACAGATAATAAGAGGTGGAAGTATCAAGCTTCTATGGAATAGGTGATCATTTAAAGCCTTATCTGGACTAACCAGGTGGAAACACAGACTGTAACAGATACATGTAAAACTTTCCCTTAAGTGTGGTGCTAAATTATTTGCTGCTTCAAGTTCTTTTGTCATAGAGTCAACTGTAATCCTTTCATAACTAAACTTTTGAAGATGGTTTCCTATTTTCCCCTAGGACTGCGAAGTTAGAAGCCACTAATGTATCCCTCCTCTCTATAGGATTTGATATCAATCTGTTTGGAAAAAATCAGGACTTTGTGCTACCAGGATCATATAGGGACCTGGAGCCAGATACATGAGTGCGAGAGTCTGAGCCTAAAGAGAAAGAAGAGTGAGCCATTGCACAGGGATCCACCGTGATTCTGTAGTGGGTAGACAGCTGACTCCAGAGTAGTGATGTACAGAGAGGGGAGCTTCCACCATATGCACAGAGGCAAGCAGAAGGAAAAGGAATCACACAATATGAACTATTAATCTAGTGCTCAAATCTGAAATGGAGAAGTCTGTGCATTTAATGACTAGACACTAGCTTCTGTCACAGCTACTAAAATGACAGTCAATAGATGGAAGAGGTCATAGTTTAATCAATTCTCTCTCTTTTTGTTTTACATAACTGAGGGTGATAGGCAGCTAATACATTTCACAGCCATGTGATAAATTGCACTGTCACCTGCACTTTGCCTGGCACTCCTTCTTTGTCAAGGCTATTTCCACCATCCCTACTCTCACTCCAGTGTAACTGCACTAGAAGTCAAAAGTGTGTCAACTTCTTTCCTCTGACAAGCAGATTTTTTCCATCAGTCTTTCTAGTGCACAACATCTATGATGGCATACCCATAGGTTAATACCAGTGAGAACTTTTATGGCCCCAGTCAGAAGCTCTATGTCACTGCAAAAAGTGCTTTGCCCTGTGGCTAACTGCGCTTGTTTGATATTGCAGAAGAGCCACAGAAGCAGCGTTTACAGTCATGACACTTCCAAGTAGAAATAAAAATATCTGTGTATTTTTAGTGTTAATTTTCTCTTTTCCTAAATCTTGTCCAAGGTAGACTCTCGGTAGCCAAATCGTTTGTTTTCACAGGCCACATGACAAAACAGCTTCCTGGCACTTGGAAGTCTTTGCCATGTACAGTAAAGCAGCTATCTCAAAAGCAAAATTAAAATAATTTCAGCTTATTGAGACTCCTCTTTAGGTCTTAACAGCATGAGCTGTAGGGAGCTGCATGACAGGTGTATTATCATTCACTTTTCAGGGACGTGGCTCCTCTCTAGCCAGTACTCATGGATTTATGGAAACAAAAGGGGGTGGTAAATCCAAACACTGAACTGGTACATTGCCAAGGTCCTGAAATGTCAACATATCCATACAGAGTTAAATATAAAGAGGACCAAATTCTAATTCCACAAAGGGCAATATTCTACTTATGTATTTGGCCAAATCATTACCTTTGACACTGAAGCGATAAATCTCAACTGCCTCCATAAAATAAAGTTCCCAGCAACTGAATTGGGCTTGGTTCATATTGTGGATGAGCGCTGCACTATTTTTCTGCTCTCTGGATGCAGCCATCCTGAGTAAATATAGCAGCAGCATGATTGGAAAATTGCCCTCAAAGGTGATAAAATACAGGATTCATCAGATTTTGATATGTCTCTGAAAATGAATGGTTGTCCTTTCTCACTTGACAGCCTGGAAGAATCAGGATTCAGAGACACACTGCAGAAAGCAGAACATATTCCTGGAAGTGCAGGACTTCACCCCTGCTTTTCCACAGCCCTTTTTCTCTGACTCCTTATTTACCTCTTCGCTCCAACATTGGGATACTTTCTTCTGTTTTGCTTTTTGCTTCTCCTAAGAGGACTCCAAAGGTGTAAAGCATTGCAGCTTTAATTTAATTAGAAGACAAGGTACTATTGCCTCAGCTCATGGAAAGTTCAGCATTGATATGTTCAGAGTGAGAGTAAAACGCAAAACCAGACAAGCTCTCCATCAGCACAGGGCAATGCTGCAGGATGAAGGCAAGCAGTTACTATGTCTTTACTTCTGTTTTCACAGTTTTGTTATCTCAGGGCAGCAAACCCCTTCCCCCTCCACCTTGAATGGAAAAGAATGGCAGTAACAAGCAAAAAGGCTTTTTGCTGTACTTTATACTTTAGTGAAGTTCCATGTTGTGGAAACAAGGAAGCTCTAGGATGGCTGACATTAGGAGATGTCAAGTGCTTGCCACTTCATATTCAGAGAGGTTTTCAGAGTATTCTGTTTTCCTTCACAGTCTTTTCCTAGAAAAGGTACACATTCTTAATGCTTCTTGATCTAATTCTTCACTGGAAGAAAAGACATTAACAAATATGATGGCAAATGGATGTAGGGGAAGTTCCCTTCTCATTAGCCTGTTTTTCCCAATTACACTAATCTTTCACATGTGAAGGTCAGGCTAGAAACTCTCCTGATCTTAATGCATCCCAGCCTATCTGCATTTGAGAGGATGTCCCTCTGGCATTCACTAAGAGATGTTGAGCCCAGTTATGAACATGTAACTGAATCTGTTGCCTAAGACATGCTGAGTCATTTTATTGCACTTACATATGTAAACACCTTATTGGACTAAAAGGTGATTTAGCTAAATTGAGAATCCAATTAATTTCAGCTAATTTATCCTCCATCACTGTTACTCAAGAATCTGAATTGGACCAAAATCCCCAAATGGACTATAATCCATGCCTTGTTTTTTGTCTTTTTTTTTTTTTTTTTTTAAATTCTATCTAACTTTAGGCATGGACACTTCTATAAAGCTGTGACTAAACCTTATGACAGGTTAAGATAAAGAAAATAATTTCAGGTCACTGAGTAGTACTTTCAGAACCACAAGAAAGGAAGAACACCATAGTTTCATTTGTGACTCAGAAAAGGGGACAATGCATTAATACAGCACTTCTCAGGATATTGGGCACAGGCTGTTATCAAGTCCCACTCACCATCATCATTCAACATTCAAACCATTTCTCCTGAAACTGCTCTTTCTATACCCTGAAAAATTACAGTAGTTTATTCTGCAACCTTTGCCTCTTTTCTGTTTGTGAAAATCTGGACATAAGACTGTGATTTTTCTCGAGTGCTTTGCTATACACACTGAAGTCATGGAGTTTGTCTCTGGTTCCTTGCTGGAAAAGCTCAGCTTTCAAATCAACAGTGCACACCACACAAACTCTGTGTGTCCTTCCCATAACTGTTTTATAATCTGTTCTTCCACCTCCCTCTGTCCCCAGTCACCCTTTGCCCCAGGACATTGTGCTGGCAGAAAACAAGACATAAGGAATGCAACTGTGATCTAAACATACACAAAAATCAGAACTCACATTTGTTGGAAATGTTTTGTATTATTTAGATATCTTTTCTCTCATGACACAAAGCCCTGGACACTTGGCACATAAATATTAGGCATGATGACATTAACGGCATCAAAATAGTGGAGATATATTCTTTGGTTTTAGTTCTTTACATCAAAAGCTCAAAGGCATGCACTGTTCCCTTTGCATCATGCTGTACAGAAGAAGGAAAAAGCTAATTAAAGACATTGAATTTTGTTGGAGCTGCCATGATACTCTTATATGAGTAAAATACTTCACAAGAACAGAAAATTCTGCTTAGAGGTTTTTGTTTTCCCTTTCTCTGTCACCGTAGCAGCTAAGAAAGTAGCCAGTTTGACTGAGAGATTTGAGGCAGTACTTCTGGTGCCAGAAGTGTGTGCCCTTACGTGAGGGGGAGAAAAAAACTGTTCTTTGATTTGCAAAGTGAGCAAATTGGACTTGGGCATCACTGGCAGAGGTTGAATATGACATCCCTTAAGGTAATCTTTGCTGCCACTTTTCTGAGCTATAACTGCATTTCAGTGCAGGGGTAAGAGGGAAGCAGAAGTCAATGGAATAACCAGGACTCTGTAGAGTTTAACAATGTTCTGGCTTTTTCTCAGGCTTATCTGAGAGAGCCAGGTACTATTTTCTACTCTCATAATAAAATTAATCTCCTCTTTGGTATGTGTTACAAATGCAGATTAGAAAGCCTTGGCTTCATATAACAGAGGGAAAAGAAAAGGCCAAAACCATAAACGAAGAAACCATTAGAAATAGGAAGCTGTTAACGTTGGATAAAAAAAGGAAGAGAAAACAGAAACAAATGCTCTAGGAACTTCCAAGTCACATTCTCCAGGATTTTCCCAAAACTTTTGCTTCAGTGTTTTTTAACATTCCCATACAGATCCTCCAAAAATATGTGTGCTGGGCAAAGGCAGGTTCTCACCTACACGGTAATTTAGTACAGCAATTGAGCCCTTGTTTCTCAGCATTATTGGATCTATCCTTTGTTCCCTCACTGGGAACACAGCCCTAACAATGGCATAGGGTGTGGAATGAATTGGCATCCTTGTTTGTGCTTTCAGGGACAAGATGATGCCTAAAAATAATCAACATGTGCCAGCATGAACCTGGAGCACATACTGTAATTCTAGTCTAGGGCTGTCAGACAACCCTGCTAATGCACTCAGTCTTCAGCTGTATTATCTCCTGTTTGTTCCAGTCTGTACTCACTTCCCAGCTGCAGTTCTCTCCTACCCCTGCACTCAGTCCCAAGCTCCAGCTCTGATTTACCTAAAAGTTCAGCCTTGAAATTAGTTTGGGGCATATACAAGGTAGAGTATCTCAACAGTCGTGAAATGGAACAAAATCCCTTCCCAGAGTATGAACCTTGAAATTTAAGAAGCACACTTTCAAGTGTGTATTGTACTTTGTTTGAAACCTTATCCCTTAGTGAGTGACCAGACCTTAGGAAATTTACTGTGAACAGAAGAGCAGCAACAGGGGAGAGAAAACAGAAATCCATACAAAAAATACTGTTCTTTTCTTATTCCTTTCTTCTCTGCCTTTCCTAAGGTTATTTTTTGCTTTATAACACTGAACTTAAAAATGTGTCTACTACTTCCCTAAAGGTCTAAAGAAAAAGATCCCAAGAAAATTATTTGTCTTTTTTTCTTGTTATCTTCTCCTCCCTCTCAACGTTCAGACTAAAAGGCTGCATATCAGAAATAATTATTATTCTCCAGATTGCAGGGAGGACATCACAGCACCTTTTGCTCATAAAAAAAAAAAAAAAAAAAAAAGAAACAAAAAGATACAAAACACGATTAGAAACAAATATGCTGAATAAAAATGAAAGTATTGAAATTTTCTTGCTCAAGACTGCATTCTCTCATTCACTGTGCACCTGGGGTCTGATTCAAAGCTCACTGAATTCAATAGAAAATCCCCTATTATATGCACGCATCTTTTTCACCTCATGTCCACCTCAGCCTAAGGCTGTATTCACAGAACAGTTTTCATCTCTTCAGGTAGAGAATGATATTTAGAAATGGTGAAAACTCCTATTTTAGTTCCTTCCACCAATGCAGGTGAGGTGCAGTCCCACTGAACAAGTGTGAACTCAGCTTGAAAGGAATAGTCCCCTGCGTCACAACCCTCCACCTACGTGACCATCCCCTCATGTGGCATGAACTGAACACACGTCCTGTTATTCCAGAAGGGAAACAGCCAAAAGTTTTGGAGTACTGCTAAACATCAAGCTATTGAGTACCTTATCTCCAAAACTTGGATGAGAACCAAGAAATTCAAAATCATAATGAGTTTCTTAGGGCTCTACAAGATTAAACTTGATATTTCAGTTAAGAGTTCTTATTAAGGAATTTGGGATCCAGTATATAAACCTACGTGTGAAGGTTATTTAGCAAGCAATTTGTCCTTTAAGTCCTCTTATGAAAACTTCTGGTCTAGAAGACCAAAAGACTTCAGAGTGAAGAGAATACAGGTATGGTCAATGTATATTGCCTTTTTTTTTGACTTGCAAACATATATTTCCCTTTATTTTTTCTTTCAATTTCTGCCTTTGGTTTCCCAGCTCAGGTAAGGTCTGTCTTCATATTTCATTGGGATCTGTCCTGCCATATAAAATTGCACATCATGCTTCCTATCCCATGGGATATATGCAAGCTATAAATCAGTATGAGGTAGAAGACACTGTAATTATAGGACACAAAAACCCAAAAGAGTGCAGCTACAGATTTTAATCTTCAGATAATGAACGCTAGGGAAAATTGATAATACACTTCAAAACACCGAGGCACGCACACTCCAACACCTAAGCACACCCACCTCCATATGTACACTCAGAGATGCTGACTGCTCTCTCCCAGTAAGCCTACAGGCTTTGTAAAAGGAGTCTTAGAAGTCTGAAGTTCTTGACTGAAGAGTGTGCTGTAAAACAGAGAATTCTTACAGGGAGCCTGTACTGGAGAGAGCCAGCAGGTTTCATGAACATGAGAACTCTGCTATGAAGAGCGGCTGAGAGAGCTGGGGCTGTTCAGCCTGGAGAACAGAAGGCTCCAGGGAAACCTCAAGGTGGCCTTTGAGTAGCTTCACTCCAGCACAAGGTATGGAATGGCCACTAACAGATGAAATAGAGAATTGCTTACACTTGATTCAGAAGCAAAAAAAGAAATATTTGCTGACACTGACATGTCAAGGCTATTAAAATTACTGGATTTCCTTAGATTCTTGAAGGTAAACCAAGGGTACCCAGCAGGGGATCTGAAAGTAAATCTTCCTGGGTTTACATTCATCAAGCATCCAGCCGGTATAATCAGATGATTTGTAGGCCAGTTCTGGGCTATTATAGAGCATCACCCAGACTAAAAGAACATCAATACACTGGAGCCTAATACCAATCTACTTTTAACACCCTCAATCGATCAAAAACTCCTGACAATCCCTTCAAAGAACGAGGAGACTTTGGGAAAGAGAACTTGCAGAAAAGAGAGATAAAGCCAAGGTCTTTAGATAAAATGAGCAACGGGTTTGCGTGTCGTTTTGCAACAATGAGCATGTGATGAAATTTGCAATCTGTGTTTGAGATGCACTTTAACAGAATAATGCGGGTTTATTCATCTTGTAACTTTGTCTGACTTGCGAATATGATTTCCAGGCAAAGGTGACTCTGAACAGGAACACAGTTTCCTTCAGAGGCAATGAACCCTGATATTGAGCAGATTTCCTCACTTTTACAGACCTTGTCAACCCAGCATAAGACATGAAGTTCTCTACCATTAAAACACAAACTCACATTTTCCCTGCAAGCAGCACCATAAGAGAAAGACAAAATAAGTTCCAGAACCATGAAAGGTGCTTCCATGAAAAAACTCCACCAAAGCTCAGTGAAAGAGTAAGACTGAGCAGTCAAGGCTTTATGTAAATCTTCCACAGCAGAGAATTCAGTGGAGGTGGGTGGATGGGTGGGTGAGGATCACTAAGAATCTTCTTTCTATAAGAGATTTAGAAAAACTGTACATTCTTGAGAAAAATGGC
This sequence comes from Pseudotriccus pelzelni, assembly GCA_035584735.1. NCBI lineage: Eukaryota > Metazoa > Chordata > Aves > Passeriformes > Tyrannidae > Pseudotriccus > Pseudotriccus pelzelni. The sequence continues at coordinate 7,274,193 of JAWMRA010000016.1, read as the reverse complement.
ATAAGCTCAAGCTGTGTTGTTACAAACAAAGGTAGCCAGACCAGCTTGGTCATACCAAAAGGTCTTAACTGGCTTCAGATATATGGCTAAAGTACAAAGGAAAATGTAAAAAAAAAAAAAAAAAAAAATTAGAATACATTAAGAAATGCAAATGTATAGAAAGAACAACTAGGAATAAAGTGTGAAAAATGAAAGCACATAGTGGGATGAGACTGGCAAAAATATCACACAGAAAAAGATACCATTCTTTAGGTTTATTAGTAGTAAAAGGCACATAAATTGTTAGTCCGGTTTCCAGATAAGGAAAACTTATTGACAATAAAGCTGAGAAGAGTGATTTTTGCATCAGTTTTCATAAAAAGGTCAGCTGTGATGAATTAACATTGTTAAGAGCTAACAAAGGAGTAAAGGAGACCTAGAATACAAAAGGGATTGGTTAAAGAAGTTATATAGCTCAGATTTTTCCAAATGTTCTGAATCTGCTATATGCCTTCTGCAACTCTCAGGAAGTGACTCAATCAATCTCAAAGCTGTTAACAATTATTTTTTTGGAACTTAGGAGGGACTGGTGATGAACTAGATAACTGACACAACATAGTAACTGTCTTTTGAAGAGAGAAAAAAGGAGCAGACAGCAAACGATAGACCTGACAACTTAACTCCAGTTCCTCAGCTCAAAGAAACAATTTGGAAGTACTTAGGAGAAAAGAAGTGGGAATCAGTCAACACAGCTTTGTCAGGAACAAATTATGATGGCCCACTCTAATTTCCTTCTGTGAGAAGGTATCAGGGGAATACCCAGTGGACCAGATGCCATACAGAAAAGTTTTTTGAAACTATTTCAAATTCTTACAGCAAATAAGCAGCATGGTCGAGGTGAACTGCAGCAGAGTAATTATGTAAGCTCTTCAGAAAATTGCACTCTGAGAGCGGTTCTCAGTGTTTCACTGTTCAAATGGTTAGATGTGTTGAATGGGTTTCTGCAGGACTCAGACATGGATTTGGTACAATTCAATATTTCCATTAAAGATTGAGATGAAATACAAGGTATGTTAATTCAATTTGCAGTTGAAACCAAAGTAAGACAAAGACTGCATTAAAATTCAAAATAATTCTGACAAACTGGAGATGTAATGTGGAAAAAAAAAAGTTGTAATTCAATAGGGTCAAGTACAAGTTGCTTCAATTAGACAGGAATAATCAATGGTACAAACACACAAAATGAGGAGCAGTGATAAGGTAGCATTTCTACCAGAAAAAAACCCAACTGATTTGCATTATTGAAAATTACAAGCTGAATGTTAGCCACACATTCTTTTCTATTATAAAAATTCAAATATGATACTGTGTGGGTATAAAGAATGTAAGCTGGCAAGACTTATAAATTAGTCTGTTCTCTCTTGATCCAGCACTATTAAGATCTCCACTAGTGATCTGTTTCCAGCTTGGGCAAAGCAACTCAAGGAGGACTTGGCTCGACTAAAAATAGTCCAGAGGGCACATTGAGAAAATTAATTCTCTATGTCTAGGCTGGATGGGTAAAAAAATGACTGTCAAGGACTTCCCATAGCAAGACAGGCTCAAGCTACATACCTGGAAAACATAAGGGTGGTAGGAGCTGAAATAGATTATTTGGAGAAAATCTGGTAATTCTATCATTAAAGCTCTTTAAGAGAAGACTACACTAACATACCAGGAATCATATAGGTAAAACTGATCCTCACTGTGGGAAATAGATGACCTGTAGACATCCCTGCCCGCCCTTAACTCCTCCAATTTTATACAAACACAAACAAAGTTATAAGTTCATTCCACACAATGATAATATAGGAGGAATAATTTCCATGCAAACTGTCAGAGCAGAGGTAAAGGAGCAGCAGGGCTGTGAGAGGTCAGGTCTAGGTGACTTTCATTGTTTTCCACCAACCATACAGCAGGAATGGTTGCATACCAGAATGGGAGGCAGGGATGAGACCGTACATGGCTCCCAAACCAGGAAAATCAGTCTCTGCTGACTGAGAAAAAAGCCAGTTGCTGTAAGGTCAAAAGACAGGAAGGTGAAGAGGTACAAGTCTGTATCAACATGCCCTGGTTGAACTGTGAAGTGTTAAAGGAAAGCTTGAATAAAACTTGCTCATGCTACAGCTACACCAAGGGAGCATCACAGGTCACTCCTTTCTTGCAAACTCACTTCTCCTCAGAAGTCCATAGGAGATCAGAAGGAAGGGAATTAGAATGAGCTTTCACTGATGAGCTGTTAAGCACAAATAATAATAGTGAAAATAATAGTGAAAGCTGTGTACAGTGCATCAGCAGCAACCAGGCTTGGCAGGGCTGTTATCTCTGGGTATTATTTTATACCAGTAGAGATGAAGGAGAGAGGCCACTCTGGGCAGAGCTGCCAACTGAATCATAACAGATCAGAGCAGAGGGCTTCCCTTCAGAAGGCTGAGCTGGGAACATGGCACCAGGAATTCTTTTCTTACCAATTTCATCTAATCTCTTCTCTCTAAACATCTTTTCTGTTCTAGGCTTTGTTTCTTTGGAGCTACTTGCTACATTCCTTTGTTGTGACTGAAGGAAGGAAACAAAAGAAGCAGTAAAGCGTTTTGTTGTATTAATAGGACAAATAACAAAATATTTTGCTCCCTGAATGCTCTGCATTCTTAACTGTCCTGTTCCAAAGCACAGGAAGCCTTCAATTGCCTTGGGTCATATCCACAGAATGGGCTGCTATTTCATCAGTCTGGTGTAGATTACACAGGACTGAATTATCACAGTGTAAACTCTGGATTGAATTCTGTCCAATCATATAATCTATGGACCTGATATTAATTTTCCCATCTCTTTTTTAGCAAAGTCTGGTAGTGTGTGTCTTTCAATTGAGCCTAAGGAGATGCAATTCCAGCTTTCCTACTCTCATACTAAAAGCTTTAGACTTCAAAACAGAAAGGAGAAGAAACTACAGCCCTAGATTAAGTCTTCTCTTTTTTTTTTTTTCTTATTCTCCTCACTCTTGTGAGATGGCATTCCCTAGTTAGTTATCCTGCTACTAAATAAAAGTGGAACCTATGAAAAGTGTGCAAGAGAGATGCGATGAATTGTTCTCAGTGACAGTAAAGAAAGTGCTTAAAAACTGTCATGGCCAGAAATGTAACTTTTAGAGGGTTAGTAAAGTTACGAATCCATTTGGTTGGCCTTAAAGACTTGGATATTGTTTTCGTGTGTATGTGTTTCTCCCTCTGCCATCAACTACAATATTAAGTGGAATAAACTTTACCATGAGAAGCTACAGGTACGTAAAAATAAAGTGTGCCTCATCTTTTCTAAAAAGGAATTAGTTCTGGTGCTATAAAATCTCTGCCATGTTGATTTCAAAGGCAGACTCCTCTAACATTTTCAACACTGTTGCTACTTCGAGATTTATTCACATCGCAACCAAAGTACCTCACATGTCGAAGAAGAACAAGTCCTTTGGCTTTTCCCTCTTGTGACATCCTCAATGCACTAGTTTTCCCATCCACAAACCATAGTATATTAGGGATTAATATGGCTCAGCAGCTCAAAACACACAGATCGTCAGTCTCAGTAATCAGCCTGAAGAATTTTGAGGACAGTTGTTATTTACAGACAATGATAAGAGGCCCAGCAGAACACTTAACTCTAAATAAACAATGTGGAAACTTCGCTATCCAGGAAGCCCTAAGTGGCAAATAGGCAGCCCAGATGTTCCCAAGTGAGGTTTGATTGCGTTCCTGCTGAGAGTTAGCAAAAGCAGAAGACGGGAAAGGGTAAGTGAGAAAGCAGGGGGCCTTTCTCACATGGATTCACTCTCATTTCAACCAGTGTTTAGCTGTGGTTTGCTAGTTCATTAAAAACGTGCTACAAAAACTGGGCTCAAGGCTCTGATCACAAGCTCCACTGCAGCAGGCTGTGTTATAGCACAGCTCAGTGACAGGGACCTCATGGTAGCTGGCAGCAGCAGATCTCACCACAAAGGCCCTGAAGGGATTTTGCAGCACAGACTACCAGGTAACGGCAAAGTGAGTTGTTCTTCTTCCTCCTATGTTTCCTTCAGAGTGTCCGTACTTGGCAACACAGGCACATCTTGCGCAGCAAGCAGGCTAAAGCAGAATGAGCAAGACAGGAAGCATAAATCTTGATTTAGCAAAAACAGGGCTGTGTAGGTCCTAAATTAAGCATGGGTCCAAGCTACAGCCCAGCCTAAGAAAGTATCACGTAGAGAAGCATCCTATTATAACAGCGAGGAGATTGCAGCCAAATCCCACCTACTTGGAAGCCAGTAGGAACTTACCTCCATCCTGCCCTGCCACTGAGAACTGGAACAAGGAGGGTGAACTGAGAAGTGCCACATGGATGGTAGTGTTTTAGCACTTTACCTCCCTTTAAATCTGCATGTGGTTTCTGCTCACTCTCAGGATGGAAAAAACACTCACCAAGAAGCAGCTGCTATTCACCAGAGGATTTGCAATCAAGCACTAAACATAGCAAGGTGCCACAACAGAGAGGGTTCCCACACTCCTGTTAACACCAGGAACCAGAGCTGAGTGATGTGAGTGGGCTGATAACAGCTCCTGTGCTCACACTTTGTGGTTAGATGATGCCAGCTGCTGGATGCCTTCCTGCAGCTTTTCTGATTTAACAGTATATCCAGGCAAATATTGGCTAAAATAAAACCATACAGAGTTCAGATATAAAATAGTGTGCACCCCAAGAACAACCCTTGCTTTGCCAATCTTTGAACTCGGTTGTTATCTTGAAGAAAACCGTCTTCTGAATTTTGGTATGAATCTAATTAATGAATCAATTCCCTGATAATCTGTTCTCTTCTTTGTGCCTCTTTCATGATTAATTTAGTTCCAGTGAATTTCTTTTTCCGACTGAAGAGTAGAAACATATTTCCTGTCCTATTAATCTCCACTTTTGACCCATCATCAGGGACTAAACAAAAGCGTATGCCTCCATGCCTTTATTTCCTGAATCTTTACAGACCACAGGCAAGTTACAGAAAAGCAAGGTGCAAACAAGAAGGGAAATTGTCCTGCCCATTTGTGCCACTACCATAGAGAAGATGGAGGTTAGGCTGGACACCCAGAAGTTGTCAAGCCTGTGAAGTAGTTGAAAACTCTGCCTGATTACATCAGGCACAGATCCGCCTAAGAGAACAGTCTTGCAAGGCTGCAAAGTGCACAGGAACATCACTCTGCGACAATAAACCCAACCAAACCAAACAGAAAACCTCACCCCCACCCCCCACCAGAAACTACAGGGATGGGAAAGGTCACCTTCCTGGGATCATAGCCTACTCTCACAGCTCTCTACCCAGCCTGCAGGGAAACAAAAAACAAAAACCCAAACAAACAAAACCAAGCCAGTCCCCCTCCCCCAAAAGTAAAACAAAATGTACTGGGGCTCCCTCTGTAACATCCATGGCAGAACAGTGCTGCCAGCAATTAGCATCACAAACCTTCCTTCTGATGCCACAGTGTGTCAAGGACATTTTTAATGACGGATCAAGGACACTGCTGCTTGTGAGGGGTTTGAGCTGTGTTAACAGCAGCCTACTTGGCACACAAATCCAGCATCCCAAAGAGATGCAGTAAAGGCAGGAAAGCACCACAAGACAGGAGAGATCTCTATGCAAACAGGTACACTGCTTTCATGGCTGTTCCTGTCATACCTGCAGGGCATCAGCTCTGAAGTCTCACTGAAGATCTTTCTATTGCTTCTTTCCAAATAGCTGGTTGCTATTAGAGTCACACTGTGAACGGATGGAAATGCCAAAAACAAGACATGAGGAAAAATATACTGAAAAGGGCAGAGACCTCAACTGATCCTATCCATTATCCCTTCTCAGATAAATTCCAGGTCCTCTGCCAGAGTATTCCATTTTTGAGAAACTTGAGGAATTGAGTAGATGTTGCACTACGGAAGAACTTTAAAGACACCTGACACTGGTGAGGGTAAACTCCTGATGGACCATGGCCTCCAGAGGGACCTGAGCTGGCAGAGGGAACTAAAAACAAACATTATGGAAGGACATGGGGTACACTGCTCCCAACTTCACTGTATCACCAGATGCTGGGTCATGCATGACTAGAGATTTCTCAAACAGACTAGGATACAGCCAGCTGCAGCAGCACTGTAGGCTTAGCCTTCAGGCCTTGCTCTCCAAGGAGTTTCTCTGCTCAGAGATAAGTCTTTGATCCTGAACAGTACATTTGCACAATAAGAGCTTGGATATGATTTTAAACCGTGAGAGAGAAAAGTGAACAAAAGCTGTGTTTCTGCATCTCATGTCTCCAATCTGCTTCTCCTTGAAAGGGGCAAAGACACCTCCGAGACATTGTCAAAGTGCCTAAACCAATTTTTCAGCCTAATCCATTATTTATATTTCAGCTCAACCCTTTTATTTTTAATCCTGAGCTCCTGAAATTAGGTTCTGTAGTACTAAGAATCCCTTCCATAGACTTCACTGGAAGGCAGGGAGAAGGTTAAAGCCTTGGCCTGTCCATAACCTTCCAAATCCACCTCTGACAGGGACCCTCTGTCTTTTGATCCCTGTTCTCTGTCATACACAAACTATCAGCATCACATCCTCATCTATTTCTTTGTCTCTTTTCTACTTGGTCCTTTCTGGGATATTTAGGTAAGAACAAGCACTATCTTCAGGCCAGACACATTAACACTGAAACCTAAAAGTTCTCAAAAAAGAACGTGACTTTTTGTGGGCATGCACTCTCACATGAGAGACTCTGGTGTCCTTCAACATCCCCATTTGTGGCCAATAATCTTCCAAGACAACTGCTTACAGGTAAAATGGTTTCTCCAATACAGTTCATCAAGCCAGGTGAGGATACAGCTGATTCATCCAGAAAAATACCCTGCTTCTTGAAAATACTAAACCTCAACGACAAGGCACATGGACAACACTGAAAATATTACAAAACTGTTACTATAACAAATGCTACACTTCCCTTAGCAAAAACCATCCTGAATTCTTGTCTTCCTATATCTTAAAAAAGTATCACATAAATAACCAGGGTCCAAAGCAGGTGGTAAAAATATTTAGAGGCATGGGAAGACTAAAAAAATAGGCATCTTTCATGACTAGATGTGTGATAAGGTAGGTGATAGTTGTTTATGAAATACCTGGCAATTTGGGCACTTCCAATTATTCTGTGTTACAGCAGAGGATAAAGGTGCATTTACAAAGGTGAAAGACCAGCTGATGAAAGGAAATATTTTCTCTTTCCACACAACAGGCAGCTAATCTATAAAACTCACAGGATAGCAGGGTGTTGCCAGGAGCAATGTGAGATTCAGAAAGCATTAGGCAGTCATATAGAAAATGAGAACACTGGAACATTTCATTAGATAGAATTATTGTTATTCTAATTATTCTGAAAGGCTACAAATTCTCATGTTCCCAGGTATAAATAAATCACTGTCTGAAGATAGAAAGTCATTCCTCCAGGGGTGGGGCCATTCTGTAATTGTCCACTATGGCAATTTCTCGTATCCCTCTTTGAAATCTCCAATTCTGAACAGTGGCAGAAGGGACACTAGACTATATTAAAATACTACACTGGATCCTCACTTGTGATTCACTTATTCATAAATGAAAACACAAGTTGTGCGGTAGAACAAAAAATAACTATGAAGTCTAGGAAAACCCTGACAAGATAAATCCAGGTAGCAATACTTTACCCAAATTCTTGGCTGCCCCCTGCAGTTCAATGGAAGATGAGACTGAGCTTTATTATTTGAAATGGGTATTTGCTTTCTCTTTGAATTGCATAGGACTTTTATCTTTTAATGAGATGCTGGTACTTTTAGGAGGATGCTATAAAATGGCATCTTCAGAAAAAATTCTGAAGTACAGCATGGTGTAAAAACTACACAGAACAAATAGATTAGGCAGAGAAATAGAGAACAGATGCTTTCTATTCTTCCCCTTATTCTTAATTTCTGATGATACTGGCCTGATAGCAGAATCTTTTTCTGGCATTCAGCTACTTCTATTGCTTATTCTACCTTACAAGTCCAAATCCTCAAACTCATATTGAAATAGGGATTTAAGGTAGTAACTGTTAACACCTAAAAGCAAGCCATTATAGATTAAATGGTGAATAATGTGCCATAGATAAAGCTGCTGATTATGTATTTTGAAATAGTTAGGGATATATTTGAAAATCTAACCATAAAGCATGCTACTGTTACTCTAAAAATGAAACTTGATCTTCCAGAAATTTAAATTTTACTCCAGTTAAAACCCACAAGTTTTCTTGGGAACAAATAGAAACAGGAATGCGTGATGGAACAGGGCAGGGAACACTCCCAAATAGAGACAAAGGGAATGCTTTTTCTTTTCTCTTACACTGTTCTTTCTGCCTTCTGCTCTGACAGCAGCCCTTGCCCTGGCATGTTGACTTCCTTTAGCATTCACGGTCCAGACAGCAACTGCCTGATCCCTCAGCACCTTCCCAGAGAAAAGAACAGAGGGAAGTGACCATCTTTTCTTGGGAAAGGAAAGTTCACAAGAAACAGAGTTGATTTCCCACTTGTTTTGGCCATTGTATCCCAAACCAATTCTTTTGGAGTCCCAATTTTCCCTAGCATTCTGACAATACTTCTTCCCACTTCTTTATCATTATTCTCAGCCCCATGTGCACACTGAGTCCTTCCAACACATCACAGGTCCATCTGCAATGTTCCAATCTGGAATCAGTCCCACACCTCTCATATTGGCCTGGGACAGTGAAGAGAAAGTGGCAATGCCCTGGCCTGGAATTCTCCTGGAGAAGATCCCTTAACGGTGCTGCATTGCTAAGTGCTACAGACTGACCATGGCCAAAAAGGGATGGGTCTCCATCTTTTACTTCAAGGAGAACTTTCTCACAATCATTAGAATTTGATTTGGGATTTTTAGCTCAAGTACATTTCTGCTCTGGAGACAATAAATAAAAGGCTAAGTATTAATTTCATGTGCATCTTCCCCCTCACGTCCTTCTAGTCTCAGCTCCAGTCTAATTCTCACAAGCTCTTTTTGCCAACATCACATTTAACAAACACATCCTAATAAATCCATATGGATTCTGAGAGAATGCAATGAATTATCAGAGGCTACAAGGGACTGGCTTTCAGATTTGTACCTCTCCGTGCATAAGCACTCATCCACATTGGTACACGTGTGTGCTGGGCCCTGGAACAACAACCTGCAGGTATTTATCTCATGTCTCACACAATACCTCTGCCACGTCTCTCTGTATAATATCTAGTGAGGCAGCAAGAGGCAGGGTCTGCCTGTGAGTCACAGCCACAATACACTGAACAGCCGGAGCCTCTGACAGAATATACAATACAGCTGAGATGTCAGTGGAGGTGGCTTTAGAGTACTTTAAAATGCTGTTCAAGTGCCAACTTTCACCTGCAAATATGACACTTTGCTCGCCCACTTGCTTTCCTTCCAGGCTATGCGTTCCTTTTACTGCAACTTGACAGCCTTAATTATGAATTTCTATGCCTTCTCTATCCCTTTAACCATTTAGTCTCTCATTTGTCTTGCTGAGTTCTTTGATATGCTCCTAGATAGCAGCCATACACTGTCAGCACAGTACGGGAGGCTTGGCCAGACTCCCATTTGTAGGCTGGGCACCAGAGGAAAAGGACCTGCAGCAAAGTATTTGCCTTGAAGGCAGAAATCTCTACTCTAATGTTCCCTTTGCAGAGAAAGGATGCAGCGATGGGGACACAATGAGACTATGAGCGTCATTACACCAAAATAATTTGGGATTTCTAGTTGCCTGAATAATTTATACAGCTGTAAACTTCTGACCTGGTCAAAAACTGGGTCCCAGTGGTAGTTTTTCAGCCCCTTCTAGTCCTGATGACAGGTAACCTACTCTAGACAGTGGCAGCGTGTGCAGTACTGTCTCCACCACATCCTGCTGTGCAGCACTGTGAGGCTCTGATGCAACTGAGGGTGGGGAGATGTTCTGTTCTGTGCCATCTCACAGACCACTGACATTCATTTTGGTTTGCTTCTAAATTCTGTGATGCTTGGACATCTGAGCCATTGTGTTGGATCCAAAAGGGTAGAACTCTACATGGTAAAGTGGTTAATACAGAAAATGCAGATCTAAGTCTCTTGTTCCTGTGTTCTATGTCACATGATTAACTCTCCAAAACATGGGCCAGCTTTGACCCTCAACTAGTCTAATTTTCACCTACATGACCACGTTACTCAAAAATCTCAGGTGGGAGCTGTGGACACATTAATTAGAGGTTACCCCAAGTGACAATCGCAATAAGGAGAACAAGCTGGGGAAAAAATACTCAAGTTCCTGAAAAATGAGCTTTCTTCTAAAGGGCTGAAAGCACATTTCATCTAACTGTCATCCTACTCAGTCATTCCATTGCTTCTCCTGCCTGAAAGAAGGTCCTGTAGCATGTACTGATATGAAAGATCTGACTGTTCTCTGGTTTTCACAAATACCTGGTTATTTCGGGACTCTAGGAACATCAAATGGAAAAAATCCCCAATGAAATAGTAAATAATTAAGATCCTTGAAAGAGCCTTATGATTTATCCATGGTTCCCCAAAGCCTGAAGACTCCCCCCACAGTTATACCTTGTTCATCCATATCCTTTTAATAACGTCAAACAAGTGAAAGCAAAGGACAGGGATCATCAGTAGAGTTGCACTGACAAAGTTGTCTCCAGCTGTTGTGCCGGATCGCCCAAATCTAATGCAACCAGTGTTCAGCTACTGCTGCAGCGTACATATAGCCTTTATCAGGCTATACATGGTCCTCTGAACCTGGTCCTTAAACACTGGACCTGTGACATGTTCAGTCTGAAATTCCACCTCTGCCTGCATTCAAAATGACCAATAGTATAAACAGAACTGATCATCTTAGAAAAAACAACATCTATTATATTCTAGTATCAGCACTACCCTGGTCTCTACAAGGACCACCTCAGAGGAAAGAGTACATCCTTCATAATGCATCCCTTTGGGGAACACTCCATAAATAAGAGTCACTTCTGGCCCTCTGATAGCCTTTAGCTTTTTTTTTCTATCCCAGCATGTGAAGGGCCCCAGTGGCTTTCATATTTCGAGTTAGATGCTAAGGGAAAAGGACTGCAGCACAGAAATACAGATGCTTCTAATCAATACGAAAATGTCTAATACCAGACAGCACCACAGTGATATGCCTCCCAGAAAGGGCATTGCAGAGCCCATTTGTTCTGCTGGATATATACAAGTTCATTATCTGTAGTCCAGTCAGATCTGTCCGAGTACAGTAATTTGAATAACCTCAGACAGATAACGATAGCAAGCAGTGCTTCTGTGCATGTTTGAAGTTCCTTCTATGATCTCTTTCTCTTCCAGTTGTTCTTTTCCTCTCCTTCCTTTTCTGCATCTATTTAAATTGCTATTATTAGCTAAGAAATGAGAAATTAATTATCTCTGAAGTGAGCATGAATACTTATACTCAGCCTGGCATAGCTGGGGCTGGCATTTGATAACAGTCAACAGAAGCTGTGCAGCTCACAAAGTATTTCAGAATAATAGAAGTCAATAGGAGGAAAATAGGGACAGCTCCAGAAAGTGTTAATGAAAAGTTTCTGAATTCCAGCAGCTCACCTGTGAACAGCTACATGAAAGCTTCCTGAATACCAAATATATTCATTAGAGGCTGTATTGCTTGGCTGAACCTCTCTCTGGGCTTGTATTCCCACAATAGCAAAGGAGAGAGGCACGACTGCAGGATAAGAAGGGTGAAGGGGTGGAAGAAGGTTCACATTTTATTTAGAAAACAATATTATCAAGGCATATAACAACAATAAAATTTAAAACTTGTCACAGATCCAAGCTCAAAATCTGAGGTTTTTTACTTTTGATAACAGAGGCAGCAATTCTTTAGGTCAGACCCTGACAGGGTGAGAAGGTACCACTCTTTTGCAATATCAGTGTGAAAAATCACTGGAGACCGTTATCAAAACAGTCAAAGTTAAGGCATTTCCTGAACTGGTCCTAAATGGTTGCAGCAACATGAGACTGTTCCAAAGCCAGAGCCCAGCTTCAGTTACTCTCACACCTGTCACGTTGCATTAATGTTGGACTGTGCTCTCACAAGCATTATACAAAATGCATTAGAAACCCTTTTTGCCCCATGTTCTGCATTACCATAATGACATGTAGTTTGGCTTACTTAGGTAAATGCAGTCCCACAGCACTTTTCTCTTCAGCATCCAGATACAGGAATGCCACATCCAGAGATGCTCATACAGCATTAGAAATTTCACATTCCTTTACCAACAATAAAATTTGTGACTAAGCGAAAAAATGGAATCAATAAACAACCTCCTCTTCTGAAAGCTGCCACGAGGTATTTGATGTCTGCAGATGATCAAGGTTAAAAATGCACCAAATATTTACTTACGGAAAAATGAAACTTCAGTCAAATAGAAATCTGAATCAAAATGGTCAAACAACTCCTGCTGGTCTTAGATTTGCTAAATGATGAAAGAGCACTTGCCCCTTCAGTCACATGTCAGAGGATTTCCCAGAGTCCAACTGTGCAGGCTGCCTCATGGGACTGGATGCTGCAGCCGCTGGTACATCCTTAACTGAGAGGTGCTGGGGTATTTTGCAGGGTCAAGTAACTCAAATTTCAGCTCAAGGGTTTTGCACTTAAACCCTTGAGCTGCGATTTGTTTCATTTTGTACCGTCAAAACAAAACAACATCAAGGAATGAAACACACATTCACCTGTATGTGAAGGAAGGCCCTAACCACCACACAAGGGAATCATTTTCCATCACTGCATGCAGATATAACACCACATTTCTGCTATTCAAAGATGCATTGAAAATGTCCTAAATGAAGTAAGTGTGTTTTGCTCCACCTGTATTATTCTGTGGTTTGAACTGTCCTCTTTTTTGTTTCCTTTATCTCTGCAAAATCACCTTAATTTGATCTGAATCACCTTTTGGCCACACAGCTTACAAGATGAGAGAAATTGCTTGCTCAGCCATAATCAGGGGAAGGTGCATTATAGAGAAAGATGTGAAATCCAGCAGTTCAATAATATCCACGATCATGACGGTGCATCAATGTGGTATAGAAGACCAGCAAGCACAGTTCCAAATGATTTGCAACTCCTTGTCAATTCTTGGATTTGTCATCCATACACTGACCAACCTAACTCTTCAGTATTGAAAATAAAAAGATTACATTTGGACAAAGGACCAGAACAAGGATTAAGCTTTCTGCTTTTGATTAATAGCAGAGCTAGACATATCTCCTCCCCATCTGGCTTGGAGAGAGATTTGGCTCTGCTTAAGAAAGGTAAGAATTAATGAAGAAACACACAAGATGAGTAATATCTGAGTCAGCAGAAAATGACTATACAAAAGCCTGTGTCAACACAGAAGATGTCTCATGAACCAATGGCTACATTTGCTGCAGTATATGCAAAACATTTCCTAGCACAACTTGGAGGGCAGAAAAAAAAGAAAATTAAGGAATGTACCATCAGTTCAAACCATGTGGAAGAAGGAGACGATACCTATAGAGGGTGGATTGCTCTTGCTTTCTCTCTCAAACCTGCTTTATGTGAACAGTCACTTCTCATCCTCCTTGTGGTTATGACAAATGTGAAGTTACCTGGACAGCATTGACTTAAAACTTAATTACTTTTATAGCAAATGAGGCATGAAACCTATTATCAAAAAACATGATGTCCAAAGTACAGGCTGCATTTCGTTTTCCCAGCAGAGAGCTTCTGAATGCCAGAATTGACTGCAAGGTATGGGGGGATGCTAGAAACTCAAAATCAGTAATTCTTCCTAGGGCATGACTATAGTGTCTTGTGAGGCAAAGTCTGAGAGCAGGTAGAATAAATTGTTTTTATCAGCATTTGACACTTGGCTCTGTTTTATGACGGTGGCTGCAAAGCCCCAAAAATTCTACACATACTTGGCCTTTGACCTAGGCAGAGTGGCCCATAAGACCAACGCTATTCAATGCTGGCGGAAAAAGGGCTGTTTGATGCAGAAAAACACCAAAATATCCCTTGAAAAGTCACAACAGCTCAGCCCCTGAGGAGGTCTTGTGCAACATGAGGGTGGATAGTGCCTGAATAAGCATGACAGTGAATATGACAAGTCCCAGGAGCGCAGGTTGTTAATTAAAACAACAACTAATACCTGGAGCAATTTAACTTCTCTTCCTTGCTGTCACACATTGCAGCTCTAATACCTGTTCTGTGTGTGCTGCATCTTTTACTTTTCTCCACTTGACATGTTCATGAGGCAGCTGCCACACAAATGTATTGAAAATAGTGACACAGAGCTGTTGGGCCAGCTTCATAAATGTCCAAGGATTTCCTGGATTTAAGGGAAATACTCAGGTGTCTCAATAGCTGTACAGCCCCACCGATGGAAGTTCAGCCCCTCTCCCCTATTTTCAGATGCAGCTACTTTGCCATTTTGCCTCTGCTTTCAACTTATTCCAAGAGTTACCCCGCTCATGCTTGTAAATTATTCCATTTGTAGTTGACACATTAGGGGAAAGAGAGACTGTGAAGTGGGGACAGGAAGACATTCTTGCCTGTGTACCAAACTGTGTTTAGTTAGGTCTTCTAAGGGCTTCTTTCATCTTTTTCTAGCTCATTGGAGACAGTACACTGAACACAATGGACCTGATCTGGTGTGAGAAAGCCCCCATTCACACAGGATGCTTCCATTAGACCTGTCACTTTCCTGACAGCTATTACCTGGCTCCAATTTACTGACCACTGACTCTGAGAGAGCTATATAAAGTGCACAGCAAATAGTTTATTCCAGAGAAGCAGGCAGGGTCCTCATCCCCTTCACAGTGGCAGGGAAAAAATAAGGCTGCACCATACCCAGAGCAGAGAGAGCCTGAAGAGGAAAATTAAAAGACACATACAGTTATGAACCTTGACAGGTGAAAATGTTTGCTGTCGGAGGAGATGCTGAGATGCCAAGTCAATGCCACGCACACTAGACACGAGGGCAAAGAGAGACAAATGCAGGACATGAACTGCAGGGATTTCACAACAGAAGAGACCTCTGGCTCCACAGATTTTGATCTCTGTACCTTTTCAATGAGACATTTCATCTGGGAGTCAGCTTTATCCAGTGCTGGATTAACTTCTTGTTCCACAGCTTGACCTGTCACCCAAAGTACTACAGAAATGGGCACTCATAGACAGATATATAGGAAACACATTAGTTTGAAATAGATGTATTCAACATGAGCACTGTGCAACATCTCACACAGCTCACAGCTTAATTTCAGCTTGATTTCTGCAAAATAAACCCCTAACAGCTAAATAAAGCTTGCATTTTTGTCAAGGCTGAGCAACACTAATACTTTTCTTTTGATATTGGTGAATGCTGCTCTTTTAAGAATAACCTATATTTGCACCTTTTTCTAGATATGTCAGCAAGACATTTTTTGGGACACACTTTCGCATTAGCTACAGTAAGAGCCATTGCCTCAACTTCAATATCCATGGTGCATACGATTTCCTAGGGCCAGGACAGTGCAGACTTCCAGAATAGGGGTGGTCTGCAAGCTGTTTAAAGCCACCACTGTTCATGATGAAAAGCACATAAGAAAAAAATTGCACAAGGTAACCATCCAGATTTATCTGTGTTATATCTGAAGAACCCCACATCAGACTCTACTTTGGCAAATGTACATAAAAATGTAGGTATTTTCATTCAGACCTACTTATTTTCTGCAGCAGAGAGTATAGAAAGCATGCAAGGATACTGTGCCCTTTTGTGGTAACACCAGAAGAAAACAGAACTAATTTTAAACTACAAACAGTTCATTCTTCTTAAACTGGTAAAGGTGGGTCTAGTCTAGGAAGCAGCAGAGTATAATTTCCATTGATGTAATGATATAACAGCAGTAAGCTGTGAGGCTCTAGTGACCTCCTTGTGCTACCTCAAAGAGCTAGATTACACTTAATCTTGCAGAATGAGGTCTAGAGTTTCTAAATCATGTTATTAAATTCCTTTCATAGTCTGCAAAAATTGCTCCCTATGCTGCAGCACTTAGATAATGTCGTCCTCTAAGAGATCCTCTCCATGGAGGATCTGTGGTGGACAGAACCCCATCTGACACCCCAGTGAGCAACAAAATGTTTTGTGCTGGGCATTTTTCTGGGGCAGTACCATCCCTATCCTCCAGTAACCAGTTTGGATAGGAAAATGGAAAAAATCACTAAAAAATGGAAACCAGGTACTTCTATTTCACTGTTTTTCTCCACAGGGTTGGCTGCAGGGCAAGGACCCACTGTTTTAGTAGTTTCTTTGGGATTCAATTACATCTTCACTTCTGATTACTCTCAGTACACTGTAGTTCACAAGATGCAAATCTCAGCCATAAAAAGAGTCCATTTCTGCAGATTTAAACCCAAAGCATATCCCCCCAAACTTGATTCCCCCAGGAAAACCCTCTAGGTACTACTGTGACTGACCTTTGTGCCCGGTCTGTTATCTCCTCCTCCAGATCTAGCAGGAGGGCTGCCTGAGCCATCACCTCCTTGCTGCAGGGCACAGATTTGAGATGGAGAATCAGCAATCCAAGACAAAACTTGCTTCCCATCTCCTCCAGCTCTTGCGTTCCCAGCTGCAGGCCCTAATGGAGAGAGGCAGAAAGTTTCGGTGTTGAATATGCGTTTTGCAGGTACATGGCTTGTTTCGCAGGATGACTCCCAGTTTTCCTCCTATAGAATCATTGGTAAATTAACTGACAGCACATGGTCTACAGAAGCTAAAATAGCCTGTGTTTTACAAATGGGGAAACAGAAGCAAATAGTTCAAATACCTCAACTACATTTGTAAAAGAAATCGTTTTAAGAGCTAGACTTGGGACCCAGAAGAACACGACTGTAAATCCACTTTTAGAAATCACTGGGACTCAGTTTTTCTTTCTCTTTGTAGACAAGTCATCTCCCTAAGCAGTAGGGAAAAAGAAAAGTTCCAAACACTGGGTAGTGGTAAAGATAGAAAAGGAAACTGGGCAAGGGGAGAAAAGAGAGGAAGAGATCTTTAACAAGTTATGAATTGTTTTTTAAGAAAATCAATTGCAAAGTAATTGCAAAATAACAAACACCTCTAAGGAATTTCTCAGTCTGTTAAAAGCTGATGGCACAAACAGGGTTTGGTTTATCAACATCATCTTTCAAGAGAGGAATTCTCCAAGCTGTGGATTCTTGCTGATTATGAATAGTCTGTGTTTGTCTTTTCACTAATTAAAAAAATAAAGCTCTAGCAAAGATCTTTACACCAAGGACCTGCATTGAAGTAAGTCATTGTAATCAATGGCAGTTTCATGCATCTGCTGAGACGAGTGCAGGAGACAAACAAAGATCAGATATACCAAAAAGAAACTAACACTGTAAAATCCCTCATCTTTAGCATTTAGTGACTGCATCACACACACTCCTTAATGCTAACACATCAGAGGCTGGATCAATTGCTACCTCTGCCAGTATCAGCCCTCTGTGTTTTTGCAGCACAAAACATCTCTGCGGCCAACCTCCTGTGAGAGTTCCAGCTCCATTCCCAGGCTGTTTCCTTAGCAACTCTTGGGAGTCCACATTAAGTCCTGGCCCCAGCCTTGTGCACAGTGTGAGCTCCACACCAGCACAGCCTACGCTTGACTCTCTGCTAGATATTTGTCAGTGAACTCCTCATGGGCAGTGAAGCCATACATGTCCAGTAATCCATGACAGGGGATTGAGAAATCATATGTTGATTTTTTTTTTTTTAAAATTAAGTTGTATTTATAAAATGCTTTGGGATCTTTGGGTCTGAGCAGCTCTGAATAGCTGAAAGATTATTTCCTATATCAAAAACAGACAGGTGGATGGAAGAAAGAAGTGATTTCTCACATAAATTTCTGCAGTTCTCTTGCAAAGCTTTTTGGTACATTTTTGTTAGAGGACACAAACTACTTGGACAGCACCACCATCACTTCACCTCTAGCAGGTCCAGCATATGCAAATATCATCTGGCATAACAAACACCTTCTGAGATCACAAATAAATTTTCCTATGGAAATGATATTGTAATTCAGTTTCTTTTCTGAGGCCCCGTGAGCGAAGCATGAATCCCTGGTTATGATGAACATAATCCAGAGCTCAAACATGTACTGAGTGGCTGCACAACGAGTGAAGTGCAGGACCTGCACAGAAGAGCACACAGACAATCTGAGAAAACATAACCTCGGTGCTAGGCAAGGCCTAGGGCCTCAGGAAAACTGAATTTTACTCTCAGAACACTCTCTGAAGTGTTTTATCACATTGAGCAAATATCTGACATAATTTCTTCTTTCCTATTTACCTTCAATGCAAGCTTTGCCCAGCAAGATCGGGGTATAATGTAGCAATAATTAATAATAATAAGAAAACAGAGAGAGAAGCTTATAGAAGCTGAGGGTCATTAACACAAAATAATAAGAATGCTCAGCAGCTCTGCATAGATTTCTAAATGTTTTATTGTTGTACTTTGAAAGACTTAAGATATTTTAAAGTGGCAGAGTTACAATCAGCAGGCAGAAGTGGTGACAATTCTGAGCAAAAATATGTCATTTCCACAGCAAGAGCATTATTTTCTCAGGGGCAAAAAATACAAAGAACATCTTGAGGCTTTCCCTGGGGTTCATCTTAGGGTCTTGCTTTCAAGATTAAGGTAACGTACTAAATAGCTATCAATCCAGGAGACGTGAACAGTAACTGTGCTAAAACTCAGCCTGTGGCTTTATGACTCCCTAGAGCTTTATTCAGGATATGAAGAGGCCTTAAGAAACTATGAGCAGAGAAATAATAATAATAAAACTGTAATACACCCCAGAAGCCTCAGTAATTGCTCATGCACTGTAGTTAGCTGCTGTATGATGGACCCATATTGCTTTGATAGCAGAGAGCTCAGGAGTAACAGCTGGAAACTCAGCTAGAGGATTACCTGTTAACATACTTTATGCACTTCAAACACAGACAGACTTTCATTTTATTTTAACTCAGATCATTCTCTCCCTCTTCTTAGTCCCTTCTCATTTCTCAGCAGAGAATGGAGCTGGAGGTGAAGAGCACAACTACCATTAAACTGAAGCTATAGACAGAGCTGACATATTGAACTAATGGTATTGATGGCATCTGCCAGCAATGTCAGAAGCTGGTGTAGTGGTTAATAATCAGTCCTATTTACATTCCTTAAAGGGAATCCCGATCTCCAGGCACTTGCCTTGTAACCACGTAGCACAAAAATTTGTAAAAATTTTGAGATTGTGCTTAGAGTTCATAACTCAGAGTTATGAAAGCATTCTCTAATAAAGACAAGAAAGAAGAAAAGAAGGGTAGGAGCAGTGCACTTTGGTTTGGTTAAGAAGCTGATAGGAAGCAAGCTTTGCTGTCGCGGAAGGTTGTCTCAGTTTAACAGGTAGTGCCAGCGCACGGTCAGTTTGCCACTGCTGTACAGGAGGAAGCTGCTCTGCCTGACAGCATCTCCCCTGCAGTGTCCTGCCAGCCTGGATTTTCAGTGACCCCATCTTTGTCTATAGCATGATGCTTTACAGCTCTGTCCCCTCCTTTGGTCACATCTGTGTGAGCAGTGGAGCATGGTGCAAAATCTCCCATGCCAACAATCTAAGCAAATTCTGAAGCAGGAAACAGCATCCCTGCACCAAAAAACTGGAGACCAGCTTATCAGAAGTCCAGCCTCAGAAACATGCTAGCTAAGCCATTCTACTTTGATGATCAGCTCACATCTCCACACAGGTTTTGCTCTATGTTACATCCAAGTACCAGCCTGGACCAGCATCAGCTTGATGCATCACGTTCCGCTGCACAATACAAATTGGTCCCATGGGCCCTGTCATGCAATAATCTCTTGCAGACATCATGTTGAGGGGTAACAGGTTAATTGTTTCCTGGCTATTATAGAGAATAATGGAGCTGAACAACTTTTCTTAATCTCTTTTCACGTTTTCATACAGCAACAGGAGGTGATGCCTAATAAGAGTCCAAGTTTGACATGTATTTATTTTTCATGGCAAGCAACAAATTCCAGAAGTAGGCAACACAGCCAGTCGGGTGAATGCATCAGCACTTGTTCTAGTTAAACTAATTTGGATTTTGCCTTTTCTGCCAAAACTGTTGCTAGTCTAACTGCTGGGACAGTAGGATGCTCACCTGTATCTTTTAATTGGCACTGCCTGTAATACAAAATGGGAGAGCAGGAAAAAAAGGAGGAAAAAGAGTCTTATCATTTGGCCACAACATTGTCAATGCAAATTTTCCTAAACAAAATTGATCAAACTATATTGAAAAAACAGTTTGTTCATATGCAGTGCTGATGCATCAAATAAATATCTACAACTAAATGTTTCCAATATTTCTCAACTTGCCCTCAAAATACTTCCCAGGCTAAATGACAATGAAATGGAAAAACTTTGTTATTCATTACTCATATTCTTTAAACACTCCCTCAGCCAAAGGCAGGAATAATTCTATAACACTGATATTGTTGAAGAAGGTGGAAAGACTCCAGGAGTTAAATTAGAGATTTATCCACATGGGTAATGAGGAATACAATAAAATTAGAACTGGAAGATACTAATAAATACAAGTAGAGTGAAAATTTCAGAGGGATCAATTGCTTCCTAAAAGGGATTTTTGGCATTCAGCACGGCCACTTCAGCGGCTCTCCCACCTTAGGTCACTCTTCAGTCCTTGGGGCAACAGCTTTTCCCTGCAAACTCACTTCCAGTCAACACATATACATACACACTTACAGAATGTTCTCTGCATCTCAATATCTTTACACATGCACAATGGTTATGCCCTAAGGCTGGGTATAAATAAATTGACAGTCTGGTTTCTCACTAATGCCATCAGTGAGCTCTCCCTCAGAATACTAATTGAAAGCATTTGCAGGCTCTAGAGGACAAACCAGGGAGATGAATGAACCATTTGGTGCCTGGTGTCTGCAGCCTTAATTTTAGCTTGAGCCAGCCCTGAAGGTTACTGTCCTTTCAACCCCTGTGAATGAAAATATGCAGACACCTGCTGGGGAAGTGGCTATTTAGACAACTAGGACAGCAGGGAATAAGCCAGGTTTTCTCATGCCCCAGAGATCCCTAAGCAGCAGGTACAGCATGCAAAACAGATGAAGTGGAGGGGATGGGGATGGGTATTTGGGCCAAAACATTTCAAGAGGATTAAGTGAGCAGGAAAGGTTGAAGTTGCAAGCAAAAATATAGGCTAGAAGGAATTTCTAGAAAGAAAGATGAGAGGGACTGGAGTTAGACACAGAAGATAAAAGGACGGGAGAGATAAAAGGATGAGAAAGAAGGAAGGGTTGTTGAGGTCAATGGATGCTGATACAGAGGAAAGATAGTAAGAAGAAAGCTAATGGAAACCTTGACCATCTTCACACCCTTGGAGAGGTGTGCCTTGCTCTGAATGTCTGTCCTCATTACATCTGATACTCTGGCCACATGGTGAGGGAAAAAGGCCCAGCTTGCTTTGAATCCCCTCACAAAACTCTTGCTGAGCTCAGCTGGTGTTTTGGACAAGCAAACTTCGACAGTACAGAAGCCCAAAAGTCATTATTGTTTTAATCATTCATATGGGCTCTTTATTGTAACAGATGTCTATGTCACAGGCGACACTGTTCAAGGAATGGAGCGAATGGGAAGATGAAATACTTGCTTCTTCCAGTCTGCTGGAGGAAGTGTCCTAAACAAATTGCTCATGGGAGAACTGGAGATTTAACAAACAAAAACTTGTTACCAAGTTCCCCAGAAAAACAGTTATTTAGATTATGAATTCTCCAGGTCTACTGTGGGGAAAGGTTTTCTCCTTCTTTCCACTAACTAGTTATCTGACATTTCCATCTCCACAGCTGCTTCCTTTCTCCCCTTTCTCCCTCACCAATTTCCCCTCCTTCTCTGCGCCCTCCCCCAGTATCCCTTCTGCCTTCCTTAATCAGCTCCCATAAATGACTCCCTACATGACAGGTCCATCATGTGTTGGAAGAGCCAAATTATATTAGTGTTGCACCTGAGCTCATTACTTTGCTTGGCCACTCTACCCCACACACTGTTACCTCATGTTTTATGTCAACAATTTACAAACCATACAGAACTGCAGGGGTGGATTTAACTTCCCACCTCCTCAAAGACTGTACACACACAGAGGTACTAGTTGGATAGGGAATAATTCCATGGCCATTGGTAGTTGTTAAACCTGGTCTGAACTGGTGTATGAGATTGAAGGTGGAACCGGGCACCAGAAAGCCCACCTTTGACAGACTGTTTATTGAACAGCACAATTTTTTTTTTTGTTCATGTAGGCTATAATTGTGAAAGGTAGTTATGTTGGAAACAAAAAGAGAATGAAAAACGAGAGTATTTTCACCCTACACAGACAAACCATGTAGGCAGATGCTGTGCTTTGCAGACTTCTTACTTTTCAATAAAATTGAGCAGTACATTGGTTTTCTGTCTCATTCATTACCATGTGACACACTAGGGACCTATTTTTAGGCCCTGGATGGACCTGGGCTACCATCAACAGCTTATCCCTCTTGTTGCAAACACTTGAGCCATCTTTCACCTTATCCCACAGTGTCTTTTCAAACAGAACTGAAGAGGCTGAGTGAATGATATGCCAGGCCAGAACTGTGCACTTTGTATGAATTTGCACTGTTTCTCAGTGACAGGATCAGGAGAATTTCAAGTTCCAATTTAAGGACTGCAGATAGTTTTGGGGAGGAGAAGGCTGCCTACACCCACTGATGAAGAAGAATCTCTTGGAAGTGACAGTTCAGAGAGCAAACATTTGACATTGGAGCTAACAAAAACCATAGGCCATGCCATTGTTTTAAGTAATAATGACACACACACACATCCCAGCACGTTAATTCCTAAACGAAAACAAATGCTGCACCAGGATACTCAAGCCCCCCTCTTGGCAGACAAGAAATAGAACTAGGGAACTGTTCAGATCACGTAGGAATTCTGGGGCAGTGCAAGGATAGAAAAGCAATTACCTGATATTAGAGACAATCAAGTGCTTTTTTCAAGAAAGCACCTTTCTTCACCATGCTCCCAGCATTTGCAGCAGGCTAACCAGTGTCACCCCATCTGATGGTGCCTTGAAAATTTATCAGTAGTCTATCCATTACTTTCTGTCACATACATACTTTTTCCTGCTATCTGAACACTGTGGAACCTGCAACAAGTCACAGGTAGGTTATAGCCTAAGGTATCTGGAGATTAAGTGTGAGGTGGGTGAGTGTGTCTCAGAATCTGTGTCAAATGCATTAGCTCTTAAAAGCAGTCTGGGAAGGCAAGAAGCTGAAATTTTGGAAGTCCTAAATTGGCAGCCTAATCCCTGGATCACTTTTCTTCCCCTCTTCTTCCACTTAAAAGTAACTTAAAAATAACTTTGGTACAGAAAAGTGAGCAGCCTCTTGGCTCACCCCAGTCTATGAATTTACCTAGTTTGGCCATGTTTCACTAGAGGTGTAAAATAATTTTCTAATCCAGGCTGATGATCATCACATGCCTTGGAAAAAATTATTTATAATACTTATTCTGGCTAATGTAAATGCAGATGCTACTCAAAGCATCTAACCGGCTTAAAAAATTCTTCATAAGGTGTTTGTCTTCATAATGCCATCCACAGTGGGGATCCCCAGGTTAATCATGTGTTACATAAAGAATCAATTGTTGCATCTTAATTTCATGGAATATTGACACATCTTTGTGTTATATTACACAACACTATGTTATTTTTCTGCATGGTTTTTAAGCATTTAAATTAACAAGTACCTGCTATTCTTCCCACCAGAGAGGGGATGAAAATATGTATTGACCAAAATGTCACAGCAAACCTGGTGTGCTTTAATTCCCCATCCAGAGTTCGACCCCAGGGTCGTGGTATCTCTCACTTTTACACCAACACAGGGACTGAGGCACTAGAGTATATTTAGTGAGAAGCCCACACAGCATTACTCAAACATCACCTCAGTAGCTCCAGCTCAATACCACTCTGCCCCATGTTATCTCCACCCCTCTGCTCCTACAGTTGCGTAGCAAGAAGAGTAATAAAGCAGTGAAACTGTCTTGGCCTGGCAACAATGTCATGTAGAAGAGAACCCAATGGGGTGGGTTTCCTGCTCCCTACTAGACTGCCTAAAAACAACCCCAAAACCGAAAAGCCTTCCCCCCGCCCAGCGCTCGGTGTTCCTGCCACACACTGCTGTGCTCTCTGCAGTGCAGTGCTTTATTCCTTCCCTTTATAATTCAATAGCTCCAGTATCCCTGATGCTTTCCCCATATTGAAGCTGCCTTCCAGGCCACTAAACACTTTCATCCGCTTCCTCTAGCCCCTGTATATCACTGCTTTGCCTCTTACAAAGAAATGACCCGTAACACACACAGCACTCCACAGGAGGTATTACCATTCACGTCTACAGGGATATTAGAACATCTTCCAAGTCTACCTCTTCTTCACATATGCAGGCATCTTATTCACTTTTTTTCTTTATTGCTGCTGCTGCACATGGCACGGACACCTTTATCAAGCTGTCTTTGTAATAGCTACTTATGTTTTCCTGAATGGTTAGAGCTAATTCAGAGCCCAGCCATGTGTCTGAATGCTTTAAACTATTCCTTCAAACATGTTGCACCCTGCCACTGCTTATGTTGCATCTTCCATTCTAGTCACAATCTTTCAACCCTCCTTCCCGCTGCATAATTGGTATCAGCTGCTAGCAGCAAATCATATTATCTTACTGTTCGCTTTGCCTTCCAGTCATTAAAATTATAAATATTGACCAGCACCTATTCACAGAGTAGTAGCAGGAGTCACCTCACCAGCAATTTCTTTTCATCCAAATGCTGACTTACATATTGTACCCACTTTTCCCAGCCTTTTAACTAGGTTTTGACTACACAAACAATCCCTTTTGTTTCTCACTCCATAACTCCTAAAATTTTTTGATGCCTTTTTTTGTGGGAGGCTCTCTTTTCATCAGCTCTGACTCATCTGTGATGGCTACTATTACAGTTCTGCATGAAAATTAGCCCAGGTTTACCCTTGAAAACCATGGGTGAAACTTTATATACTAATATTTTTTTTTGTCCTCTAACTCCCCTAACTCTTTAAAAAAAACCCAAAACATACTAATAAGGCACTATTAATACTCTCAGTAACTGGGTTTCCTTATCCCTTTGTTACTCCATTGCTGTGGTTCTGTTATTGGTGGTTCTCTTATGCCAGGGAGTAAATTTTTATACATAGGGAATCATAATTATGGTTATTTACCTTGTTAAACCTATTTTAGACAGTCAGCTGTCGAGTCTGGTGGTCATTTTTAATGATTCCTTTTTAGTAGTTCAAATTCTTAATTTCCTTACAACTCCTACAGGAACAAAACCTGAACTTCAGCTGATTCTGTGAGTTATAACCTTAGCCACATACCAAATAACACAGCAGACAACATGCAAGTATTGTATTTGTGTATAAACCAGACAGCGGTCCCACAGCATCCCACTCTGTTCCTGTCCTGGCTGCCTTCCAGCTCTGCCAAGGTACTTGTGGCTCCAGACTGCATCCAAATCGCTGACTACACAAACTCTTACTATTCCTGTCCTGAGGTTCCCATATTATTTCCCAGATCCTTTCAATCATGTCTTGAAGCATACTTCTTTTTTCCAGGTCTAAATTTGCTCTCCACAATCCTCGTATCCTTCTGCCAGTGGCCTCAGAGCAAAGCATCCACCTGGAGGTGACTTTCCTGCCCAGACCACATCCCATGCCACGTGTCAGCTTCCATGGTGGAATAATTGCATGCACATCTTCAGAAGAGACTATCCTAAGGTTTTCTGTGTGTTGGTCTCCTTAAAAACTTACTTTAACTAGGTCCTCCCATGGGTGAGGAGTAAGTACACAGACCAATCCACAGCTCTGCACCTTCCTCTCCCATTTCAGTTTTCATTCATGTAACCCTACAAGCTTTCTATATCCATCCCTTTATTCTAATACAACTCAAGAGCTACCTGAGACTTTTTTTCCTAAATTATAAATGGCTCCCCCAGGCTAATTTCTTTTTTTCCATATCACAGATTCTCTTTGGTCATCTTCAGCAAACACCATCAAAGCCGGCCTTCCCACCTATCCCTCCCTACAACCTCAGCATCAGTGACAGGAAGCAACTATGATTCTACAATTTATTGTATTAGCACTTCTAAAACAACAAAGGAGTCATTGATTTTCTGAGCCAAAGGCACATGGGAAAGCACAAAAAGCATCTCTGCCCAGCTCAGATCAGAGAGGAAAGAGAGACTGCAGAGGATAGGGCTTCCCCCAGCCCGATGCCTGCTCCCTTTGAAGAAGGAGGATGGAAGTACAAGCAAGGAGCTCGCTGGCTGTTTTATTACAGGTGTCAGCATAATCATTCTGACACAGGACCCTTCTTGCTGCTTGTCACATTTAACAGAAAAATGGACAATAACAGTGAAAATATGACCCTTTTTTTCCCCTCTTTCTTTTGAATACTCTATACTACTCACTAGGAGAATGGCTGATAACACTGAGGATAATTCAAGCAAAAATACTGCAGACCCTCTTTGATGTCTGCTCTGATTTAATACAGGTTCACAAAATGAACGAGTAATATAATAACACCATACAAAGTTACAGAATACATGAGGAAGCTGTGTCAAAGGGAAATTTTACCAGACAGTTCAAGGGCAAGTCACTAATCATTTCATTCAGACTGCAGGTTAGGAAGGACATCCTGCAATGAGTCCCAGGAATGTGATCTCCACAGTCAGAAATCAAACATCAGGAAGGTCCTTTCAGGTGAAACAACGCCATTGACTGCTAACAAGGGTTTGCAGGCCTGCAGAGTCCAAAGGCTCATTTCATCGCAGCCACGTGTCCAATGGTACAAAGTAAACTGATAGCCACTAAGATGACTGGCGGGTATTTATACCTTAAATTTTATTAGAAAAATTATTACTGAAAGGAAAGCAAAAATGGAGATTGAAACAGAAGCTTCTACTTTATTACAGGAGACAGGAACCTGTGGTGCTTGTCCATGAGGAAATGACCAGGAGCATGCAGATGATTTTAGACATTTGGACATATTTACCAAGGAGCAATATCAGTTAGACGTGGCAGTTGAATGTAGACTTTTGCAAACCACCTATAAGCTTTTCCTCTCTATAATCCCATGAGCACAGACTCATCTTAACACCTGAACACACTAAGCTTTGAAAAGACAGAGACAAAGAAATCAGGTCTTTGAAGACTGTGAAGAACAGACTGAAAAGAGAGACAGAGCAGTTTACATTGCCCCTTGTTCTCCCATGGGCATTCCCATGTTCGCTTTTTCAGAGATGGAGACCAGCAGGGAGCAAATGCATGGCAGCTTGCAAATGTTTCACCTCCTAAAGCATCAGGTGAGAAGCACGCAGAACTTGTAAGACAAACTACAAGTCTGAGTCTTTGAAAACCTACTGACCATTCACAACAAAGCAGACGAACCTTTCTCAGCAGAGGAGATGCTGACTTCAGATTACAGGCTTTCTTGATTTCTCATCCTGCAGTTGTACTACCTGAGAAAATTTGCATAAGAACAAGCTGCCGTTTTTTTAGGAGTCTTTTTATGATTTCTACTGAAAATGATAATCCTCTGTTTGTGACATTGCAAACATTTCTGCTATAATCAAGTGTTCTGTCCAAAAGGAGGATTACTGCTTCAGTTTGCAAGTATATGGACTTTCAGAGGAACAAAGGAGCCGGCTCCCAAGCAAATGACCTTGGTAACAGAGAACAAAGAAGAACAAAGATATAAAAACAACACTACATATGATCAGATCTGCCTTTTCCAAGAGGCAACTGATGCCTCTTGGCATCATAAAAAGTGATGTTTCCTATAGATGTTCGTGTAATGGAGATGGAAAAAGCAGAGACAGACTTTTCTCTTTACTGTGCCACCCCAACATTAACTCAGATTTTTCCTTTGACAAGCTATCACTTTTTTAAAACAAAACATCAGAGACACGTGTGTAGAAAACCCACTGCAGTGCTCAACTCCATCCTTTCAGCAGTGTCCTGTGAGGAGGAGCATCGCTGCACATGGTGCTGAATGTCAAAAAACTCACTTAAGCCTGCACCTCTGGCAGCGGCTCTGAAATACAAAGAACAAACAGTTAAAAAAGAAAAAAAAAGCCTTTGTTTTACTGCCTTTTTTTTTTTTCCCCAAGAACATAATTTAGCACGACTTTCCACAGAACAATTTGCATGGGATTACCCACAGTGCACTACATTATGGTAATACATTTCAAACTCTGATGCATATTAGACTGACAGTCTTAAGAATCTGTTAAAGGAAAAATAAATGATACAGGAAAATGATGATGTAAGACAGGACAGTAAACATCCCACACTTGTGTAATCTGCCAAAATTCAGCCTAAAATTGGCCTAAGAAAGAGAACAAGAGTATTGTGCACTCAGAACAGCTTTAGGGAATGTTCCCAACTCAAGCAGAAAACAATACCTGACTGAAACATGGATGTAATCACAAAGGAATGGAAAGTACAACAAACCAGAACTAAGAGCTGAATAGGAGACAAGAAGAGATTTTCTTCATTTCTTTGATTTCCCTCTGGGTAGCAACCTGGGGGGAACATTCCCTCTTGCTCATCCAAGGATGGTCCGGTTCACTGCGCTTCACAACACACATTCACTCACTGCCTTCTGCTCCTCTCCAAGTCCTGCTCCATTTTCTGCTGCTGGTAGTGATCCCTAATAGATTCTGGACAGGCTCTGTGTCCAAAAACAGCCGTCTCAAAATACTGAGCCTCAGGGCTATATGGTCACAGAGTCCAAATTACCGACACCTCTTACCAGCAATCATGGCTGGCTACTCAGCCCTTCAGCAGGCTTCAGCTAGAGAACAAAGACTTCCTAACATTTCTAGCATTGATCTTGCACTTTCCCATAGGAAATAGCCACAGGAAAATGGTATCAAAAGTTAACTCTCCTGTTCGGTCAATTCCACATACTGGTTTCCTGAGTAATTGATATAACTAGTTCTCACTCTTCAAATCCCTAGCTGAGGGATAAGTCCCTTTTCGTATCCAGTGAAGAGTCATTTAACTGGCCAGGGTACTTTTCTGCAAAGCCCTCAGACAAACAAAGGCAAAGATGTCAGGGAGGGAACAAGCCATAGGGCTGGTTTAGGGGAAGGGAAATGGTAAGAAGCAGGATTTTCCACCAAGGTCTTTTCATTAGTTTTCTCAAAGCTAAGTCACAGAAAAATGAACAAAATAAGGGATGAGGCAAATTATATTTGCTGAAGAGGAGTTATAGAGATTAGTGTATTAATTAACCAAGACAACAATGTCAGCAAGGGCCTGACCTTTATTCCTGCCCTAGTAACAGCTTTGTCCCTGGTGACTTTCAGCTTGCATGCTAAAGCCATTTAGATACATCCCTCAATTAATCGCAGAATACCCTTTGGGAGATAGGAAAGCAGCACTGCAGGCTGCAAGCAGGGATGCTGAATCAGAGGAGT
Organism: Pseudotriccus pelzelni; assembly: GCA_035584735.1. NCBI lineage: Eukaryota > Metazoa > Chordata > Aves > Passeriformes > Tyrannidae > Pseudotriccus > Pseudotriccus pelzelni. The sequence continues at coordinate 7,244,519 of JAWMRA010000016.1, read as the reverse complement.
AGTAACCTAGTCAAAGACACCTCATCAAGGGCATTGACAGAGCTAGGGAAGGAGCCCACAATTCTCTTTACCTCTCACACTCCACCTCTCACTGATAGGAACAAAACTGTTTGAAGCTATTAACCTGGAACTCTGCCATACTTTAATTTTTTCAGAAAAAATTAATCAGAGACTAACCAGAAATAAAGATTCAAAAAAACCTACCCCAAAACCACAGAACAGAGCCCATTTTAAAATGAACTTTTATCTTTTTTTGTAATAAAACAACAGCAATACATAAAAGAGACCAAATGACAGATAGCTGCTGAGAGCAGGACAGCAGGCAGGATCTTCAGTCACCCCCTGCTTCTCTGCTTTCTCCTAAGGCTAAGTCCTTCCCTCAGGCATATTAGCTGCCCATCCCCATATGCAGCGTAGCCTTTGCTTACTGTCTGTCATACAGAAAGTTTACTCTCAGCTTCTTGAGAACCAGCCCAAGGATAGAGATCCAGCAAACCTCTGAGCACCAGTCACTCCACCAAAGGCTCTCCAGTCTCTACAGGTGGAGCTGGATGGCAGGAAACAAAGGTGGATATGGAGTCGCTGCTGTCCCACATAGCAGGGATGGAGAGGAGTGGAATCTGAACAGGCTCAGGAAGACAACACAATATCTCAGGCTTTTGGGAGATAAGATGACCAAAAAGCCACATGAGTTCAGGAGAGAGTGATGATGCTCAAGGATGGTTGCAACATTGGAAGATGTCTGCTTCTATCAAAATAGATGTTATCACAGCAACTGAGAGCCTGAATCTGGTTTTGCCTCCCAAGTAAAAGCCACAGACACATCAGCCCATTGATCTTGCCCACAGGCCCCATCAGTCTGGACTCCCATCCATGGACTGAATTCCTGGCTTTAACAAGGAATGGACCCAACCTGTCATTACAGACCCACCACGTGATTCCTAGGCTGACCCCAGTCATCACTACTGGACCTCATCCTGATTCACTGGTTTATGTTCCTGGCTTGACATTTTTCTGCTTCATCACCATGGACTCACTGGTGACCTGGGCTCTTGGCTGAATCTGACCATCCTTCACAAGCCTGGTCTGCTCACCTGGCTCAGGGGATGTTGGATGGAGTCTTGGCTGGCAAGGAGAGATATCTGGAATTGACTCAGTTTCTCCCACTGCTATCACTGTCCCTAACTCTCTCCTCAATACAGGCCCCAAACTGTCTGTCTGATGAGCAATAGTGCAGGAGCTGTAGCTTGCACAGGAAAAATTGGTCCCTCCACACATCTATCTACCAGTAGCTGAGCTGAACCTTCCTTTGCTTTCCACTTCAGCTCTACAATCCCTCACATTCAGTACTGATGTTGGAGACAGCTCAGACAAGAAGGGACATAATGTTGATGGAAACTAAACTGGCGCATACTCAGCTTGGTTCCACATTCCTCGATTTAGAGGATGCAACATTCCAAACCACAGCTAGATTACAACCAACTCCACTGTATTACATTACTCTCGCTTGTCTGGCACCTTCTTGCCCAGAAGTAGCCAATATGTATCGCCTCTCAACCATCATATTTGAACTTGGTCAATAACTTTCTAGTACAAAGCAGCCTTTAACTTCAGGCACCAAATTAATTTTTGTTAAAGCCAATAGGGTTACCTCATGTTAGAATCCAGTTACAAAAATAGATTTCCTTTCCTCTTCCCTAGCTATTGTTGGCAAACATTAGTAATAGTGAGAGAAGCTATTTTGGGACTTTTATTGGCAAGTCTTATGTTCAGACACTAAAGGAAGTAATTGGCTGACAGTGGAAAAAAGCGAGAGACAGTGCTTTCAAGAAATACCGCTTTCTGCCAAGCTCTTTATGCACATTTCTCTGGGACAAAAAAAGAAAAAGAACTACCACCAAACCCCAAAACAACAGAAAAAAAAAAGGCTTTATTAACTGCTACTAGTAGAGGATAAATCTGTGAGAATGAGTGAGGGAATATGTGGAAAATTCAGACTGACAATCACAGATGTACAAGGACACATTTCTAAGACACAGGTACCATAACAAACTTAACCATTCATAACCACACAATGAAATTAACGTGTTCTTCATGTACAGACACACCAGAGCAGGTTTGCACACTTGAAGATTCAACGTGTTTTGAACTAGTTCACTCACAGACATGCATCCACAGTCAGTCATAGCCTTTCACCAAGACAACTCCAAGTCCGCACTCAACAAATATTCACTGCACTCAAACACCCCATCAGCACACTCATCTCGTGTGATTTAGGGAAGTACAGGCAGGAAGCTAAATAGAGGCACACAGAGATTCATATCTATTTCTCTTGTAAATTGTGCACACAGTCTTCACTCATTTATTAACACCATGCTAATAATTTCTAGTAATTAGTGTTAAAATAGAAAAACACAATAATGTAGATCTGGATCCTTTACCAAGTGAATTAATTACACCCAGCAATACTTGTCACCCCCAATATATACAAAGGGATAGCACAGACTTGTTTTTCTATTTCCCAGACATTTACTTCAGTGTAATTGGGATTTATTCATCAATAAGAAAAAAATTCATCAGCTAAGAAACAATATAATAAAAATGACTAAATGGAAACATAAAAATTAAGCCCTTTCCCACAAAGCCAAGCTGAGCAGTACTATTATCCAGACTGTTTCAGACTCCTACTGAAAATCAAAAATGATTGGCAAATGATTTGGGCAAAATATACCCTGTTCTTTTTTACTTCTTTGTCTGAGTGTGGAGACAGAACATTTGTCAGCAAGCAGTAGATTGCACAGGCTATAGTCATGCATAATCATAAACTTGTGCTGTGCTGTCTGTATCTCAGTGCCACCAACCTTGCTCTGCATCCAAAACTCAATAAGGGTTGTGTGTAATCAATGAAGTCTTTATTCAGTCCCTACATGTTCTCATACCCAGTTTGCAAGAGCTGTGGGCACAGCCATTCACAGGGACGAATCATCCACTCACAGGCAAACCATAAGCTCACAAAGACAGGTTACATGGGTGTAGTATGATGAATTATTTTCCCCATGTACACTACTGCTTCTTTTTCCTCCAAATGTAAAGTAAATTCTATACAATCTCTACATATAGAGACTGAGTTCCCTACATATAACAAATAATTTTGTGTGCTGCTGCACCAAAAAAATGTGCCATGGGTCATCTTAAGGCTGTATTTTTTGTTTCTAATTTTTTTCTCTTTTCCCTTTAAATTCAAGCGCATATACATAAGTGAGATGTATTTTGGGATTCTGCCAAGTCTCAGTAGTATTGACACAAATATTATTGGTAAAACTGTTCCGGTTGTCTTGGGAGCATTCTGTCTGTCTTAAGGAGAAGGCCTTCAATTACTGATTCTGCCTTTTTGGAAGTTTTTTAAGGTTTAGATTCTGGCTGAGGAGTTATGAGAGCTCACATTTAATTCAGTTTATCATAGCCGTACACTCTCAAATGAAATCAGTGGAACTGACTGGAAAGAGAAGGATATTTAATGAAGCACCTTGGGGGTTGAAATATCTGTTATTCAATGTTCATGAAAGAAGCTTCTCTTCAGGATTTTACACTCCCTTATTTCAACCAGTCAGGATCTCCAGCAAAGCCAGACTGACCTTAAATGACATCTGGACTGTACTTATGTATTCCAAGCAGGTCTAAAAGAGCCACATGCTTCTCATTCTTGGGCTGTATGAGCAGATAATAAGCCAAATCTGTACCACAATAATTTTATCTCTCTTCAGGCTGTCCCTCTTTTAAGAACACTTTCACATGAATTTAGAAGTCTACCTGAACTTTTTCTCTCCCAGAGAGTGTCGCAAAGGTTTATTCCAAAAAGACATGAAAAATCCTGATAAGTTTTCTCCTTTCTAGCAGTGAACTCACAGAAGATCCCATTCATGCTACACCAGTCAACAACACTGAGTCACCAGCATATTCACTAAAATATTATCTCAATACACTTATAGCAAGTGTCTGCCCTTGTAATTAACATCAAAGGCACAAATAAATCACCATCTACACATCTGTGGGGTACTGAGTATCTCTATCAACAGGCTGAGGACACTTATATAGGATTTGACTCCACGCATCCAGTTTAAATAGTCTTGCTTTTCTTGTACTCCTCTGCCACAAAATCCATCCATGTCGTTTTAATTCACAAAATGTTTATTCTGCGAAAGACATTCCTGAAGAGCTGTAGAAGACCCTGAAGAAAGGTAAGAAGAGTTAAGGATGGTACAGGGGGTTCTTTCCAACTTTGATAAACGCTGGGTGAGCAGTAAGGAGCAAACATTACTAGGGACAAGCTGTTTCCCCTTGTTCCACAATGCAGCAGGTAACATCAGCTCAAAGAAGCAGTCCTGACAGGCACTGCCTGCGCTGGTTTGCTTTCCACCACCTTGGCACCCCTCACGTCCACAAGGTGTCATTGAACAGGACTGCACAGTGTGAGGAGGCTGCCCTACCCTTCTGGTTCAGTCCTGGATGGAAGGAGGGATGGGATAGAACCTCAGAAGGCATTCAATTCCTCTGCTGTCACGTGGGCTGCCATAGGCAAGCAACACATGCATGAAAACCATTGCTGTGAGTGCTCTGTCCTTCAACAGGCTCTACTGCAACCCTATGCACTTCACTGCACACCTCCACTCTAATTAGTTACAAATGTAAAGCAGCTGAAAGACAGATTTCTCCTCAGCTTTGAATTTGCTAAAAAGTCACCAAGGAAAAGCAATTTTTTTTTCCTGTGGACAAAGAAATCAGAAGCTAATGAAATCAGAACTCCATCATTGCTGTATGTGTTTTCTTTTCAGTCTTCTTTTAGAAGTGAGCTCTCTTTCCCCTTCACAGGCTATTAAAGACTCCCACATGTGCTATGGCAAGAAAGATTTAGCAGGAAGGCTGAGGCTTTTATACCTCTGCCTTGTACCCATCCTGCCATGCTGTTACATAACAGCAAAACGCCACAGAGTTCATCAATAATTTTAGCTGCACCTTCCCCAACATAGACCCTACAGGGAGCCCCCATGTGCTATTACACATAAACACACAAAATACACACGCTCGTGTATTTAGAATCATAGAATCATTCAGGTTGGAAAAGACCTCTGAGATCACTGAGTCTAACCTTTGAGTTGGGCTCAAGCAATAGTGATAACAATTTCACGTTCTGTCTATAAACAATGATAGATACAAACTCACACACATAACCACAACCTTGTGCACAACTTCTTCCAAACACAACATACAAGCACATGCCTGCTGTGCGTACAACCAGCTACAGCACATATGAATCTGTGTGCAAAATCAATCACGTGCATCCTGTTACTCACCCGTGCTAACAGGCCCCTACAAGCTGCATGCTCATCTCTGTATCCAAACACACACCCTTCCTGACCCCCACCTCTAGGAATGCAAGAGATCTAGGAATCAATAACCATTTACAGCTCTTCAATCCAGAACTGTCAACTCTGTCCTCCCCTGTTTGCAGTGACAGACAAGCAGACTAAAGATGTGGGACATCAGTATGCAGAGGAGGAGAGGGGGGAACTGTGGCAGCATAAGAAGCAGGCAAAGGCTGCTGAATCCAGCAGAGATTGTTCTTGCCTCCTGCAACCAACTGAGCAGAGGTGCCACTGTCCCAGAAACCTCCTGCTTTATTCCCAGGACATCAGTGCAACCCTGCAGAACAGAACAGGGAAATAACCACAGGCCATTTTCCTGAAATAACAAAACTGCATATAGAAATATTCAAAAAGAATCCCATTCTTACCTATTTCCAAAGCCTAAGCAATGACCTTGCTGACATAAAAATATGCTACGTGATCCATATCATACCACAATGACTTGATACTATATCCTATAGAGGAGACAGCATGAAACTAAACATACTTCAGGCACAGCAGGCTGCTTTTAGAACTGTCAGGATGCTTTGCTGACCTTTTAAATTGAATGAGCATGCAAACGCAGTGCACCTGAGAGCAGTCAATACCTGTGCCAGTGGATTCCAAACAGCTCTGGAGCATCCATAATAACCAAAAAGCTGTCAGTATTCCCAGGGTCTGACATGAGCTCTAATCATGTACCTCTGTCACAGCCCACAGGCTCACCTGCACAACCAGCATCTGAACATCCCAGAGTTACTCAATCTTAGCCCACAACTCAGCCTTGTTCTCAGAAGCCTGAGTTTCTCATTGTATCTATATTCAGAGACCTCACTTCTGCATTACAAACAAATCCTATTACGCCTGAATCTCTCCTGGGCAGAGACCGAAATTAATATAAATATAATTATGGTTGTTTAATAAATGTAAGATGTCTGCCGATCTATCTCGTTAAATTAACCACAAGAGTGAATTTTGCATTAGTCCTGACAAGGCCTATTTTCAAAATGACATCTAATACCAGACCCCGGTACAAATCATATTTCAGGGTACACAAATCAAAGGATTTGGTGAGTATCTGTGAGGACTAAACGTGTAAAACCACAGAAGCACTTCTGGTAGCTTGCTGCAGGTACCCAGTCTGTGCAACACATTTACCTAGAGCTGATCAATCAGATAAGAAATTCAAGTAATTTCTGTGTGTGTGTGGGTTAGCAGGGCTACTCCTGACCCAAAAAAAGCCTCAATGCTTTGACCCCTGGCAGCCCTTCCAATCACTGAACATACTGGCTTGATCAGGAAAGTGACCTTTCTGTCGCTCTTTCAGAGCCAGCCCGAGCTCCACTTTCAGATCCCATTTATTTCATTCTCCCTCACTGGAAGAGACAAAAAGGCTGCTCTTAAAAGGTCATTGCAAAATTGGTGTCCAGCTGCCTATTGCTAAACCCATATGGGCCATCAGACTGCAGGGGACAAAGAGCCCACCACACAGCAGTTCACAGCTGTCACCTTGGGTGGAAAGGGTCCTTCTGGTAGCACAGGCTAGAATGTTGACTTCAGGTGCCAGGTCACCTGAGTGTAGGACACCTGAGGGCTGTGAGCAGGTTACCAAGTAACTCATGCTCGTTTGTTTCTGTTGTGTTATAGGGTTGTCTCCCTTCTCCCACGTCACTGCCAACCAGTGAGGCATGCATGCTCTGGGCCATCGTGACTTGGTTATGCAGCCCTTCTCTCTAACTCAGACTACAGCCAGATCCAAGCCTATTACTTCTCAAGGCCAGAAAGAAAAATATGAGAAAGGCAGTTAGAACTGAAAGTATAAGATGATGGAAAAACAGAGGGATAAAGTAAATACTTTCAGAAGTGCTAGATGCCTACTTTACTGTTTTCATGAAAAAAATAGCATTTCAAACCAAATAATCTTCTCGCTCGACTTTCAATTACCTTGCAAGATAAAATCATTTTGTCAATGGCTAGCTTTCCCTCCAAATCAGAGCAACTCTCAGCACTTGCAATTTGCTGACCACTATCTTTTAAAGTAATGACTTAAAAAAAAAATAAAATAATTACTTTCCACCAGATTCAAACTGCCCTTCTGGATCATGTGGCAAAAGCAAATCCATTTATCTGTTCTAAATGATATTTTATAAAATAAGTGATCTCCAGCAGGACTATGCTACTGTAAACTGGACAAAATTTCTAGGCTTTTTTTAGCCCTGGTTGTACATAGCTGTACTTTTCCCTCAAACTCATTTACAGTATCTTTCTCAAATTAATTACAAATAGTCTTTCTCATTGTTGCTTTGTATGAATCTCTGATTCAATTTCGGTGTGGAATTCAGTACTTATTTCCAGCAGCCCCAAAGAAAGCTTTCTGCTTTATTCATAAAGCTAAGAGGAGATGGGAAATAGGAAGAGCTATGGTAAAAAGTGTTTTGAGAAAGCTGCCTTATTTATGACAAAACTTCTATGTGAGAGTATAACAGGTTACAGGTGACCTTTCTCAGGAAGAGCTGCTCAGCTTTTGGTTGATGTTTTTGATCAGAGACCAAAGAAAATATATCCTTGCAAGTTCAGCTCCCTTCTTCCCTAGGAGGGTAGGAGGGCTGTTCTATTTTAGGTGAGCACTATTGCTACCAACTTGTACAATTAAGTCTCTTTCGCTCAAGGAATATCTCATTATTTACATAAAACATAACTCTTACATGAGAAGCAGGGACAAGTTCAACAAAGAACATTCTAGTGATCTAAATCCTTGCTTTGAAACTGGGATGCTGAAATCAGAGTTTTCTTCAGCCAAAAGAGAGTAATGACCTACTCTGTGATAAGCTGTTTTTGATTTTTACAAGTTAATCTAAAAGTCTTGTTTTTCACCCTAGTGTAAAAATGGGAACATTGGCTGGAAATATCAGAAGATTTCAAAGACAACACCTGCTTTCCACAATTATATATTGATATTTTTAGTCCTGTGGCAAAATGTGCTGAGGAAGTGTTAACTACAGTGATAATGACGACAATAGAAATTGAGGCAAAGCATCTTCAAAGGTTTAAGTCATAGTATCCACTTAGTAAGACTTTGATCTCTTTAAATCCCATCCCTAAAACAAAAATGTTGGACTAGGACTAAGTGCGCAGTTAACAGAGTAAAAGATTTACCATTTCTGGGGCAGAAGGAACACACTGAATAGCTGTGTCTTATAAATGTCAATTCATGTTACATAGAACCTCAAAAAGAACAGGATGTTCCCTTTGCACTTAGTCCAGTAACCTAATAAATCCCACAGGAAGAAGTGATAAGGGCAAAGATAATCAGTGTTGAGCATCATCATTATTGAGAACACCCAGACAAGAACAGGCCATAATCTTTGAAAAGACTAACATGAGTATGAGTGGGAAAAGAAACACCTCTAACAAATTAAAGGCACTACTTTAATAAATATGTCTGTTTAACAATCTTATCAATGCAATAATTTCTGCAATATTGTTCTAGAGCCTATTTTCTGGTGATGGTTCCAAATACTTTCTTACCGTTCTAAGTACTTACTGCCATGAATTTTTACTTTTTAACTTCTTGCATCTATTTCCTACATTACAATGGCTGATATCCATTTTCCCAGTTTTCTCTGTTCAACAACAATAAATCCATGCTATTATTCCTCAAAAGATTATTTCCATGAGCCACACTTAGGAAAATGACCTCTACTCTTGTTTATTCATTACATTCAGAAATACTAGTAAACAATTAGTGCTAACAAACAAGAAACAGAGACTGAAATAACCAAAATGTCTTACTATAATCAATCATGTAGATTTTTCGTCAGTATTGTGAGTCATTATCCTCTACACTCTAATTATTGCTTTCTCTTTGCTACTAGACCAGCATCATTTTTAACCAAATATGTCCTCAGTTCTTGATTAGAGAATTGTGCCTTCTTGGATATGTAACAAAATCCTTTTTAAAAAAGGACTCAATTTTTATTCATAATATTTTTTTTTTCCTTTTTTTTTCCTCTTGTGATCTGCTTTATTTCTAATATTTCTTCAGCTCTGGAAAATCACCCTTACTAAGGAAAAAATATACAGGAAAACATGTTAATAGGAACACTGTCCTCTGCCCATATTAAATGTAATTGGGTCATGATCACTGGTGTCCAGGTAACCGCAAATTCCCACAAGATTAATTCATCCTTTCCTGTTCCAACATAGTCCAAAATAGAGCTACAGTGGATACTACATCTTTTGTGCTAGAAACTGCTCATCTCTAATGTTTGGAATCTTTAGTAACATTTAGGGCTGCCACATGAAATCTCAAGTATATCTCACCCAAACTGAAATGCATGGCTACACATTTACTTTTATGTATGGAACACAGGTACTTCTGAGGTAGCTTATGCCATTTTCTGGTTTGATTCAGTGTGCCAAGCAGGCTTATTTCCTAGACCTTGCCATCCTACCTGCAATATGCAGACCTAAATTATCAGTAAATGAAGATGTAACACACTGCTGTTCCCCTCATCCCAGTAAGACATGCTTATTACCCTTTCTGTCCTCCCCGAGCAGGGATTAGACCAGTAGCTGGAGATTCTTAAATTCAAAAAGTAAAATTCCAAAGTTTTCCTACCAGTTTTCAGTACAGCGAGTTAAATTACACTTTGTCAGAAAGATGATCTTTCAATTAGTCTTGCTCATTATTCAGGTCTATGTAGACATTTGAGAAATAATAGTGCCTGCCATTTTTCCCCACTCTGGTTTAATTTCTCCATGACAAAGTGTTTGAGTTTGAACTGCATTTGTAGAGCACGTCTCCCCCAGCCAATTCCCACTTCATGGAAGGTTAGTGCTCTTCCTTTGAAGTACGAGGGACCCTCACCCATTTGATCTCCACTAGCATTGGAATATGCTTCAACTTCTTAAAAAAGGTCTTTCTGCTTTGTATTAGTTTATGCAACCTGTAGTTATCTCTCCTTCCTTCTTACAGCTTTAAAAAACTCTCTAATAAAAACACCAAGATTTTTGCCTTTCTTTTTCATCAAAAGCCTTGAAGGATCCTGTGATACACCACTCCACTTATTTCTCTGCTGTCTGTTCCCAAAATGCATCATCCATATATGCCTTTGCACCTCATACTTTTGATCTAGGCAGACAATGCACTGCCACATTATGGTTGTGCTTACTCCTCTGTCCAGTTTTTCTAAGAGGCTCACCTATGACAACTACTTGGTTGCAAATATCTCAGTGGTTGGTTGTTTTACACCAAAAGACATTCAGAGTTATCCTTCTAATTTTCTATATGGCAGTAGCTGTCTGAATGAGTGTCCGAGAGAAGAGCATCACACATCAGCACTAAACAACCCTAAATTATCTTTCTTCTCTTGGCTATGAGTAACCAACATTTTTTTTGTTTCTACTATCTTCAGCTGCCTCAGGTCTGAGCCTTCCCTGCTTATGGCATGTATGCAAATGATTTTTGAATTGCCCCCAATATCTGTATCTCTGCATGTTTTATGCTATGCCAAAATGTCTCTTTCTAGACCACGTGTCTTCACTTGGAGATCTCTCACCATCTGGCAGCACATGTATTCCTCAGACAAAAATTAGAATATAGCACATCCAAGGCAGATCACAGCAGGGTTTTTTTTCCTTCATCATCCATATGCAGTATGAAATACAGGGTCTTACCTAAAGATAAATCATAGAGCTTCAAATTCCATCCAAAACTCTCCTGCAAGGTTTATCAGCTTCTGTCTCAGAGTTCATCTGGCACAAGCATACCCTCACTTTACAAGTTTATCACATACAGAAGCACATATTTCTGCTCTGGTATTCAAAATTAAGTGTTTGCAATTTACTTTGCCTTAATTTACTTTAGAAATTAGTTAAGCCAAATTTAATTAAGGCCACCTTAATTCTGCTTCAGAGTGTTGACATGTAGCTTAATGTGGTTTAGCACAAGACTTTCCACTTGCACCTTTAGCTAATTCAGAGGCACTCTCTTGCATGTTCTGATATAGACAAACTATTAAGGAATTCAGCATGTTTAATTAATTGTAAAGAAAGACTGAAAGGTCACTTGGTTGCATTGTGCAAGTACCTTTAATAGAACAAACTGTAAGTTACTAAAGGTCTCTCTAAACTAGCAGAGAAAAATAATATGAAAGGAGCTGAAAACATCAGGAGGAAGAATTCAAATGAGAATAAGGCAATAATATTTAACAGTTACTGATACCTAGAACAAAATACCAAGGGATCAGATAGATTTCCAGTTGTGATATTCCCAAATCCAGTCAAAATGTTTTTCTACAAAATTTATTTATACAAACACAAGTTAACAAGCTTCATGCAAAGCTGCCTGGGTGAAGCCCAAAGGCTTATGGTGTATAAGAGGTCAAACCGGAAGAACTAACAGTCTCATCTGAGCATCAAGACTTCATGAATTTGTTATTAAGATTCTGTTTTCAGTGTTTAATAGCTTTCCCAGCAGCTACAGCCTTCTCTGCTACAGGTCAGGCTGCACCTGAACATGGCAGAAAAGGGCAGGAGAACTTTGCTCTTGCTATGACACTGGAATATTTATCAAGCCTTCAGTCCAGACTTGAGACAGAACTAAAGAAAGGCAGAGAGGCTTTGGAGCTGTGCTGCACTGATGGACACTATTATCATACTCAAGGAACTGCAGTAGGAGCAGAATTTCCAGATGTGAGCTCATGCAATATCCACCTTTACCAGCTGAAAGACCCGACTCTACTCAAGGACAAACCCACCACATGGTGCAGTTTGCAGATACACATGTATTATTTAAAACGTTTAAAGTAGCAGGCAATGGTGCATACTGTGATTTAAGCAAAAAAATGTCACCACTCTGTCAGTAAGAAAAGAATTTAATACTTTCAATGCAGAGAAAAAACAATCAGTCCTGCTATTTTGGGTGACTGGAAACAGATATTGTGGTAGAAAGAAAGACAGAGAAAAGGTAACATAATTACTACAGGAGTTCAGCACACCTGAAAAAAAAAAATCTGGATTGGAAGCAAAACAAGGAAATCAACCAAACAGACAAGAGCTGGGTAAAACCAGGCTGTATCTACAGATTTTGAGACTGAAGAGAATGAACAGACCATACAGTGTGATTTTAGAGGAGACCAGACCAGGGGACCTGAAGGTAGATAACAGAGGCATAAGGATGGCAGTGAGCACGGATAGAGAGTTGGCAGTCAGACTGAGAACTAGTGCAGCTGTGGGGAGCACATTTTACAAGGATACATAAACGAGCAAAAGGAAGTTCAGATTTCAAAATATAGCTTATACCTAATAATGTACAGCATATACATATTATAGGCATCAACTAGGAGAATTCACTGCTGCAGGAAGCCCTGATCTGATAGCAGATTACAAAAGAGAAGGAAAAAGCAGCATAATTATTCACAAAGAATGTAGCTCATTGTATCCAGGTTTAGATAACAATAATCAGGGATCATGTTGCAGTGTATGAAGTGGAAGAGAGTCAGGTCAGGCCAGTAGGATTATTTCCTTTCCATGTCTTAGTGTAATTGAATGAGCTGCCTTACAGGCAGGATTTGTTTTCTTCTGAGCCATGAGGAACCAGCCCCTGTATGAGGCAGGATACCTGATTATATGGACCAGTGATCTGATCCAGCACGGCAAATGTTATGATCCTAAGAGGAATGAAATTAATCTTTACAAAAAATCCTGTAATCAAAGACTTTGAAATTTAGATGCTTCTAAAATCCATGCATAGTCAAAGGCAAACACGGCTCTTTCAGTCTTTGCTTTTCCACCTACCCATTCTTATTTTCCATGCCTGAGGAGTTCATGATTAGACTAGGAGCTTCATCAAAGGGCAATTTTCGGCTGCCAAATAGATTTGTACAATAAATCCACACGGGGCCAGATTAACAAGCAAGAGAGACATCAGAAATCAAAAAGCTAGCTGCTGTAAGTCCTCAGAAAACTTGAAAGGATGATGTGCAATGATATTTGGGCTTTTAAAGGGACACCATTGAAATACTGAAGTTAATTTTCGTCAGGAATGCTTTTCTATTCCTTATCCTTCTCAAGAGTTTCTTCTCTAGCAGACTGAGATCCCACGGGCATTCAAGGTCATGCCATTCAGGCCTGCTTAGTGGGCTTCAAATAAAACAGTAACATTTCATCCAGAAAAAAAATCAAATGAATGTGTCTGACTGCAATTGTCTGATTTGTCAGTATAATATTTAAAATAGAAAATGAAAAATAATCTTTAAACATCTAGTTTTCTTTACTTCTGCAGTTTTCTGTTTGCTCTAATAATTTGTACTGTGAATGTAGCTAAGGCTCCAACATCTGAAGTCAAACTAGGTCCTCAGCTATGCCCATAAACTGAATAAATACAATTCAGAGGTTAGTCTGACCATAAATTGCTAGGCATTTTCAGCCTTCCAGCACTCCAAAAGACTGTTTGACTTCTGAGCATGACAGCACCAATTTTAATACTTCCCCCTTACAGCACATGGACAGACCTACTCCCTCAATCACACAGTGACAGCATTTATTGTTTTTATGTCCCCACATGAGTACACTGATCTTGTTCATTTTCAAATGGGGACACAATAACAGTCACTTGTCAGCAGGGCAAAAATATGGAGGTGAGCCACTGATTCATGACTTGTTCCCTCACAAAATGCAATCTCTCCTCGATGCAACCACAAGTGCATGCAAATGGCCTTTTTGCACCTCGGTTTGCCCAGATTGGAAATGTCAAAAACTGTGATTCTTCCACCTAAATCCCACTCTCTCAAATTCTGAAAGATCGGTATGACAGGACACTTGCCCTTGTGATTCTATGTGGCCTTGTTCCTCATCCACTTTGTAGAGAAACAGTTTGATAGCCCCTGACAGTACCTTTCACCTCCTTTCTGGAGTACAGCATTGGAATGTGGGAAAACTGGCTGACAACCAAGTACTTGGGGAAGTGAAAAAGCAACAGAGAGAAAAAAGTCCCGTAAAAAAAACACCAGAAACATCAGTTATTTACAATACACCAGGGAAAAATAGAAATTTAGAGGAACATCAGCATTCAAGACAGGCATTGCTCAGGATAATGCCTGTGTTCCACTTCTCAGCCCCAAGCATCTTCCTATATCCCTAGGTTTAACAAAAAGCAAACTACCAACTAGGACACACCATTAACATCATTATAAGTGAAAGGAATGTAGGAGATTTCCAGGATTTGTTGGAACAAGCACTCCAAGGCTGAGTCCCAAGCAGAAGAAGTAAATAGCAGAGTTAATAAAAGTGTTTCAGCGATAATAATGGTGGAAAAGGGTGGGCCAAGAAGGAGGTACATGATAGTGCTGCTTTGCTATTCAACATGCCAGCCATGTCCACTGAATCTCAACAGGACTGGATATCTTCCAGCTTTGCTGAGTCAAATCTATTATCATCTCACCTCTGTTGTCATTTTTTATTGTGCTGTAATTTAAGCATATGGCATGGGATGTATTCTCAAAGTCATAACAAGTTAGGGATGCAGCTGGCTCAACATCTCAGGAGAAATAAACAAAATAAAATGTAAAAAATGAATTTAATACCTTCATCCATGATCCAGCTATCATCAGTGATCATCTTGTGTCACATGTAGAAAAAACAAGTCCACTATATCACTTCTTAGGTACTTGTCAATAATGTGGAAGACTAAAATACTGTTGCCCAGTGCCCTCAACAATTCTTTCACTGGTTTTTAGTGCTTCTTGAATGCTTTGGGGAGTGGGAGACTAAAGAGAGCTGTGTGCCCACTCTTGTCCTATTCTACCCTGTTTCTAGTACATATGTGAGTTCAAACACAACGGAACACCCCTCAGTCACCCAACACTTGAATCCTTCAGCCCAGGAACAGGAAACAGATGGAGAGAGTGACAGCTGAAAGCCACTGCACTGCAGACTTTTTCAAGATGTCTTTCAAGGCAACATCCACGGTGTACCTCAACAGATGGACTAGTGCAGGCAGCCAACCCCATACAAACTTCTTCAAAGAGTTAAGGAATTATTCAGTCATGCTGGGAAAACAATTGTTTTTTTGTATAGCAGCAAACTTGGTCTATTGGATTAAGAGCCCACGGCTTTTCCAGAGGCATTCACAAAGCACCAACATTTGGCAAACGTTGAAACAGGCGCTGAGTGCTCTCAGCAAAAGCCTTCATGCAGTCACACAAGTGCCAGAAAATGTGTCTTTTTCTATATAGGGCTAAAAATCCCTAAACCAGTTCCCCTGTCCTGCCAAAAAAACCCAAACAAGTAAGAAATGAACCTTCTTCTGAAGTGAAGAAAAGTGACCCTACTTAACTACTGATCTTTTCCAAAAAAACAAGGCTAAACTGATTCTGGAATGGATTAGAAAATGAGAAGGCAGAGCATGGAGGCCTGAATTACCTTCCTGCAAGATTTGTAGACTTCTAAATGCACATCAACGGCACTCTCATACGACAATATTAAGCACCTTCAACAAAAATTAGCAGATAGCAATAATGTCCATGACTTTTGGGAACAGAAATACGACGTCTTATTATGCATCAAGACTGATGAGACTTGATGAGATAGTCCTACAGACAAGATTTTCTTGAAGCTATAAGGGTCAAAGAATCTCTACAATTCTCCCCGTTCTATGATTTGCTTTTCCAAGCAATCTGAGAGAGCCCAAGTCAGCACATCTTCAAACTTCTTTTTTTGTTTAATGTGGCAGGAAGCAAACAGATCTGAGCACAGTTAAGCATACGATTTCTTAGTTAACATCCTGTCAAATAATTAAAACAAACAAACAAACCAATAAAAAACACTTAATGAGGGGAAATCCTGCAGCAGTTCATATAACAATTTCACGTAAGAACCTTGTAGACACAGGAATCTACAAGGAAGACAAACACCCACCATCTCCTGATATGTTTGCTCTGAAACCCTTTCTCTCTTCTTCCCCCACCCTCTGAATGGCATTAATCCTTACATAGCTTTATGAAGTGAGGCTCACAAACCTAAAAGGTACAATTAGAATATCTTAAAAAATGAATCATCAATCAATTAGTGCAAGGGGTGGGCGGAAATAAGAGAAAGAAAAATAAAGCAAATAGGACGCAAACCTTTCCCTTGAGTAACAACTCTAAGAAAAGAGAAAAAACAAACCCCTTAATTTGAACCTTCAGTCCTTAGATTACTATTAGATAACTATTTTTTTCCTATACTTGTCTTGCTATTACAGCTGCTTCCAATTTGAGCCACTTTGGACCAGAACCAGAAGCTGAACTATCAGAAAGAAAAATCATTCTTTCTTATTCTGCTTTAGAATGAGATCTCCAGAGCACTGAGGGTCAGCTATAAAAACACTCATTTTCGAGATGATTTTTTTTTTTAAAAAAAGAAGCTTTTGAGACTTACTCATACTCAGGAAAAGTGTAAGCTCTGGGGTACAAAAGAAATCAGAAATGAGAAGAAGTCTGTCAGACTCACAAAACCAATGTAAGTATTTTCCAGAAACTTACATCAGAAAGCACAGCATACATATACTATTTCTTTACTTTTTCTTTCTGCAAGTACTTTTCAAACATGCTTTATGGGCAAGAATATTGATGAAGCCATTTTTGGTGGTGGGTGAATTCTGGAAAGAGGCCAAATTAAAATTACTTGTAAGTTTGTGCACCAGACTTCCAATTACAAGAACAATATACATCTTACTGGAGAACAGAAGCAGCATCATGTGACCTGCAAACTCCATCAAAACAACTCAATTTCTGACTATTAAATGTAGTAAACTGCTTATGAATAAAGTATAGGTAAAAGTCCTTGAAGAAATTTGGTAAGTAATCTTCAAGTGTAAAGAAGATAGAGGAAATATTTAAATGAGTACAGCTAATTTTTTTAAAAATAGTGCTGTAATTCAGTGGCCAAGTCATATACTTGTAACAATTCAGCTAATTTTGGCAGAAACAGGTCAAACCAGAGAAGGCCACTTCTGACGGATGAGACAGAGGGAAGGCTTTCATTTCGGCATATTGCTTTAATTCAGCCACACTTCCTTGGTAAATCACTGGTTCATCAGTCATTTTAAATAATTCAGCCCAAGCTGGCCAGGTTAAAGGGGATAGATAATATTAGGTCTTCCAATTAGACTAACTCTCTCCACTTCTGTTCAGCAAAGATATTTTGAATTAATATCAAGGAAGTCTTATGAACTGTATGGCCTTGCTATTTGGTGCTGAGCTCTCCCATTTCAGTGTCTCTGCAAAGGGATGGTTTTTTCCTTTAACCAAGACCAACAAGAAAATTTGGGGTATTCAATTCTTCTTACTCAGAAGCACTAAAATGGAGAGGAAAAAAAAAAAAATCTTATTTCTCAGCTCTCCCAAAAACTTTCTTCAAAGAGGGATCCATATCACCAGTAGGACTTCCTTCACAGGGCACTGCCAAGATATCTGCCATAATTTTAAAACTCATTTGTTACTCCTTGTTGTTTACAATCCATTTTAAGCAAGAAGCTAAAATCTATTTCCATTAGTACTCCATCTCCTCCATCAGGCACAACATGTCAAGGAAAATGCTTTTCCAACATAGCATATACTCACAGAACATGAAGTCAGTTTTTTAGATTTGCTTGATTTCCAAGACATATGGTTTGGAGCTCAGATGTACACCACGGCACAAAAGATATTAACTGGTAGCATGATGGATGCAGTGATGAACAGAACAGCACAGTGCAATATGCTACAGAAGGGTCTTAATGAGCAGGTGAGGTAACAAGGAATCAAGAAGAACAGTGAAACAGTGGGACATGATTGAACAGCAAAGAGACACACAAGTTTAAAAATTGAATCACAGAAGAAACTTGGGAAACTGTCAGTATGTGTCACTGGAGATTTGATTCTTCTGGGGTCATAACTGTACCTGACTGTACTTGTACATGGCAGAACTTCTTACAGTAGGCCTTGCATTTGATCTTTTAAAAACAAAAGATGAGAAGGGGTTCTGGGCTCTACATCCCACAGAAGGGAGGCAGCAATTAAAATCACAAGGTGAGCTGGAGGGGTAAAGCTCCAACGAGGGACAAATGCAGATGGCCTTCACATGAGCAAAGAAATTATTAAAAGGTTATTTTTTTTTAATTATTAATATTTTCTGGTTTGCCACAGGGTATTAAACTGGCAGAAGCAGGAGGCAGAATTCCCTGTGGAAATCAGTTGCTCTGCTTTTAGCAACTTTAAAATGGGAGATAACTGCTCCTCTAAGACTGATTTGGGCAATCCAGACAAAATGAAAAAGAGTTTGGATATTTTATCCCTTTATTTTCTTCTTCCTTAAGTTGAACAAAACCTTAGATAAGATCAATAGTTTCTTTAGTTTTATGTTTTGCTTCCTTAAGGGTAGTTGGCTTATTGCATTTCCATTGATCACACAGACAGGGAGATTCGACAAGCAAACCATGCCTTTTCTCTTTTCATTTCCACTGTTCTCTCCATTTGAAATCAAATGACTTTTAAAGGAGTCTGGGGTCACTATTGTTTCTCATTTACATATCAATAGTACGAAATTCCTGCCTTATCTTTCAGTCACTAAACTATTTTAAAATTTCAGTCCAAAAGAGGAGACGCTTGTTCCTGGGAAAAAACTTTAGGAGCATCTTTTCTATCAGGAAAAGTAGGCTCTGATTTACTTCAGCCCTTACTTGACCTGTGGTGAGAGTGGACACACTGAGCAGCCTTGTGCAATTAATATATTAACCTCTCGTAGCCTCTGTAAAGTTTTCTTTTTCTTCCTAAATCCTTTGCACAACCCCCATCTGATGCCTCTGTGCAACTCCAAGTACTGCATCTGTGCTCACAGCCAGCAAAAGCAGCTACTTCAGCTACTTCAATGAATTCCTTTCATCACTTCCAAGCTGAAAGAAAGTTAAAGACCAGGATCCAGGTCTGCTGTGCCTTAATAGAGGTTTGAGCACCGATTCAGTGAGTGATGCTGGACTTGGGAGTCTCCGCTGCATGCAACGAGATTTTTTAAGTCCTGGTTGCTGTTTGTACTGTACTTCAAGTATCAAAAACATAAGGGCATGCTTGTCTGGGGAAAATTCTGGATATATATATTCCTAAAGGGAGATGAGTCCTATGCAATTAAAAAACTGACTCTATTGTTCACAGTTAAACACAAACCTACCAAACCAAATATCAGAAAGCCTTAAATATTGGAGGCTGACATCTCCTGCCCGAGCATTCGTGTCAGTCTATTGTTCACACACAAATCAACTGGAGGGTCCAAGTGTGAAGAACTCAGGCTGAAGCCACTAGAAAAACATGACCTTCTACATGATTATTTTCCAGTTTACAGGAATAATTTCAGGGTTTCAGGATAATAATGAAGTTGTTTTGGCTTGATAGATTGAAACTGAGTATTAAATGGTATTATGCAACAAAACCTTCAGTTCAGTCTGTCAGTTCCATACTGTTAATAATCTGCTTGTAAAAGCAAGCAGATAAGCAAACAAGGACCAACTGTAAAGATCACTAGAAAAGGAAAAGGATATAGCTTATTAGTATTGATTATTTGGGAGAGATAGTATATGTATTTATATGCAGCTCCAGTATAATCAACATAAGAAATTATATTCCACTTTAATACTAACAAGCTGGGTACTTAACGTACTTGGAAAAAATTGGTGGAAATATTTTAAAGCTGCCTGAATCAGAGAAACTGCAAAAAGTGTTTGTATTAGCCTTGTGATGGAGCAGTGGTAAAGAAATGCTCCCTAGTGGGATTATTCATGTATCCTTCATCTTTGAGATAAATCATAATCTTAAACAAAGAAAAAAGAAAAAAAAAGATATGTGACTCCATGAACATGATCCACTGATCCAGCTGGGACTCAGCTTTTCAGGGCGTTCAAACTGGAAATTTCAGAACTGCTTTACAACTTACAGACGTCCTTAAAAGCCACAAAAACAATGGATACTGTCTCCAGTCACAAGCACTCATATGTGAACTTGCTCTTGCCCTCAATGGCTGCCTGTGGCCTTGATCAGTGATGAAAATGAGGACAAGAAAGAACCTAAAAAATAATTTCACATATTTTAAGAGATTTCTTTAAAAAAAAAATAAATCCTGAACCATCTGCTTATTTTTGATATCTCTATATTACAAAGCCCCTGTGGATGGCACAATGCTTAAATGCAATGTCTAGATGTGGCATTTAATGTTCTCTTCACATTATTTCAAGCACCTAATGGCACAAATGAAGAAAATTTGGGTAAAGATCTCACAGATGTTGATGGAGAACCAGTCATTAGATGTGATGCAATCTGATGTGTCACTGTGTTTAGATCTTACTGTGGTTATCTAAGAAATCAGTGAAATCCTCCTCTATGGAGATGACTAGGAGTTTTGTCATTGACTTCAGTCAAAGTAGATTTTCCCCCCCCACTCTCTAAAAAGATTCAAACCCACTGTCTTGACCTGTGATGCCTATTAAAAAACCATTAGCACTGCTCAGGAGTAGGGAGTGTTAGATGTAATGCCCGGGGCAATTATATTCTCTTTCTTATAACTACCTGCCATTTTTTTTCTGCCTTTCTTATCCTGAAATTGATGTGTGTATAGTAGAGCATGGTTAAAACAGCAGCTGAATACTTCCTGCTACATTATACAGAGAGGTAAAAGGATTAGTATAGAGCTTCCAAAGATAACAATTTGAATGCCTTATTAATTAATTGTTATTTGTAATAATGGCTCTTTCCTTAAGGATCTTTCAGGATCCTTAACTGCTTATTAATGTTGTACAGATAAGGATTGCTCCCTAGTGGAAGAAATGAGGTGGAATGTTGAAGCCCTTCAATTAAAGCAATAGGTTTGGAAAAGGGACAAGCAGAAGAATTCATAATTTAAATGAATAGAGAATTATGATCACTCAAATGCAATTACCAGAGTTCATCCTGTTTGCTTAAAAAGTGCCAGGAGATCTCACAGTCTGATGCCTGATGCATTTGGTACGAGTACAGCCCTTCCTACAAAAACTGGAAACTCATTTGATGTGGAATTCAGGTCTGACTAGATCACAGCCAGAGGCATAGCTTGAACTCATTGACAGCTGTCAAAACTAGCCTTAGATTAGTTACCTTTGCCTGTCAGGAACAAGCAACTCCAAATATGAAATTCTCAGTGCAGACTCTTAAATTTAGCCAGGTGATTGCTCAGGTATATCAGGTACAGACTGCCTGTACCAAAGAGCATGGAGCCACTAGTATTGCAGTTAACTACCTTAGACTTAGGCTCAAAAGTGTCCATACGACCTGCCAGCACTCTTTTTAAAACACTTTGAATGCCCTTGTAAGGATAAGAGTCCTGTATCATCCCTAAAACACTCCTTTCTTCAGCTCAATGCTTTTGGCTCCAGAATGGAGTTTACTTTTATTTCACTGCTGAATGAATCCTCAGAGAGGGACTCTACTGGCATGGCAGGTAAAAATATGAGGGTTCATGGAAAGATTTCAATGAAAAGAAACTCAGACTCCCTGAGTCTGGAGAGAGCAGACTGCTCAAGACAAGAGCCATCTACTGCATTTTACCCTTCCAAGCTCACAAGATGTGCATTAGGAGGAGGGTGGCACAGAGTTCTTTGAAAGGTTTACTCACTTTGTAGAGTCCATGGCTGCAGCTGCAGTAGGTGCTTTCCATGGTGTAGCTCCTCAACACACCCATTTCCTTCCACACCACCACCCGGGCCGTAGACTCCCGGGACTTCTCCACCAGGAAGCTGCAGCTGTTCATGACAAATGCAGGGGCCACTTTATCCAGGATTTTAGGAAGAGTCTATGAGAAAATGAATTACACATATGTGCACGTGTTTATATCACACACACATAGACAGGGAAACCTCTGTGTTTTAATGTGTCTATAATCAAATCTATCTATAAATGCTGTTACCAAGAGCTCCAACTGGTGCATAATGTCCACACTCTGTGAAAACCTCAGATTTGGTTTTATCCCAAAGACTAAAATGAGAAGTCTTCAGTACACTTTGTGTATCTCATTCAGAATCCAACATTTGCACACCCAGTAGTTTGGGGGTGCTGAAGTCAGAATTTTGTTTTCAAGCTGCTTTGACATTAACCTTCATCTTCCTGCTGTCCTGCTAAGAGGGCTGCAGTCATAATTCACTACCTGATATTCCTATTCACCCCTCTACAATTACACTCTATCTCTTCCTATGATACATTCATGGTTTGACAAAGGATTGAACTATGGGAGGAATTTTGTCTGAACGTGGTATAGAGCAGAGAAAGGGGGTGTGTATTCTGACAGAAGGTTACACATAATCATGTGAAAATAAAGCTCAGCATTTAAATACCTTGCATTGTGAAACAAACCAAAATATTCTCATCAGAGTCCAAGTTCTACACTTCATACAATTCATTTAAAAAATCACAATAAAAAGTAATAATGAAAACCCAGTAAATATTACATCTTAGCCCTGAGTGATTTTCTTATTCTCAAAAGTTTATTTCCCAACAAAATCTATAAACACTCCCGAAGCATCAAATATTCTATTAGTGCAGAGTCAAGACTTACTTAGTCATTACAGAGGGCTAAAGGTGTTACTTTTACACTTTATAAAAACAGATACTGGCTACACAGAGCACACCTGGCACTGGTATATGCACTGGATTGTTAGGTACACAATATACATGCACGTGCGTTATGTCTCTGTGTGTCTAAACTTCAGTGCTGGTACACTAACCACAACACATGCCAAAAGACCTTTTGCTTCATCTAGATGAGAGAAAGCAAAATTAGACCATTATTTCTCTGATGACAGTTTTCTCAAACAGCTGAAATGAACGGAATCACATAGAAGGAGTTTCCACGTATGGCTAATGGCATTTACCCTTGAATTTCATTCGGTTTGGGTGGTGAAAGCCAACCAAGCTAATTTCACTTTCCAATAACCATCAGTTTCACTGACTGATTCTGAGTAATTGTAGTTCTGTTCTGTTGGGCTTTACTTCATAGCACTGTATGGGAATATTTGGTTTGAAAGTAAATGAATAATGTCCTTTCCTAAAACACATTTGATGGGAATGATACATATTTAGCCTAAACTATTTTGCAATATCTCCTGCAAACTACTTAACTGTATATATCTTTGTAATAAACAAATAAATTTCATTTTTCACTATATTCTGGCTACAGCTGTCAATAGTCTCTATATCTATACCTTATGGAACTGGTAAAGTTCCATAAGGTCCATTTTTCAGATGAAAAAACTGCGATGGTGAAACCTGAAACAAAGAAAAAGATTCCACTTTAAATCTGAGACCACCTCGAGCCTCACTCTTAAGTCAAGATCTCCAGTGTGTTAATAAGAACTGCTGCGCTCCCTTTCCCCTGGGCACACTGAACAAAGGGTCCTTGAAAACTGACTGCTTGCCTTCAGCAAAGCATCCCGTATTTCTGCATTGCCTTCAACCGACTACTTGCTGCATGGGGATCACAAAATAGTACACTTTCACCCCAGCTTCCAAGTTTTCCTGGATGTTGGCTGAACAGGAACTAAAAAAACTGCAGCAGAACCATATGACTCAAGTGTTTATAAGCCTCAGCACAACCATGAGATCCAGTTACACTGTATGTAAAGGTTCAGATAGTTTTCATTCTGCCCTAATCTGAACCTACAAACAATTTTTTTTTTTTTTTGGTAAATATATACCATCAAACACAATAGTCAGAACCCTAACCCAGTTTAGGTTTTTAAAGCAATTGAAATTATATGCATAATCAATCTCTTACTTTTAATTAAATAAAAATGCTGGCAGGTAACAGTAATGTCTTGGTACACAGGACTCATTTAAGAGCATTAGCAAACCTGAATTTAATATTCTTTTCATTTTACCAGCATTCACTGGATTTCACACTAATGGTTCTTTCTTCTCTACTTATTCTTCTCATTAATTATCTTCCAACAGCATATTTTGCATGAAAACACATCCCTTTAAAGGATAGTTTTATGATAATACAGCAGTTTCTGTGTCACTCACACAGCTGGATCTGTCATGGAGCAGCAAAGGAAGCTGCTCCCGTCACACTGGACCCTGTCCATAAACCTCCAATACCATTAGGAAAAAATGGAATTATATTTCTTTACTGATGTCCCTGCAGAGATTGCTGTCAAAGGGGCCTGGAATGTTTGTCAAAAGGTTGGGATTATGATGCCAATGCCATGCAAGTCACCCAAGGCCACCAAATATTAGAAGGTAATGAAGACTCTGACTCTGTATATTGCCAAGGGCTACAGCTAAATCTATGACGTATGAGGCAAAGTCTGTTCCAAAAAACATAATTTTCTTGAGATATTTGGTTCCTGCTTCTGGGGAGGAAAAATCAATCACGGAGGCCAGATTAATTCTCAGTTTTCGCAAGGCAGGAGAGAACCCTGTGCAAACAGTGCAAGGAAGCAGGTCTGAGGCAAGGGTGGTTATCTGCTGAAGTTTGCAATTGCAGATGTGTTCCACTACAAATCCAGTTTCCCCAGCCTAAGTAGGAAGAGGATGACCCACAGGTTAGAACTGCAGCAGGCACCCATGGCTCGTTTTGTGCAAAAGAGAGGATTTGAACCACAAAAACTTTCTACAGGCCACTACAGGGTATTTTTGGACAGCCTTGGAGCGTTTCTTCATTGGAGATTCAAGTCAGGCTCCAGATGCTGGCAGCAACATTTGAATTCTGCTTGTGTGGCAGCAAACCATCCTCAGCCTTCGCAAGCTCTCAGAATTCAAACACACCAAAAGACTGTAAGTACGCTCCCTGCTTTCCTTGGGAAATGGTTTTTGCCATAGGGAGTACTTTTTTGCAGTAAAGTCTCAGTGGGCTGTGTACAACTGCACAAGATGAACATGGAAGACACTGTGTCCTTATAAGGATAATTAGTATTTATGCTGAAGAAGCAAAAATTATACAGAGGTATAAATCAGCAAAGACTTTTCAGCCTCTTTCAGGTTTGAGTGAACCAAACTGTAATGCTGTAATCAATTTAAGGCCACAATTCTTTCTTATGAAATTAACACTTTTTAAGACTAGAATTAGAGCACTAGAAATTTTAAAACACAAAATATATTTAAACCACAAAAATATGCCTTCCTGTTAGCATGTAGCCAAAGATGTGCCTTACCAAAATAACAAAAGCATTGTTAGGAGATGGGGTCCCTAATATCTGGTGCATGAAGATATTATGCATGACTTGAAATTCTCTGCATCATTACTCCTGTGGAGGAAGGGAAACTTGCACCCTATCTCCAAAATCTGTGAGGTGATCTTATCTTAAACATACAGGCACATACAGGCCAATAAATAAGAAAGGAACCAAGTGGACCTACCCTGTAGCCAACATCTTCTGTGATAACTGCTGTGTCAACCATGCAGCCAGCTTGCCACAAGGTCTCCTTGATGCTGCAGCCATAGAGAAACACATTCTTTTTCTGGGAGTGTCCATGGTAGTCACAGAATACCTATAGAGAGAGGAAAAAATAAGGTAAAATCTTGAACATTGAAAAAGTTTCTTGGTTCTTCATAATAAGCACTATAAGACCATGTGGTTGTTTTCAGCTCTCTTTGGAGTAGTTTAAACTCTGGGCCATGCCTATAACCCGTGTCAAACTTTGTTAGTTAGTTGTATCTTGTTTTGTTTATTTGATCTGACATGATCTCAGGGATCCAGAGTCAAAACTAGTGCAGTTCTGTCTGCAGCAGAAATAAACATGACACCTGCACAAGAATCCATGGCAACTCAGGAACCTCAGGGTTCATGGGAACTTCTGATACCACAGCAGAGCAATTTGTCAAGCTCTTTCTACTTCTAAACTCCTAAACCCCAGCTTTATCCTCGTGAGATTTGAAATCTGTGCTTTCCCAAGCAATTAATCACTACTTTGTCATCTTTAAATTCAAATCCCGTGCTACATAATTTCCAGGAAAATATAATTGTGCACTTGTATTGTCAGATCTTTGCATGAATTCCTGAAAGTCAAGCACAGAACATGACCCATCTTCATGGCAAATGATCTCATTCTGCACTAATCCATCTGTCTATCTAATCCATCTCTCATGTCAGCTGTCATATCAGCTAAGCACAAGGCGCATTCCCAGTTTTTAGCGGAAGCGTTGATTGTCTTTATAGGCAGATATTGACTTCCATAGAAATGAAAATCACAATTTAATGACCCAAGAGGTAAATATTGACCCAAGTCTTAAAGAAAAATCAATCTCAGTGCCCTCTGAGATATTAAGTCAATAAACACATGGCTGTTACATATATTTTCCATGTCTTAATCAGGAATATTCAGAAATCTGTCAATGAAAATATAAGAATTTCTAAAGAGAAGGAATTGCTTAATTTTAAGCCAGCATTCACCACTGAGTAGAAAGGAGCCTCAAAATTTCATCAAAAAAGTTTTTCAGGGCTTATGTGGGAGACGAACAAACGTGTGAAGGTAGAGAAAAATTATGGCTCAATATAAAGAGAGATGGGGGAGAAATATGCACTAAAAAAATAGAATCACAGAACTATTTAGGTTAGAAAATACCTCTAAAATCACAGAGTCTGAACATTAAACAGCATTGCCAAATTCACCACCAAACCACGTCCCTATTTTTAAATATCTCCTGGGTTGGTGACTTCACACTGCTCTGGGTAGCTGATTCCAATGCTTGATAACTCTCCAGAGAAGAAATGTCTACCTAATATCAAGTCTAAACCTCCTGTGGCACAACTTGAGGCCATTTCCTCTTGTCCTGTCAAATGGGACTTGGGAGAAGAGCATGACACCCACTCACTGTCAGCCCACAGATCCAGCCTGTCCAGATCCCTCTGCAGAGCCTTCCTACCCTCCAGCCGATCAACGCTCCCGCCCATATAGACGTATTCTTACCTAAATACATACACAAGGGGAGAGAAACAGATGGAGTAGATGAGCTTCTTCCACCGTTAGGGCAAGACTTACCCTAGTTTGTTTATTTACCAGCTATACAATAACTAAGTTTAGCCACGGCAAGTCAGAGAGTTTAATTATCCAGGAACTGAGCATGTACATTCTTTCAGCTCCTCTGACAAACACTAAGTTGTCCTACTGGAAAGGTTAAGGCACACATGCATAATGAATCATCCCACTGCTCCCAGTCAGATGGACAATTATACACATCTCATAGCTTACATGCCGCTGCTTCCTGTGGTTTCTCACCTGCCAAGTTTCCTTCCTGCACCATCACTTGCCTACAGCTCCTTTTGTGGACCTGGGAATCTGCACAACCCTGTCCCTGCAGCATGCACATTTCACACCTGGAGCACGTGAACAGTGAGCTACTCCTCAAGAACTCTGACCCATTCACAGTTATCCTGTACTGTCTCCTTCCAAAATGCTATATTTATTAATTCTCTTAATGACAGTCACTTTTCCAGCTTGTGTTTCATCTAAGCTATCAGCAATACACAGCCATAGCCTGGGTTAACCACAGATACCACCTGGAAAGTATTCCTATGAATATCAAAGAGGATTTTATAGTTTTTATCTTATTTCAAGGCAGAGAACACAGATCAATTTGGCATCAATTACATGCCAATTCACAGAATTACTAACACGCAAAAGACAATATATATTACCTGCCTAAAATATTATTTATCAGAAACCACAGGGATGATCAGAGAGTGGGGCTGCCTGATCAGCAGCAGGTCTATAATTCTGCACCTCAAGAAACCTGCAGACAAGTCCTGAGTGACAGGTCTGCAATGACACTTCTTTACTGGTAAAGGATTACCAAAGCCAGGTG
Organism: Pseudotriccus pelzelni; assembly: GCA_035584735.1. NCBI lineage: Eukaryota > Metazoa > Chordata > Aves > Passeriformes > Tyrannidae > Pseudotriccus > Pseudotriccus pelzelni. The sequence continues at coordinate 7,216,278 of JAWMRA010000016.1, read as the reverse complement.
CTGTAATATGGCAACAGGGTCAGGCCATGGGATCTTTCACTGACTGTCCCCAGCTTCCAAAGCAGAAACATCAGTACCACTGCAAATACTTTCATTCTATTTGCAAGTTGCACAGAGATACATTTTAATTAGGTTTACTGGATACTGCAATCACTCCCGATGTTTATACTCAATTATTCTTCATAGTGCATGCTTCTGCCTGATTTTCACACTACAGGGTAGCTTATGTCTCACCATTCAGCAAAGGCTAAGCTACATTTTGTCATCTGAGCACCCAACACAGAATTGTTCTGGGGATATGTCTGGGCAAACACTGAGCAAACTTGGCATCTACCAGTGCTTTTTCTCCAGCCTGTCCTTCCATATGTCTGAGACACTAAGGCACACAAACCAGTCAGACCCCCAAGGTTTGCACTCACTGGGATATGACTCAAAGACACACGTTGAATTTTTTTATCTATTTAAAGTTTTTTTTATTTGCCAGCACTGATCATCCTAAAAGGTAAGGATTGTTTTCTAACTCAAAAACAGCGCTCCTCATGAGTCACAGAACCAGTCACCTTTTAAAGTAAAGAAAAAGCAAAATATAAAAGGGGAAACAAGAAAATCTGTTGGAAAACAGAACATTTTGAAATTTCTTTTTTTGTGTAAAATCTCTTTTTTTCCCGTAATAACATTTTGACAGGACTTTGAATGTCAGTTTTGAGGTAGATGTGCTTAGGGTTTTTTTCCTCTCAGTGAGTATATCCTTGCAGGCTGATGCTTGTTTCCAAGCTTGATATAATGCCTTTGAATGGCAATTCTGCTCACTGCTTCCTGGTCCATTGGAAGCTCTTTTTTTCCTCTTCTAGGGTATCCTTCTCTTCATTGCAGCTCAGACTCTCTGCAATGCTACAGTAGCTCTAGTCCTGTGGTCCTATGAGGGTTCCCACCTTCAACAAGAGAAGCCAATAAAACCCCCACCACAATTCAGGCTTTTTAGAATGGCTTTGGCTTAAAGGCTGTTAACTCTAAAGTTCTTTGCTTTACTCCTTCAGCCAGCTCTTCCTTTCTTTAAAGAATCTGCTTGCACATCACCAGGATAAATTAAACTAAATCGGTTCACAGAAATCATTTGGCTATCAGTGAACCTGGCTCCATGGGATCTTGGAGGTTAAAAGAAAAATTAAAAAAGAAACCAAGCTGTCTTCTGGAGGAGGAAAGAGGCCTTTTTGAGCATGTATAAACTAAAATCAATGTACTCTTCAAAGGCATAGAAAAATCAGTTTATCAAGTCTGACATGCAGTCTGCAAGTGAGGGAGATGGTAGGATCAATAGTCTCCCTTCACTCAACAATGATGAAAATTTGAACTCAGTGTTAGATTTTATGCATCTGGATATGACAAGGAGGCTCGTGTATTTAAAAAAGGCCAGACAGGAAATAGCAGGGTAAAACAAGACTGATACTGCACTGCTCTGAACCAAAGGAAAAGGTTGGTGACTCAATTTGCAACTGTGAGTTGAGTTTCCACAATATTCCTCAGCTTACATGGATAAATTTTAGGGCTGTTGCCTTAGCCAAAAACCACATTCCCACAAGAATTCACTTAGTGAAGCTCACAGACATTTTCACCTTGTCTAGGGTTTTTCTCATCAAACCCAGAAGGAATCTTGGTGCACTTGGACATTTCCTGCCTGGCTTTAGCTGTCATCAGCCAACCTGTCAGTCTGTGCATCCACATCCGCTTGTCAACATTTGAACCTCCTCCAGGCTTTTCTTCTGAGGTCTCAGAACTATCCTCTCACTCTGCTGGGCAACAAGACTGAGCAGATGTGATGGATCACAGCCCTAGCCCAGCTGCAGCTTTGAGGTCAAACTCATATCATGAATTTTTGGTAGCCCACAAAACTAGTTCTTTTCTTTCTTATCAAAGCAGCATGGAATTTCAGACACTGAGAGGGCTTGGAGGCTCTGTTTTCATGATTGCATGGGCTCTAGCATAGCCCATTTAGACTAAATCTTTGTGGAATTTCTCCTGTCACTGCCACGAAGATAGCAATAACCAACTCATAATATTTAGTTTAGCTGGAGTACTTGGAAGATACAAAGAGCTCTAAGGAATTCATTTGATCATTTTTATTCCAGGTGTGCAGAGATTCTGAAATTTGGAGTTGCTGGATAGAAGGCGCAGCAAGTAATAAATATCCAAGACTTCCAAAACAATTCTGTAAGATGAAAGAGTAAAAGCATTTTATGCTTTCCAAATCACTCCAGCTCCATAACAAGACTGTTCACAGAACTACAATAAGCAATCCACATACAGAAACTCACAAAAGACTCTGGAAAAGACTCACCAGAGGGGCCCTGCCAATGCTGCGCAGGTAATAGAGAAGACCTTTGGCATGGTAAATAGTTGGATGCAGCTGGGAATTGGGTGTCAACCACTGTCTGTTCAGATCATCCCCACTCAACGAACACCGGTAGCTGAAATCAGAAAGCAACACGTCACAAACCTGTAAAACAACAGCTGATTCCAAAGAGTTTCCAGTCCCAGCAAGCCCTGGCACAAGGACAGGGAATGTCAATAGAACACAGATATAAAAGTTTTGAACACTGGGCTGGAAATGAACCCGTGGTCCATACTATATTTCCAAGGTTCTTGTAGTATATGAATGTTACAATTTCCTTTCCTTCCAAGGTTCACATAATTGCAGTCCTGAAAAATAAATGCAGTTTTTCCTTTACCTAAGTACACACAAATCAAAAGACCACTTACAAAAAGTCTATTGCAATGTTCTAAATCTGTGCTATCTACGAAATTTACCCAGCTTACATAGAGTTCAGGCTTCTCAAAACCTTCACAGTAAACAAGCACATCCAACTCCTACTCATTCTAACTGAAGACAAGCACTCGAATCTCTTCAACCAGGCTGAAGTACAAATGCACTTAAATGAGATGAGCTGGATCTCTCATTTAAGCTTCTCTCCTCACAAGAAAGGCCACTATCTAAATCCTGTCAGGAAGATTTTGATGCATGCTACATCATTAAAGAGAAAAATTACCTAGCTTCACTGCAAAGGCTGGATAAAAAGCTAAATAAGGATCCCAGATTTGCACTTTGAAAACATTTCCCTTAGTTAGTTTGTACATACTCTGTTACTGACTGAGTGATCAGTGAGAGATTGTGCAGGATACTTGACTGTAGGGAACAGTACCATTTTGAAAAAATCCAACTAATCTCCCTTGTTAGTGACTATGTGTAGATCAGAGCTCCCTTCCACTTTTCAAAGGATTTGCTGTAATGTGGTTCGTAATTTTCAAATCATGGTGTGGTGATAAAACTCAGGAACCAATTCTACAGCATATGAGATGTTGTGGTAGGTCCTCGTCATGTCCACAGTATCCAGGCCAGTACTAGAATGCTTCTGGTGGTACTGTAACCTTGGGCTGCTTCTGCTTAAAAAAAAATAAAAAATTCCAAAATATCCTAAGTGTTGGGCGAATTTCTAGCTATGGAGTTGCATCCAGCTTTGCTGCTCCAGCTTCCTAGAACAAAATAGGATATAAATGTACTCGTAGAGATGAGGGTCTGCTGCTGTACTGGCAGAGCCTTGCACTGAGGTGTTCTGCCTAGAACACTTTGGGCGTTATCAATGCCTTGCAAAGGATGCCTGAAAAAAAAAAAGAGTCATAAAGCAGGAATGCTTTAAAAAAAACAAACAAGGTGCAAACAATGGGGAACCAGTTAAGAATGGAAGACAAAGAAACAATAAGAGCCACTGAGAATATTTTATACATTTTTAATGTACAAAAACAAGGTCTCTAATGCCATCCTGGGGTTTCTGGCAACACCACAAGAGCCATTCCAAGTTTACTCTCGTTTCAGTTATCTGAATTCCCTTATTTCCTCATAATCCACAGTTCCCATGTTACTCATCCGGCAAATCATAAAACATTAGCAACAGCTAACACTTGGGAAGTCAGCAAATGGTGCTGTGAGGCTTCTGCCAAAATTTCTACACGAAAACATGACAACTTCTGTTATGTTTCTTAAAGGCTCTTCGGATAAAGTTACCTTTAGGCTCACCTCTCCTGATCTTCAGGACAACAGCTGCTCGACTGAGATTAGCAGCTGTATTTCTGCCAAGAAACTGTGTGCTTTACACAAGTTCCTTTCAATAGGTACAATGCCACAGTCATTGGGTCTCATGCAGGAACTCATCTTTCCCCAGTGTGACTATGAAAAAATAAAACCCAGACACTTCCCTGACATAAGCGTGATGTCTTCCTGCATCACAGTTATGTATCAGGGAGCACAACAAACTGAAAAAAACCAACAGAATTTTCATTCAGAGGGAAAGAATGATAACTAGACTTTTATTGTCATACTTTAACTTTACATCAAGAAAAAAAAACCAGAAGAGAGACATGTGATTTCAGAATCACAGAAAACAGTTTCTCAACATTGTCAATGTTCACAAAAAAACACCCCCAAACCTACTATATGCCCTTTCCTGTGGGAATTGACATTAGTTTACGTCTACTCAAACCATCCACACATATCCCTTTGCTAAAATGCCTTGGTACACTCTGGAAGAGTCCAACACAAAGAGACAAACATGCAGGGGAATAGGAACATGACAGCTTAACAGTACTCCTGACAAGATTCAGTAAATTCAGAGATTAATATTAAAAAATCCCAAGCTCAATTTTTACTTCTTTGACTAAGCTAAACGCCTCTAAGAAAGTTCATTATTCCTTCAGCACTTAAAAAGAAATCTCATGATCTGTCATATAAGGAAAACTCCTAATCAAGTCTTCTAACAAAATGAAAGCCAAGCAAACAGTGTGACAAGGCACCAGTGCTTCCTACTGCAGAATCTGGTCCCCCTGTGGCCCATGGACTGCAATGATTTACTCATACACAGGCACAGCTTCCACACAGCACACCAAGATCTCTGCAGTTCACAGCACCCTCACTCTTCAGACAGTCCATAATACAATTTACCAATTCTGTTCCTCTGACGCAAATTGTGGCTTTTCTCAGAGGTGACCCTATGACAAGAGAATTCCCCTTTGCAGTTCACAGGTGGTGCTGGTTGCTTAGTATTAGTTTAAAAAGTATCATCCAACTCTAAATCAGTAATTTGGAAGTTCTTATTGACTGCAGGGAAGGAAGGTAACATCTCTGCATGAAGGAAAGAGCTAGGGGACAAAGTTCAGCTTTGTCTCTTCAGTGATTAACATCTCTGCTCACTTAAACGACCTTTAAATACTAGCTCTCAGTCTGGCTGTATCCACAGCTCTTAAGAGGATGCAAGCCTTAAATATAATTACAAGAGGCTGATTTTTCCCACCCTGCTCCCTCCTTCCTTCATATGCTAAAGTCTGTTTATTTTTGTACATGTCAGTTCACTGCCAGTCCTGTTCCTCCTCACCCCTTCCCTTCCTTTCTTCTTTCTTTCCTAACAGTGATGACAGGCACAGATAATGTTTTTTGCCTGTTATGCTCTGCAGCCAAGGGCAAAGGTAAAATATTAAGCTGATTTCAAGTGCTGATAGCAAATAAAGGAACTGGGAAGCTGAGACTGGTTTTGAATGTTTGGCAGGATTTAATGAAATTCACTACTCAAATCAAAGGCATTTCTTATAAAACAGTTCCAAGTTATTCTATTTCCTTGAAATGCTTTACATGCCTTTTTTAGTTTGCAGCATTAGCAAGACTAAATGCTACCTTGGATGGGACTAGTGGCAGCTTAAAAAACAATTGCCAAAAATAATTCTGATAAGAAAATCCCACTTCTGTGTCTCTATATAAAGTACCTGTAATTCTGCTAATTGTGCATTACCCAGATATTCTACATAATTCTCTCCGTTTACTCTTGTTCACAAGCCCGATGCTTTTGTTATAGTCCTGGCTCCTCCTTCTCTTTTAAATAACCAGGACATTCTTTGATGTGTCTCAGCCACCGGACAGGCAGTAGCAGTCTCTGAGGCGGTGCATGGCTACCAAGGGCAGCACAGCAAAAGGACACAAGGACACAAACAGATCTGACATTCTCCAGGCAGACCTTAGTAGTATTTCTGTAGGTTTCTGCAGAATGACTCAGGAGAAGCTATGAAACTGGTATCACCAAAATGCTCCTGCTTCTATGCAATCCTCAGTTCTAAAGATGTATAAATGCAGGTAGTCTTGTAGGAGAACTGCTCTATAAACACTGGATCCCCGTGATACACCACAAAGATCAGGCTGGGATTCCACTTCTGAACTCACAGGAGGTGACTGAACTTCTAACTGGAGCATCAGACTCTTGATTTGAAGGCAAAGACACCTCACAGGGTGAGAAGGAGGTCAAGTAGCCAAAGAACAGACTGGTTTAAGATGAAACTGCATTTTAAATCTGTTTGCACTATTAAGACCTGGATTTTAATCTTAACTCAAAGCATGACGTTAAGTTTTACTAAAAATGCATTTTCTCGTTTTTTTTTCTCTTAATCCTGCTTGGGGCCTTTGAGGGCAAAGTAACCTCAGATACTGCATGAAATTCTTCACAAACTATGTGCATGGATGGAGAGATACTACCTGGTCCTTACCTGAGGCTTGACAAGGTCAATGGAACCTTTTAGTTGACTGCAGTAAGCCTCTGTACATGTAAAAAATGGTGGGAGATGAGGGAGAGAAAGGTGGGCACACAGGGAAAACAAAACATAAAGGAACAGGGATGCATAGTAAAGAGGTTGGGGACTAATATAATGCACAAGACATTAGACAAGAAAGAAAGAAATGGAGAGAGAAAAAAGTCGCTTTTTAAAGAAAAAGTGTTGCCGTGCTTGGAAGATAAAATGTTTCTAAGTCTCTTGTCCATTACAGATAAATGGAAAGACAGGACCCATCATACTGAATGACTGATGTTAGGACTGATAATAACAGCACCTGGGGCAGAGGGAACTATAGAATCCAAAGGGATGCATCATGTTTGATGTGTAGAGAGAAGCATCACCATTCACTGTGCATCTTAAAAGCAGACAGCAGTACTAGCATAGGATGAGAGTATCTGTAAAAAAGGAAGCAGGCACAAGTAAACATCAGGACACCGTGGAGCGGCATGGGGCAGCTTCAACCAGGCACAGCATGCTGGACCTTATAAATAACTACTGCCTAGGATGGAAGCAAGAACATTTGCATGAAGATGTGTTGGTCCTGCCATTCAGAAAACTCAGAGCAATCTAAAAAAAAAAACAAACCCAAACCAACCAACCAACCAACCAAACCTAAAACAAAACAAAAGCATATCTGATGGAAAAATTCTTCAGTTCTCTTTAATTTTAAATCTTTAGAAAGAGTGAGACTTGGTGATGCAAGGAAGCAGCAGAACCAGCAAAGCACTCCCTCATATTTTAATGGAGGGTGGACCAAGGCAGGCAGGCACTGTTTAACTAGATGATGAAAAACAAGGCCAAAAAGTCAACTTCTCCTAAGAGATCCCCATAAAGTACCAAGCAATGGTGGTTTCTCAATTGCACTGTGAACTCTTGCCTATTTATCACTAGGGCTTTAAAAGGAAATTTTTTACTACTTTCTTCTCTTTTTTTTTATTGCACCTTACACACACATACAATGCCAAATTCATCTCCTGAATGACACTTGTGCTATCTGGATGCCAACCAATTTAAGGGTGCCACTGAAAGGACCTGTCTCATTTCAGCCCATGGCTGCTGTACAGCTCTTCCCTCCTGGCACTGACTAATGAATCTATGATTCACAAGGCTTCCTCTTGGGCAAACACTATCCTGAAGTATCACTCTGCCAGTTTTTTTTTCTTTCCTCCCTGCAGCTGAGCACTGATACTAATTAGTGTAATGAGCCTTCAGCATTTCACTTGCTACATCTGACTGATTTTGTCGCAATGGACAATTCCTTGCTTCCCAAGATAAATGATGCAGTCTGTGTTATTCTTGTTCCGTGCATGTAACCATATCTCTATCCTTGCTCAGCTGCCTCTGATAGAAAGCTTCCTTTTCTATCTGTGGATACATTTCATTAAGTTGCATTTGATCACAAATCGCTTAGAGATGCAGAACGAGATCTGTTTCACCCCAGCTAATGTTGTCAATGTCATAATCAAAGAAGACAAGGAGATCACATGATCTGCTGAAAAGGTAAGTTAACAGCCTTATCAGAGATGACCTAACCCCCCCTCCAGCTTCACATCAAAGGATACCCATCACATTTCTATTTCCTCTAGTTGCAACAACAGTAACCATTAAATATCAGATAATTCATTGCCCTGCAGTTGCCTACGCTTTGCACCGTCACCTGCAAGAAAAATGCAAGTAATAAGACTTTGTACTAATTTATGAAGGAGCAAATAATGATTCAGGGAGCAAATAAAAGCTGGGTTCTTGTCCATGAGATGCAGTCTCTCCCAGGCATCTCCAAAACTTTATATATCATCGATTTTAAAAAGTCTTAGAACAGCATTTTTAGTCACTGATTTTAGATGGAAAAGTCAATTTTCAGCTCACGAAGTTTCATATAACAAGTATCTGCTTTCTGCAGGAAATGTTGACTTTTCCTCACCGATCCAACATCCTCTTCCCCTCAAAACCATAAATATTTTGTCAAGACTCCAAATTTTGCTATCCAAAACATCAGAACTGTTTAAGAGAGATGTCACAGAAAACATGCATTTGAGGTTTCCTTTGCACCTGTTCCTACCTGCCAGAGCATCCCCTTGACACACATGTCCCCTAAATGCAGCACCACGACAGCAAGTCAGTAAAATTCAGAATTATGAGGCAACATGGGAGTTGTAGTTTGGCTGGGGGAGCCAAACAACTCCCAAACGGCACCGTGGTGACACTTCCAAATGGAAATGCTGTTTTTAAATGGGAAGATTTTGCTCCAGTTTTGATTCTCCATTATTCATAGAAAAGCTTAAACTTTCCGTGGGGGGAAAAGAAACCCAATCAAACAAACAACAAAACAACATTTTCCCAAACAGCCCCACTTACATCCTCCTACAAGCAATGTCAGCAAATCCTCATTTTGCAGGCAGGGATATCAAGAAATGAAGCCACTCATGCAACAAAGCAGTAAATCAGTGAAAAACTAGGAATAGAACCTGACAGCTGATGAAAGCATATCACATTAACTAAAACTTTACTTTTAAATTTATGTCCTTTAGCCTGTTTCTAATTCCTGTATTCTTTCTTATTTTAAATGTGGCTTGTATCCATAGAGCTGAAGAGGATTTTTAACTGACTTAAGCTAATTGCTCACATATGGGTTGCATCGAATTAACTGAGTTGATTTAAAAATCTGTTAGTTAAATCAGTGCAATCTCCGCATATAAATGAGCACTAAGAATCGCAGTTTGTAGATGATTTTTCCAAAATTTAAACCAAAATAAATAATGCAGAAGGGCAAAGTGTGGCATCATAGATTAACTGATACTCACAAACAAAGGGGTGTGTGTACAGGCCCAGTGAAAAAAAAAAAGTAATAAAAAAGGACGTGCACCAGTGACTTCAGATCTCCACTAGCTTTTCCTCCAATCTGTGTTTAGCCAAGTAGTCCAGGAGGTAGTACCCTGGCATCTGCAAAGCTTTGCGTGGCAACAGGACCTGTTTCAGTAAGCTGATACCTCCCAGCAAAGCAGGACAGTGACCTGCCAGCTGACAAGGAAAACAGAAAAAAAAAAAAAAAATGGAGAAAAGAGAAAGAGGCCGAGAACAAAAGAGACAAAGGTGAGAAAAACAGAAGTCACTCCTCCCAAGCTGAGGTGCAGTATGTCCCATTCTCCATCACCTGAGCTATCTTCTCCAATAGAAGCAAACACCAGGGAAAAGTCTCTGCCAGTCACACCTGCATGACAATGAGGTGGTGGCATTCTAAAATAAGATGCTTTTGAGCACATATATTTTCAGCCCTGTAGGAGTCTGAAAGGTTGTTTTGCCAAACTTGTTGATTTCTATAATTGTTGTTTCATATGTTAATAATAAACTAAAAAAAAAATAAAACAAGGCTGCTACAGATTAGGCAGAGCTTCTTGTCCCCTGTAATGCTAAGCAGGCTCACATATTCATCCTTCAGTATTAAATCCCACTGATCAGAAAATATGTTATTTTTATTCTCTAAGGAAGTTCTGACATAGGATAAGTTTACTTTTTTTTGCCAAGTTGCTCAGCTCAGAGTAGGAGAACAAAAAGGGACCTCACTGTACAGGAGGGTGATGTGATTTATGGTGGAACTGGCCACAGGCTGACATGCTCGAAGACACACTCTGCTTCCTCCATTAGTAAATTATAGTACTGACAAAGCAGAATTAACTGAAATATGCTGAGCTGTAGCTTAAAAAAGAACACAAACCCAAGTACAAAGCTTGCCAAGTCCTTTCCTTTCCAAGGCAGGCATGGGCTAGCTAAGGAAGGTAACACTAGATGATGTTAGTTGCTTATGCTAGAGGGGTTTCTCTCTTTTTTCCTCCATCTCCATTCCACCATTTTTCCCATTTGCTGTCAACCCAAATATGACTGTGAAGATATTACTGCTCTGTCTTCAACACCACTACAGGGGGCTATAACATTATGAAACTTGACCTCTACTAATTTCACAGGCTACTTGCAATATATAATCTCTCTGCAATATATTAATACCTCCACACAGGTTACTACTCAGCAATGATACCTATGAATCCAGGCTTGTTATATTTCTCCTTTGTGACACAGGATTTCTAACTCTGCCTGTGAATTCCACTGAGGAGTCAGGAGTTCCTATAAAATACTCCTTGCTTTCTTTGCAATAAATGTTCCCTTCTGTGCAGATAAATATTTATGGATCAGACCTGTTTGCAGTACAGCTTCCATGTCGAAACAGGGGCGCTGGAATTAGATGATCTTTAAGGCCCCTTCCAACCCAAGCCATTCTATCATTCTATGAAAACAGAAAAAACCCCCCAAAAAAAAATAAACAAAAACGCATACCACATCACCACGAAACAAACAGAAAAGAACCACAAACAAAACCCACCAAAACAACCAAACAAACAAAACAATAAAATCAAACCCCCACAAAACCCCAGCAAAATCACCTTCTCTCCTTTTTTTCTTGTTATATATTCCATCTGACTCTGAAGGGATGTGGTTATTTTCCATTTTACCAGACATGTACTCCTGGATTCTTTTTTTTGCTGGCACATTTTATGTTCCTCACTGATGTTCTTTCTACTCCTCCATGATATTTCTCTTCCATTTTGTGAATTCTTGCCTAACACTATGCGTGGTTCCCTTGTCTATTTCTGCAGACCATTAAGGCTTTGGAGGACTTGAGCAACAAGTTAAAAAGACCATCATTACCAGTAACTGGAGATTGCTTCTTGCAATAGCTAGAAAGTGATGCACAGCAAGTAGTTTGATAAGTCAGTGTGTCTTAGAACTGTCAGACGAATTATGAATTTGAATTGCCCCTGTACGAAAACTGGCAACTACTACCCAGGCCACACAACCAGCCTGTAGACAACAAAGTTACCAAAAAACCGTTCATTCACCAGGATGGGCATGGAAAAAATAGTTATTAAATAATGATAATGGTAGTGAGACACAAAGAGATATCAGTTCTGCATGTGCAATTGTCCACAAAACAAATTCAGCCCTCTGGGAGCATGAATCTAATCCTTCAGTGCATCCTTAGAGATCAGGCAGCAATCACTGAAGGGCATTTGGGGGAATGATCTGTAGTGAGTAGAGAAAGCAGTCTGGGGTTATGTCTGTAGATGCACCAAGCTCCTTTTTATTTGTTTACTTTCCCCCGTGCACATGCAGTACAAGCCTTCAAACCTCAGCTGAATCCTAATTCTGCTACTAAAAAAACTGCAACAAATTGCACTTACATAACTGCTCATCCAAGCACGGTGTCTCTGGGCATTTCACAACAGTAAAGTTAAACGAAGCATTCAATACACACTTATTAAAATAAAGTATCCACTAGAGAAACCTGATGGGCTTGCAGAACTGCAAAACGTGCAGCAAAAAATTAAAATATACACATATAACAAGTAGTAACAGATAAAATTCCTGTAAAACCAAAAAAAAAAAAAAAACATAACCAAAAGCCCCAAAAAAACCTGAACCAAATTCTCCATAAACCTCACAAACCCTTGCAAGACTTGGACTAAGTTTTAAGAGGGCTCATTCAAGTGCTAAGCAAAGCTGGCAATGAAAATTCAGGATGCGCAGAAAGATTTAAAATTCCTAAGAGGTGCTATCAGAATCTCAGGGGAGCTGAGAGACTTGCAATAGGTACTGTGCTGAACACATTAACTGTGGAAGTCTAGCTGGAAGTTTCCAGTAAAGAAAAACTAGGGCATTACATAGGGACAAATGCATGAAAGTGGTTCACATATACTCATGCGAGCAAAAAAATCTCAGCTGCTTTTGCATAGCAATTGACAAATTTTAATTGGGGACTGGTACGATCAAAAAATTCCCTCTTGAAACAGATTTGTAAAGGGAAGTTACTTGAATACTGAAATAAATGACCTGATTTTTTCAAAATATGGAGCTACTCATCATAGCGTATTGAAGTTCAATAGAGTTGCAAGCACTCAGCATCTTCCAAAGTCAGGAAATTCTTAACTAGCTTCCCAAAAAAAAAAAAAAAAATTGGATTGGGGCAACTACTTTATGGTGTTTAGTATTCATTTTTAGCTCTCTTCTTAATATAAATCAGGAAGCTTGAAGCATCTGAAGATAGCAGCAGTATTCCAGAATGGAGGATACAGTGCTTTCCAAACACTTGGGGCTTTTTTCCCTTTAGCTCTTCCCTGCCACCCCTTCACACACTTGTTTTTACCATAACATAACAGGAGAATCACCTTTTAAAGAGAAACAAACTGTGAATATCTGGGGACTGATGGATAAGCATGAAGACACTCATGAAGAAAATTCACGTTCAGCATCCCATTTTGGTAGCAAAATGTTTAAAAATCTTTCAGACAAGGGGCACTGTCCTTTTTCAGTGAGTTAAAAATATCAGGTCCTGATAAAAAATGGAAATTTTTCTTAGGAAAGTAGATGACAAAGTACCAGTCTGACAAAGTTGCTTATGAAGACATGGAGAAAAGGAAAAGAATAGAGAGCTCAAATACGACCTCACCATCAGCTATAGGTCTTCTACTTAGAATGCACATGGGTAAAAGTCAACACAGTGTCGTTAAAAGCAATTTATATCTGTCTGATCTAACTCGGCACACTCAGACACTAACCAAAGGGTAAGACCACACTGCTTATCTTTCTAGAAATCAACAACTGAGGGCTTCAGTTTTTCTCTGTATAGAAAACTGTTTTCAACCTCCTTGTGGAGAAAAAAATATTTTGCATATCTATGTAAAAGAGGTGAATACATTTAAACTGTTAATCCACGTTTAGACTCAACAAGTGAATGGCAGCACTGATGAACTACACATACAGGGCAACACACTTGTCTCTAAGGAGTGCTGAGATCCAACTTGAAGCCAAGAGATTTTCAAAACTCTTTGCCAAAGAAGACAGCACTATTCTGTCACTGCTAGGAAACTTCAAGACACTGAAGTTTCATCCATGCAGAAGTAACTATAGTGTCTCTCTCAGTAGAAAGACATTAATAAAGCAAGGGAATAAACTTTTCTTTATTTCAAGATGATTTTGGAAGAGAAACAAGCATTGTGTTTGCTTAAAATCCCAATAAAAGGTAGGAGGGCTAACAAAGGCTCTAGAACAATTCTGGTGATACCCAGTAGTGTTTTTCTTGTCTTAATTTCTTCAGGATTCCTTGTTCTTTGAGGTATTCTAACACTCAGACCCAAGAGAGAATAAAGACTCAGAAGCATAACATTTAGTCAATACCGATAAGCTCACAGAAATATCCCCTACAAAAATCAATGTGCAAATTCAAGTAGGCCATTCCTATCAGCTGGAATAAAGGTTGAACAAGCTTGAGAATTATTTTGGCTTCTGTTATATTTTTTTGAATACTTATAAAAAAGGGAAGTAATTTGCTGCTTAAAGGATAGGACCTAGTTAAAACTTCAACCTCTCTTCTAACTCTTCTTGACCAGCTTCATTCCAATAATATTGTATAATTAATAATGCTTTATAGTGCCGTGAGATGCTTAATAGTTGTAATTTTTGTTAAGATACAGCATTTATAACCACCCTCAAAACCAAAACATTAGAGAGAACCATAAACATTTTTTCCAGAAAGTTGATTTTCTTGCCAGTTAGTGAGTTTGATCACCAGAATTTGCTAGAGAAGCAGAACAAGTATATCAAACCAGTTATATTCGTTGCCATTTTATATGTCCAAAATAAAGATCTACCCTTTAAAAAAAAATTAATCATCCCCGTCCTCCCTCAGAGCATGGTGAATGTACTTTCAGTGTGAAATCTCCATTTCAATAGGACCATCTTTTTTCAGACTAACACTGGGACATTTCAAACAATTATATAATCATTAAATTAAGCCCAAAAAGCTTCTTTAAGGTATTACTGCCATCACTGTATAGATGGGTAAAGTAACTACAAAACAGTTTAATGACTTGCCCGAGACTGCACAGTAAACATTTGAGAAAAATGGAAAAATGATGATTTAAAGAGAGCAAAACATTCACATTTTTTTTAAGCTGTTCACAGCCTGGAAAGCAATTACTTAGTGGTCCTCAAAGGATGCCATGAAGGATGCTTATCTCTATTCCTGAGCACTGAAAATTACTAGTGACAGACAGAAAAAAGGGATTGCAACCAGGAAAAGAATAAAAAAAAAAAGGGAAGAATTAGGTCTATAGAGCTCATTTCTCTTCAGCTCACAAGGCAAATTTGTTGGCCTGAAAAGCACACTCGCTGAATTGCAGCTTTGAATGTATTTCTCATGGTGTGACTCCACAGCTGCAAAATCCCAGCTGCAATTAGGTAACTGTAGGGCTGGATCTTATATCATTTCTATACATGCAGGCACTCCACCAGTGGCTGTGGAGGCTGCAGCTGGCCTGCCATCAGCCCCCAGCTGCTGTCTAACAGCAAAGCAGTAACTGCAATTGTATGTAAACAGTAGTAAAACTCTAATTTTGCGAGTGTTGAAATGGTTTGAAAGTTCTTAATGTGGGTTCAGTCCAGCACTTCAGTCAGATGAATATGACTTGCCTGGGAGATTTCACAGAACATGCTTTTACACCATCAAACAGGGAGGGGTGACCTTCTAAGCATTAAGACTTCAAACAGCCAAAAAAAATTGCTGAATTTCAAAGTAAAAGTGTTTTAGAGGAAATACAAAACCCTCACTATTCAAGTTGTGAGCCATTCTCCAATGATTAAAGATTAGGATGGCGCCTTCTCCTCTCATTTGTCTGAGAGGAAGATTCTTGTGTCTTCTGTAGCACTGGTTGCTCTCCAAAAGAAATACTGCATCAAATGGTTTGCAGATGCTAAGGATGAATTAAAGAATGGTGGGTTTACATCCAAAGACACAAACTCATGTCTCCCTCAATATTCAAGTTACACTCTGAATGTTCTATTTTGGTGAGCACTTCTGAATACAACCGCTAGAGGCAGAAGCACAGCTCTCATTCAGTTAGTATAAGCCTAAGATAATTCCACCAGAACCCACTGACAAAGTTAAAAGGACTTACTTAGTGCTTAACATACATTCAAATTATCATCTATTTGATAACTTGGCTTGACCTGTGGCATCCAATCTTTCCCTTCCTTAATCCCCTAGTGAAGGCCCTTTGATGTTTAGATGATTTCATACCAATAATAGACCTTTTTCATGAATTCACAGTGAATTATCATTTAACCTCCAATTACTTATCTCTCACACTAAGTCCCATCAGCTACAGTTCTCTCTTGACTAAGTTCATGTGTTGTACAGAAAAGCAAACAATATTTTAAACATCACAGAAAGAGACCACTATAGAGATGAAAAAGGTACAGAGACTCAAAATGGATCTCATGGGCAACAGCACACCAACACAGCATATATCCTCACTGCACCGTTTCATTTCAAGCTTCCAGTGCTGCTCAGGAAGTTCACATTTCATTCTTATGACAAGAAGACCATTTCTCTGACTCTCCAAGAACTAGGCAAGCCTTAAAATAAAAAACAAACAAACAAATAAAACGCCAAAACAACCCCAAAAGCTGCCACATCATCCAAGACAATCTGTTCCAAGTGTAAAGCTCCAACAGAAGAATAGCTGCTCTGCTACATGCAGTTGTCCAAGTAACTTAGAGATATTAAATAGGCCAGGAGGTGTTTTGTAGATAAAGATGAGAGCATGTGAGAAGCTGCCCATTCCCTTCCTGCCTCTTACAGGTCTGTCACTTTACCTGCCTGTCAGCAAAGCATCAAGGAAGAGTTCCACTTGGAGGGAGCTTTACTGTTCTCACACATGGCTGGCACACACAATACAAGATGCACTGCCTACTGCTGCAACGACTGGAAAAGAATGCCAAGCCCCATCACTGTGAGCAGACTGTTTATCGTTGACACCAGAAAGCTGCTGGAACGGGAGGACTTGGACCCAGCTCTGCCAAAAGGGGATGTTTGGCCTGGCAGTGAGCACATAAAACAATGCCACAGGGCTGTCCTAAGTTATGCTATTGGCACTACTGTTTGGGTAGAGCTCATTACCTTGAATTGGCAGAAAGACTCCAGAATTCAATCCTTCTCTCCCCAAACAACTCTTCAATCCATCAAAAAGAACAACTAAAAAGGACATTGAAAGGAAATAGATGATTTCTTTCCCCATGCTAGGGAGATTCTCCAATATACAGTTTACATTTTCCCTCTGGAAGAGAAAGAGTACAGGCAGGAATTAACCTAATTTAAAGATCTCTGCTGTTGGTCTACGAAAGGAACAGGATGATTCAGAAGTCAGAGACTGATCTGCTGTCACCATTTATTTCAAGATCCCTGTTTACTGTAATAAATCCTTATGCTCTTGCCTTACTCCAGAGGACAAATAATCACCAGGTCTTTCTCATCTAACAGGGTCAGTAAGATAAATGTCCAAAGCCACTCAGCCTTGCAGACAGCAACAGCTTTGGGCTTTCATGCTATTCCTTCACAGCTACTTCTGTTCGTCCTATGTGGCTCTCCAGGGATGGTTTGTCATGGTCCGTAGCAAGTTGCCAACAGTATCTTGCAAAATTCAGTGAGAGGTTACATCATTGTTTTGCCTAGAAGGCCTCAGGGGGCACTTTCTTGCTCTTCCTTTTGCCAATTTCCACTCACACCTACCATCTCAGCAGGGATGTTATTTGAAGCAAT
Source organism: Pseudotriccus pelzelni (assembly GCA_035584735.1). Taxonomy (NCBI): domain Eukaryota; kingdom Metazoa; phylum Chordata; class Aves; order Passeriformes; family Tyrannidae; genus Pseudotriccus; species Pseudotriccus pelzelni. The sequence continues at coordinate 7,198,991 of JAWMRA010000016.1, read as the reverse complement.
GTCAATGCTTTGGAACAGGTTCCAATGTAAGTTCGTTTGCATCCACTACAAATTCTGCTATAAACTACACTTGCATCCCACAAAAAATCTCCAGGATAGAAAACTGTTGAAGACAGTGGAGGCTCAGAGATCCTAGTGTTTATTACTGACCCACTGTCTCCTTTAAGAAGCAAAAGGAATCTTGCTGCTGAAGCAGTTTGGGAGATACCACTCAAATAAAATTATAATAGGAATAAACTCAGTAAAATCCCTTTCTTACAGATTATTAAATCCTCCTGAAGAGATGAAGTGTCAAGAATAAAGCTTAGGACAAATAGCTGGATATATTTTTTACTTCCATACATGTAAAGTAACTCAAGAGCCTTGAAGGAAAGAATCACTTCCCTGGGTACTCTGATTCAGTAAGCTAAGTTGAATTCAGTAAGCTAAGTTGAAGTTCATTCCAAAACATGTTTCCCATCATTACAAAAGGGCATTTGAGTCAACTATGTTTTCAAAGTATTATTTACATTCACTTCTCAGGATTTCATCAAATGCAAAGTGACTACGCTGATTGAATGGACATAGCGCCTTAATTGCATTCAGAGAAGAAAGCTGCCTGAATTTTATTTATTTACTCACTGATTTATTATTGTTATTTAGCCGTCTGCTTGCAACTGCAAATATGCCTTTGCTGCTCCATTAACCTGATCGCATATCTATGTTTCAGGCTCAGCCCAGAATGCCCACACAGGAAATATCTCTGCAATGCTTGGGGAAGCCGTGCCTTGCATTTATGGCCAAGATCGTGGGTTACATTTTTAATGAACACCCATCCAGGTTTCCTACACAGTAAACAGTTATTCTCTAAGAATCTGTGTGTGTATATGTAACCTCAAGGTTCCAGCAAGAGTTGCAATGGCAAGGAAGCATCTTCCTTTTTTCTGTCCCCAAGGGAAAGGTTTCCTCACCATCACAATCCCAACAAACAACATTTGCTACTTGTTATAGTAGAGATGCAAATTGTATTTCCTCTGCAAGCAGATGTTTAAGCCAGATGTTTCACTGCCAGATTCTGATTGGCTGACAAAGTTGACAGTTTGTTCTTAAGCCTGAGGGATTAAAAAAAAAACAAACAAACCAATAACAGGAGAAATTTGCACAGCAGAGTTGGGCTGTGCTTCCAGTTACCAGCAGAGCAATTGTGAATTTACAGGGGGGATGTAGGAGAACAAGATCCAATTTTAAGCCAAGCTATGTCAACCAATTTGCCCTTCAAGCTAAAGGCTGTAGAAACGCTTCACACAAATGTTACTCAGAAGACCATCTAGACACCTCTTTATCATTTCCTGAAATGGAGAAGACAAGAAAATTAATCAGATCACTGTTTTCCTATTTGGTGTGACTAGCCAACAGAATATGCATTTTCAGAACATTCAAAGGCTCAGATTCCAATGCCAAAGATATCCCCGTTAGAATTCAGGGCATTATGCTACACATTAAAATAAATTCTTTAGAACAAGGTAATAAGAGTTCTTATTCCTTCTGTTCCTGAGCATAAGATTACCTCAGCAAACTCAGAAAGTCTTTCCTTACCTCCCATCTCCATTATAATGGCATGCTTAGAACTCAGTATTGACACTTGGTGTCACCTATTTAATATGATGATGACTACAAATGTCAGGCTTTGTCCTCTCAGACCAGGGTTGCCATATGATACCTGCCAATCCTTTACTGTGCTTTTTTACTTTCCTTTCAAATGTTATTACATTGTATAGTGGGAAAGAAAGGATGTTTTCTTTCTGTCAGCTATAACTTCAAAGTTGCAGTGGAGAAATAATTACAAATTATAAAAAAATCATGCTAAAAAAATAAAAAAGAGAGGAAAAAAGAGAACCCTTCTCCTTAGTAAATTGATACATTATTATATATATAAGTGGTATATGAACTTTCTGTACCCAGATGTACTGCAGATATGTCACAGATCATTCTGAATAAATACCATGATCTTCCTCCCACTAGCAAGTCTGTGGCAGAATACTTAAAAAAAAAAGTATTCAGAAATTATATATGACACTCGTTTCTGTTCCCTACTAGACACTTATCACTTTTTTTACCTCCAGGTAAGACAGTACATAAAACCAACTCCCTTCTCAAATCCCTACTGGAAGCTAGAAGAATATTACATTACAATCAGCTCCATGCAGACATATATTTTATTCATATGACACAACTATATAAAGCATATACCAGTTAATTTTATCTAAGTAAAAACCACAATGTGGCTTTTTAATTATTTCAAATTCTTTTCCTAGCCTGCTGAGGCACGTTTTACCTGTTTGGGATGAGTGGCAACAAAAGCAGATACTGAGAGAGTGAAACCCCAGAGATGTTTACAGTAAGCCATGGAATCCTGAGGCCCTTCCATATATCCCACAGATAAATGGATTATTACTTACATGATTTTGAAAACAAGTGATCAAAGCCAATTTCATTTCACTTAGCCAAAAGAATTTCAAGGAGGAGAAACAGAGAAATCTGCTGCCATTTTCAAGGTTGATAGCTGCTCTTCTCTTGTAATTCTTCCCCACCAGCTGTTTTGTACATGTCATTAATATCATAATCACTAAATTATTAGTAAGAGAATTTACAAGAATCGCTTGTTATTTCTTGGAGATTAAGGGAAATTGCCATAGAAATGAAAGCTATGGTTTGAAAGATATAAACCCAGGAATACTTTTACTGGGATTTGAGTTTGTTCCAGATCTTGGGAAGGTTTAAGCTACACTAAAGATTTCTGAATGCTATTAATGAGACCATTTAACACTCTCTGTTATTTAATATAAAACATCCTACATAAGTAATAGGGGAAAATACTGTAATAACACAGGCCAAGAGGGAGCAAAGCTACTTAAGGAATACAATATAGTCCATTTTGTTGAAACGAAAAGGAATAATTATTTTACAAATGCAGAACTACTGGGCCAGATGACAGCACAGAAGGACCGCACAGTGATACACCTGTGTCCACAGGCCAGTACTGAGGTATATTGGCAGAGCAACACAGAGAGAGGCCAGAAAGAGAAAGAAGACATAATGGCCATCAGAATATGGTACAGTGATGATAGCTGACACAGAGAAGATGCTTTTTCAACTAGTACTCTATCTCCTAAAACACACAGTAGCCTAAATAACTCCTAGAATCTTGGATATAAAAGTCTAGGTATTATTTAGTCTACCTGAGAACAGCTGGAGAAACAAACTTTCCTACACGCTGTGTGGAAACTGACCTCTCCAAATTGCAATATTTTGTGATCATAGAATCATAGGATGGTTTGGGTTGGAAGGGACCTTCAAGGTCATCTAATTCTAAACCCTCTGCCATGGGCAGAGACCCTTTCCATTAGACCAGGTTGCTCAGAGCTCCATTCAACCTGGCCTGGAACACTTTCAGGGATGTGGCATCCACAGCTTTTCTGGACCACCTGTTCCAGTGCCTCACCATACTCACAGTAAAAAACTTCCTCCTGGTATCTAATCTAAACCTACCCTCATTCAGTTTGAGGCCATGGCTGCTTGTCCTTGTAAATAGTCTCTACCCATCTTTCTTGTAGACCCCCTTTAGGCATTGGAAAGATGCAATTAGGTCATCCCAAAGCTATCTCTTTGCCAGGCTGAACAAACCCAATTCTCTCAACCTTTTTCCTCATAGGAAAGAGAAGTGTTCCATTCCCTCTTGAGAATTCCATCTTGGTGGCCTCCTCAGGACTCGCTCCAGTAGGTCCATGTCCTTCCTGTGTTGGGGACCCCAGAGCTGGACAGAGCACTCTGGGTGGGGGTCTCATGAGAGCAAAATCCCCTCCCTCCTTCCCCTGCTGCTTTGGATGCAGCTCAGGATACAATTCTGGGCTGTGAGTGCACATGTCCAGCCTCTCACTGACCAAGAACTCCAAGTCCTTCTCTCCAGGGCTGCTCTTCATCCCCTAGTCTGGATTCAAACTGGGGGTTGCCCCAGCCCAAGTGTACCACCTTGAAATTGGTCTTGTTAAACCTCATGAGATTCCCATGGGCCACTTCTGAGGCTTTTCCAGGTCAGATGTCCTTCTTTGAACCCACCTGACAAAAATGAAATGTTTTCAAACAGTCTCTCTACTACCAGGAAACAAGAGCAAACAGATCTCTGAACTGGTCCCCACCAGTAATGACACGGGGCCCTTTGGAGCTTCCAAGGTCCTTGGTCCCCACGATGCTAAACAGGAACTTTAAACAATCCCAGTGTATTACCAAAACAGAAATAAATAAAAATGAAGAGTCAGAGAGTGGCAAACAAAAGGCAGCAGTAGAAATACATGGGGAGAGAGAGACACTCACAAAGAATGAAAGGGTAAAAGTGAAAGATAAGGCGAGATTCTGAACGGAAAAGAAATTAGGATCTAACTCCCTATGGGGGTAAAGCAAGGAAAAAACCACCATATGCTGGGATAACAAGAAAAAACAGGCAAAATATTTACATTTCTTTTCACATAACTGAACAGGTATAAAACATAAGAAAAAAACCAACTTGGTACTCTGGGGGTTTCTCAGTATTGTTTTGTTTACACACAGAGACCCAGGACTTTGCTTAGAGCATCTTCCATTAGCTCTACTGCACAGAATTACAAATGAGAAATCAGGTCATTCACTGGAAATGATGCTAATATCAGTCTCCTGTGGTTAATAAGCTTCAGTATTGTGGTGCTTTTGGCTGGAAGTTCATGCTGCAAGTCCAAATAGCATTGGGTGAACATTAGATTGGAATCCTGGAAAAAAATGCCAAACACTTGCTCGCACCAGAAGTCCAGCAAGTTGAGAAAAACAACACTCTCATCATTTGACAATGTTGTTTTTTCTTCCCTGTCTCCTGCAAAGTGACACAAATACTGAAAAGAATATCATTTTCAATACATTCCTGGTTACCAAAAATTCTAACAGAATTTATAGACTATAATTATAAATCAGACAGTGAAACATGAAGAAACTGAAGACAACAGCTGTTCTCCAGTTCAGGGCTAACAATACAACATTATCAGTCTCAAAAAGCAATTATAGCCTCCAGGATCTTTAAACCAGAAAAAATCTGAAAATCAAACGCAGAGCTTCAGTATCCAGCCTGAGATGCCAGTCCACCATTTGTGGCTGTAAGCTATTGATAAACTGCTCTATCAGGTTGTAAGATACTGGCATCATTTATCTGTTACTGAAATGCAGTTAAAACATTCAAATATGATAAAGTGACACCTCTACATCATGTTGGAAAGTAAGCAAGCAACAGTTACCAAGCGAAATTAGTGCTCCAAGGCAGGGAATGGCACAAGCATTCGATGCATCATCCAGGATTACTGTCCAACTCAACAAGATTTCTCAGATGACAGGTCATGACAACAGTGACAGCCAGAAGCCTGGGCTATGGCTTTTGCAGACCAAAGCAGAAGATATCACACAGAAACCTTGCTCCTCTCCTGAGCCCAGTGCACCCAGGGCTCACATTTTTGAAGGTTGGCTGAATCTGGACAGAATTCAACAGCCAGAAGAGAAAGACTCAACAGATGTCATAACTGGAATAAACATTAACCTTTATAACATCTCTAGAGATATTTTCTTGTCAGGGCTGCATCGGATTTTCTTCAATTCTTGTGTGTGTGGGGGGGATGGTTTCTAACCTATTTTGTGTTAAGCATACACACTGAAACCAGAATACAACACTACCATTCTCCCAGTGTTCACTGTAGTATGCTAAAGGAGTGCGGAGAGATGCGTGGAGGGTACAGAGATGCTTTTCTTCACTCTGTTGTTTCTTGTGAATTCTTACATTAAATGAAACTGGAATTTAGAATTTCTCCCTGCTTTGCTTGTTCATCTTTTCTCCCAGCTTGACTCTTCTTTTTTAGCCTTACCCTCAAGATTTCTTACCCCTGGCTCTGCCATTCCAAGCACTTCTGTTCTCTGTACTCAGCCGCGTCTCCCTCACTGTGGCTTCAGCTGTAAGAGTTAGCAAAATTGGCTGCTTTGATTAGAAATGTGTGAGTGGAAGGCAGATAATAGCCTGGTTCTCTACACCTGATCTCCCAGTGAGGGGTCATTGATAGGGGTCAACAGCTGAAATAAGTGTCTCATCACATGAAGAGTTTGTGAAGGAAAAGCTGCACTGTCAAATAAAGTGGAACACAGCAGTGCTGGGAGCTGGAGGGGGCTGAGTTACCTATATATTTAGGTTGGTTTGTGTTTAGCCAATTTTGTTCTAGGCAGGAACTTCCAGGAACTATAGAACCCAAAGTCCTGTATTGAACTACAGAACAGATGCACCTGAGGGACTTGCAACTACATGCCCCCAGAAATTAATTTCTTTAAGGGGCAAAAGAAGTTGTAGCCACCCTTCTGCTGATGCTACACTCTTGTCTCATCTCAAATGCAATGAGGCTGCAGGAATAATCTGGAAGCAAGGGGATTTCCTTGAGCCAGTTCACTGATGGGCTGTGATTAAATTATCTTCAGACTAATCCATTTGTTGATTGACATTTGTAACATGAAGACCATCCCAGGTCATTTGACACTGGCCACTGGTGAATCATCAAGTTAAAGCCTTTACTTTAAATGTGACTGTTATGAATGAAATGTCAAGTAGTGACATTTGATATTCTGCACCAATTACTACTGTGCATGCAGGCACATAAGCACCATTTAAGCAGAGTCAGACTCAGGCTTTTAGGAGTTCAGGGATCAAAAGAGATGGACTGGGTCTTGTCTAGGTTTATAGACTACATGGCTGTTGAGAGTCCATTAATCAAGTAGAGTAAAAAACAACCACTATGACTAACAGAAAAAGAGAGATAGACTAAAGGAGGCTGCAATGGACAAGTGCCTATTTTTTGCTCCATGTGCTTTACTCCTCTTGAACACTCACTTGTGCATGAGTCAATCTGAAATGCATCAAAAAAATAAAGAGGTACTGTTGGGTTAAAGGTGACAGAGAAAGAAGAAATCTAAGATCAAAAGTCACAAACTTTCCAACAGTGGAAGGCACAAAGCTGTGCAAACCTGTTCTGTTGCTGCTTAAGTTGAATGGTCAGCACTAGCAGAGAGTGTCCTACAGACAACACTCCTGGTTCGGGTGTGTTGGGAGTCAAAGCCCTGATCCCTCAAAAGCCTTTTATCACCCTTACATTTATAAGAGTACCTGTACCACCTTGCTACTGTGTTTGCCTGCGTTTCCCATATATCATGTTATATAGGAAAATACAAATCAGGACTTTGATTCCACTGCATTCCAGAGAAACTGCCAAACAGAGGTGAAAGGAAGAAAGAGAGGAAGTCTGGGGAAAGAAGGAAACTCTGGAGGTGTATCAGGGGATGGAACCATGCTTTCAATGCAAAGCCTGACACTAAACAGGTGGGTTTTTTTAGAGAAAGGTTAAATGTTTAGCACTAAACTTGGTGGCTTTTTGAAACCTTTCAACTGAATGATTTTTGAAACAACTCTTGAAACTGAGTTTTATTTTTGACAAAGATATAGAACTGGGGTACTTCAGAAGTTTAAACAAAAAATTACTTTAAAATTCTGAACTCGAAACTCGGGGGTTATTAATTCCCATGCGAACATGCTCTTTCCAGCTTTCTTATTTTTCTCTTTTGAACATGCCATTGACCCTACCTACAGCATCCCCCAGCTGTTTGTATAGCTGCCTCTTGTTTTAGAGAGTACGCTGAGAGGAAGCCAGCATGATGGATAACAGAAGTCCTTTGACATACCGTGTCATTTATCACATAACAGCCTCAATCCTGCTAAGAGGGCCTTCTCCATATGTCACTGTCAGCTCCTGTGCCACCTCAATGCATCAAAAAGAAAAGTTTGAATATGAAGCACTGTAATTCCTAAGTCACAGCTCATTGCAGCTTTCCAGACATGAAGAACCATTCTGTCTATCTGCCAGCTTGTTTGTTTAATTTTCACTGTCTCACATATGTGAGAAATTAAGTCTTCCGCGTAGAAGAAAATCAGAAAAAAGTCAGAGGTCTAAGAGAGTAAAGGAAGATAAAAATCTCTAATTCCATCGGGAATTCAATGTGGCATTCTTAAGTGGAAAAAGAAATGGCAGCCTATGAGCACCAGGTATTATAGAATTACTGAGAGTCCCATCTTCTTCCCAGTCTAGGAAATAGGTTCTCTAACGGGCTGGTGGGAAAGTAGAAAGCTTAAAGCAATGTAGATAAGCTCCTGAACTCAGCTGCCTAATGGAGACATTTCTCATCTGTTCAGCCCCTTGAAGGGTACAAAAAGCAGCTAAAGCTTCCTGGAAAGCCTCTTGAGATTATCCAGCAGGTCCTACTTTGGGCTACCTAAGGCAATCAGAACTCACTCCCTAATGCACGATTTCAGCAAGTCAGCTCCCAGATGGCACCTGAGAACACAAACAAGAGGAGACTGGAGCCACTGCTTGGGCCTCAGCTCTGCTCTGTTACATAAACACGAACCCAACAACCTCTGTGCTGTCTCAAGAGCATTAATTAACACAGATGGCAATAGAACCATGAGCCATCCACACTCTTTTGCCATTAGCCTAAAGAATGTAGCCTGGCTCAGATTAAACAAGTACATTATCAGGTTTGGGCTGCCTGTAGCACTCAACCTCATCCTGAATTATCTTCACCTCTCTAGTGTCAAATAGTCAAGCCCATGGCTCTCCATTTCTAGTCCCCAAAACGTTCCTGCAACAGGATAAGAGCCCTTTTCTCAGCTTGCTCTTACAAACCTCCCTCATTCTGCCCTGCTCAGAGCCCTGTCTCTGCAGAGAGCCTCCAGCACCACCTGGGCATCCATGACTCTCCAGATGAGCCCAGAACAGGCTCTTTTTAATCCAAGAGTGCCCTTGAGTCAGCCATGACTGAGCACAAATCCCACATCTAACCAGGCAAATTGTTCTACCACCCACCCTGTTTGTCTCTGAATCACCACTTAGAAAGTCAAAGTTATAATCTTCCTTTTCCTATTTTTTTAGCAGCTTAAAAAGCTTCCCACTGTCATTCCTGGCCCAAAGTTATATGAACCACTTCATAAACACATTTTCCAGGTTAGAGAAACTTCCATTTTGAAACTTACTTTGAATGAGTCACAGACTCACAGGATATGAATGGTGTTAAACTCCAAGAATTAGGATGCCATTTTGGATCACAATGAGTGATTTAAAAGATGTGGTTTGCCAGTTCATTGGGTAATTGTAGTGCAATCTCTGCATATTTCCACTTCATAAATATATAGTTTCCTTTCAAATGAATCACAGGCAAGCTATGCCTTGGAAAAAAAAAAATCAATAAGCCTTTATTATGCTAACCCTTAATAGTATTATTAATACAAAGAAACTTAAAAATTAGTTTTTTCCCCAGCAAATGTTTACTGACAAAGCTTCATCCTTCTGTGGCATTCACATTGCTGTTGTCCTTTCCTGATATCTACTGTTTCTTAAAGAAGAATCACAGAAGGGATATTAAACACAATCTTCTTTACAAGTGGTATTTCCATAAGCTGAGTCAAGTCAGCTGACTCTAATGTTCCTATTTTTGGTGCAAACTTCAGGGTGCTGAAGGTCTTTGAGCAGCAGTTTAGCATCAGCCCTAATAGCCTTCCATTCCTATGTCAGATTGGACCTCTTCATCCTATCTCTCAACTATTTGCAGTAGATGACCAATCTGGATATATTACAGATGTGCCAAAATAAGAGCCTGGTAAGTCTCCAGGAAGCCTCTGAGCCAAGTCACTGAAAAACCCTTCAAAGGCCTTCACAGCCCTACAAGCAGCTCTCTCCCTGAAACTGCAGGAAGGAGCTCTGAATCAACAATATCGCTTCTGCTTTCCTTTCTATTTCAGTCTGGCATAAAGACAGACTTGTTTATGTGTATGTAGGGAAAGTAGGAAGCATAAGAACAATAATTCAGCTAGGGGCAAACCTTGGTCATTATTTGGGCCACTAAGCAACGGGGTTGAATTACGGCTTGCCGTGACAGTACCCTAAATAACTGTTAGCTGGAAATATTAGCTTGCATTACAGAAACAATTACGAGAGTTAACCATTTGAAAAAGGAAAACATGCTGCTGAAGAGCTGCCATTCAGCCACCACAGCTCATATTCCTCAGAATAAATTAGAAATTTCAAAAGGAAAAAGGGATAAATCAATCCAAGTTTACGTCCAAGCAATGCAACATGTTTTCAGGATAGCACACAACAAAACATATGCATATTTGTGTTGCTGATTTGCACAAACCCATTCCCTCAGGATGAACATAATAATTGAAAATGAGAGCACAAATGGCCACTTTAATGCCTAAACTCCAGCTTGAGTAACTGTGCATGCAAAGGCATATCTATTTTTCAAGCACAAATGCCTTCTTTCAATCCTGGCAATCTGGATCAAAATGGCTTCTATTAACCTGATTACATATGCATTTACATGCACAGAATGCTGCATCACTTGGACCACAGAGTTTTTTGGCAAAAACCTCAAAACAAACTCCTTATTTAGGCTTACACGAGGTTTAGGAGGAATTAGCAATGACAGAGTCATACATGCACCACAGCTAGTTTGTGGAGAATTAGATATATGCTCTTTAGGGACCAGCCTTCCCATTTGAGCCTGTCCAAGTAAAATTACCATTTCCGAGCTGCCAGACATGTTTCTTGGAGATTAATAAAATGCTCAGGGAAAAACACAAAACAGAAGGGGTTTGATTGCACCTAAGTGATTTCTCTTCTCTAGTTTACAACACCTGCTGCAGACCTAGTTGTCACAACTTCTGCTCAACGGCTTAAACCCAGAAACTCCCAACACTCCGAGGCAATGGGGTTCAGAGGGTATGAAAGAGCTACTTTGCACCAGTCCAAAGGTTGGATGGTAAGCAATGCCTGAAGGTAAAGGAGGTAGTTTGCTATGGCACTTGGATACCCTTTGGGACAGAAGTAACAAATAAGTTGCTGCCATCAGTCCATGCAATCAGAGCACATACACACCAGCTAAAAAAGGGAGAGGTATGAACATTATCGAAGTCAGTTCATCATAAATAGCAGTCATGAGCTGAGCTTTTATTCTTATAAGAAATTGTGTAATAAAAAGATACATTTGATTCAAAGTATTCCTACTGTTTACAGCAACTGAGGCTTTATCTTAATATTCCCTTTTTATTTACATTCCCAGCTGTATTAGTGTGCTGAGCCATTGATATGGACACTATTTGATTTCTGAACAGACTGTGCTGGATGGGATTACACCCTTTTCAAAGCTGTCTAAAGATAAACAGAGAAGTTGCACAGTTCAAGGGTGCCCTCACCTGCATGTCAGGGAAAGAGACAGAAATTTCTGTGACTTATAACACTTCCCCACCTGAAATCCAGCATGTGCACAAGACCAGGTAGCATATTATCCAAACGAAGTTCTTTGAAAGCAAACTCTCTTTTGTGTAACATGTGTGTTCTGGAGGGGAAAACAACTGCTCTACAACTGTCTTAGGATTTCCACATTCAAACTCTACATGGGTTTATAATAACAAACTTGACAGGTATATCCACAGAAGGTTTGGCTATTCCATGGAGACGGTTCAAACCACAAAGCATCAGCTGCCTTTCCAGACATCTCAGCTTAACCCCAAAGGTGCTATTTCTGTCATCTAAAAATATCCATGTGAAACATAGTTTAATTTCCCATAGCTCCTTCTACTTCACTTTCAGACCTTGTGTGCTCTGTTGTCACAAGTGTAATCCTGACCTGTTTTTCCTGACATTATATCCATCTAAGCAGAGAATTCACTGCTACTCAAATGAGGTACTAGAGATTTCTATTATATAGACCAAGATCTATTAGAGACTTGGATGAGAGATCACCAATTCTTTTTTCACATCACTGGAGCAAGGATTTAAAGCCATGATAGTACTCTGTAGAAGTGACTGATTAGTGCAATAAACTACATTGCTACATAAAGCCTCTTTCCCTGGTTCTTCTCGCTTCTAAATGGTATTAAAATAGTTTATGAGCGTTCAGCTGCTGTGCACTTTACATCCTCCTATGTGCCATAACTGGTACGGGGAATGAAGAAAAATAATCACTTTTTTAATCTTTGCCTTTTGTTTTCATATTAATCACCTTTTGTTAGCTAACAGACAACAAATACAGGAAATCTACCTCAAGAAGTCAGTTTTCATGAGCGTTATTACTATTGCTGTGGGTAGAAGACACTATAGACCAGAGCTAGAACTGAAAACCAAATTTCTGCTTTAGTCAGTGTTCAGTAGGAGCCAGCATCCCTGGGAGGACTGGTACTTCACTCTCCTTCAAAAGCTAAGCTTATGAGTATTTTGGGAGGAAAATAGGGGAACATGGGGAACAGAGAAGGAAATTGCTACTAAAGAGGCTGTCATGGGATGTACATGAAATGAATCCTTGCACTCACACCTTGTTACTGCCTGAAAACATTTTTAAAAAAAAAAGAAAACAACAAAAACAGCATTACATGAAGATGTTAATCTGATTATGAATTGTTATATATATGTATTTAGAAATAAATCCTTTTTTCTAGTTGCATTCTGGTATATATGTAGAGTGGTATATAGCAGCTCTTCTCCAACTATTACAATAGTTTCTTAAGGTCTTTGTCACTTGTGGCAGACAAACAATAGCAATCAAATGAGTGAATTAATATCTAGACTATACTGTTCACTACCACTTCTCCTCTGCGTTCTGCTTTCCCAGACATGGAAGAGTCCAACAGATAGAATTGAACGTATAACCATCTTATATGGACACATCCACTTGTGAAATTCAACAAGCCAATTCTAAAAGGCCATGGAAAAGTTGCTCAGTGCTACACAACTCTGAATATAGAATAATTTCTCAAGAATTTAATGTTATAAATCATCAAAATTCCCATGCAGAAAAATATCAGCTGTTACCTGTAACCCTATGAGGTTTATGGTGTGATTGAGGAGGATGTATTCAAATACTAACTCCATAATTCTGCAGTGTGCATAATCCCAAGGTGCACTGTCACTGGAATTCTCTTCCCTGTCAATCTTATAATTTTTTTGTGCTTTTTTTTTTGCCTCTCCCCTCAGCTCAAACTTGGGCTATACAACTTCAAAAGCTCTTTGGTTTTTCTAAGCCTTCAAGACTCAGAGCTGCTTTGCAGGATTAAAACTGTGCTGCACCTTTCTCCTGACTCCCAGCAGTGCTGCCTGTTAAGTTGCAGAAAAGGTTTTGATTTCTCACTCTCTCATTACAACATGAACTCAATTTTCAGAATTTTTTTTTTCTTGATGCTTCTGTGGGACATAAAGCTGGATTTGTAAATTAGGGTGGTGATTTGCTTAGACCACTGGTGCAAATTTTGCCTGTGTAATTACCCCAATTGCAATCACATGAACCATGTACACAGGAAAAAAATCACCTTCAGCTGGACCTCTGTAGGTACATTTTTTCACAGCAATTTTGAAAACAAAAAGTTTTCAAGTGAAGCATATTTTTATGAACAAGGCGCTTCATCTCGTTTCTACAAATACTGTTTCCAATTGCCAGTCCCCAGCCCAAGGTCATTATGTACCTCCTCTCAGAGTGCTTTGCCAGCTTTTAATGTTACATTTGAATAACAAATTCCAAACAGAGGGGAGGGAAAAGTGAGAGAGAAACACAAATATATAGAAATGTTAAAGAAAAACATTACCAAAACACAAAGCTAACCCAACACAGAATATTTTAAAAGAAAACTCACGGAAAGCAGCTTTGCACTTGCAAACCCAAGCTTCCGATTTTTTTGTTCGTAGGCTTTCAAGAAGAATTTCTGTTCATATTTCACAAATAAATTATGCTTTTTAATACTTAAAAGGGGCCATACAGCCATATAAAATGTGAAATGTCACTTGGAACTTCGGGGATGTCCAGTTTTCATGGCAAAAGAAATACTGTTTGATTTATTACACAGTGTAATATATGAAGGTATATTACAAGAGACAATAACCCTCATTCCCAGGCAATTTCAGCTTTCCAGGTAGAGTGGATATTGCAGTAAAGTATTGGACATTCTTCATTGCATCTATAAAAGTGAAGTTTTTACAATTTCATTTTGTGGACTTCTTTTTCCATCCTATGAATAACAACTCCATCCCTGCATCTCTGGCTTCCAATGGGCATTAACTCAGGTAAACAGATTTGATGTTGAGATGGGTGAGCAGAAAAGCCCCTTTACTCCTGATATTGTCTCACCTCCAAAATCTTCAGTTTTAATATCAGCATTTGATGTCTACCACAATCAGTTACAAGGTAACATCCAAGTTCAGCAGCAATGATAACATGTCTCAGTGTAGGTTTACTCATGCAGGCAACTGGGTCAGGCTTTGCAGATATCTCCCGTAAATTCCCTGAAGGAACAGGACTCCTGATTTTTAATACATTTCTCCAATTCCTGCATTGCTGATATTGAGGTATTCTTCACAAACCTAAATCGAGTGGTTATGGACGGCATTGCAGCAGAATGTTTTCCCTATGCCAGGATGTAATCCTGAAGCAGAGCTGTAACTACAAAGCTCACAGCTCCGTGTAATGCATCCTGTGGCCAGGGCTGAGAAGATGGATCACGCTGCTTGAGAGCAACAGCCAAGCATTCTTTTCATTCTCACCAACCCTATTGCACAGCCTGTGTCACTAAAGCACCAGTTTCTAACAAGGGGACCAGCTGCTCCTCGCCTGTCTCTACACAGAGCCTAGCATGGGCACAATTGTTATGGGAATAATATACCACAAATGGGACTCAAATAAGCATAATAACAAACAAAAGGGATAATGATACACAATCAAGCTAACAAGAATTATAATATAATTCAATCATCTCATTAACTTTACTAAAAGCTAGCTTTGTACACCAGTCTCCTGGCTCCTGAAAATGTCTTCAAAAGGAGCACACACATCTGATTATACGAACTCCCATCATCAGTCAGGAAAATAGACATGAATGTAAAACAAAAGGATTCCTTTCTGAGCTTGTGGAACAACCCATTCATAACTAGTATTCATTCTAACTTGAAAATGCAAGGTAGAATCTATTTAAAATGAATTAATCCCTAAGGTTAAATCTGAAAAGTTTCGTAATTCAAGAGTAACATCACTGAAGCCATACCGAGGGATTTTTGTGGTGAAACTCCCAGGTGACCTTGCACCACCAGCACAAATTGGATAGGAAAGAGCAAAGGGACAGACATTCAACTCATTGGGTACCTTTACTGTTTAAGAGCTTACAAAGACTTCATGTGCTTTTGAAATTGGCAACTGAGAGACTAATGAAACAAGGAAAATGCATTAGATCCTTCCAGTTTTTAATATGGCCATTAACTAATTAGTTTTCACTAGTGTTTAGAAGACAGACAATATTGCAATCTCCATTCTATTAGCAGGAACAATATGGCACTTCTATAAGAAACCTGCAAATAGGAGAATGAGGTCTCAATTTAGAGTTTAACAAACCCAAGACTCTTTTCACACCACACTTTCCAATGCCCTGTCAAAAACTAGCAGTTGTGTTGGTTGGTTATTAGACTGGACGTTTCAACAAGCAGTTATAAGCAATAGATTGTTGTTCGCTCTCTAGCTCAAGCTCCTGGAAGCACATGGGATGTGCTGAAGATAAAAGAAATTGCAGCAAAGCACCCAAAATTTCAGCTACACTGCTGCTGGGAAACAAAAGCACCAAGCAATAAAGCCAATCACTGAGGCAAGGCTGGTGCCGAGTCCCACAGACAGTGATATCACACAGGCTCCTGTTTTAGAGGCTCAGGCACACAATAAATTAGGTGAGGGTGTTAAAACAACAGCTGGCTGCTAATTAGTCACAGCCCCCCCTCAGCAGGGTATCAACAAAGTGGCAGAGAACATCTCAAGTAAATTAAATTTTAAAAAACCCTACTGCAATCACTCCCCCGACAGACCCTTCCTTCCTCTCCCCTCTCGGCTTTTTATTTATTGTAATTACTTTAGTAATAAGATTTGTTTCCTTGTTATTATATATATTACCATGCAGGGCAACAACAACAACAACAACAAAAATATAATAGCTGGGAAGAGTTATGGAGCTTATTTATCTCCTTGGCTGTTATTGGGCCACTGGGTGGAGAGAGCGATGAGGAGGTGGGGGCCTGGGAAAAGCAGTAAATAGAAAAGAAAGCATATTCCTCGGGAGCAGAGACATATGGGGGCATATTTACAAAGGAGGAAACACTGACAATGAGTGAATAGAGCTAATAACTCAGGGGGCCCAGCAGCTCTGGCTGATAAAGGAAGGAATAAACAATCCTGCACTGGAAGTGCTGTCAGAGGGGAGAGTCCTGGGGTGCAGCTGTCTTCAGGGGGATGTTTATCACAGAAGGTGAGCCAAGGATGGGCTGCCACATCAGCACAGCACAGGGGGCCTTGGCTGAGACTGGGATACCTCCCACAGCAGAGAGGAACTTAAATGAGTGGTGCAGGGCCAGACCCCATTTCTGGCTCCACCAAGGAACAGTTTGAGGAGATGAGAGCTAAGAAATACTGCAGCTCGTATTTTATCTCACGCTGTGCAGGCACTAGCTATATTTGCTACCCTAAGCTCCCCAATTCATCACTGTCCTCTCATTGGAGGGCAACAGAAGCAACACCCGAGGCACTAAAGAGCTGCAAAAACTTCTGCTCCACTTGAGGAAAATTAGCCCACACTTCATATGCACTTCCCAGAGCCACAAAGTACACCAGTACAGGTGTTCATATCTTTATCACCTCTGAGGTATTAAGGAAACACCAGTGCAAACAAACTTGCCACCTTACCCTGGCTGTGCTCTGAGTTACACTTTGTGAGTAAAGGTTGAGTCTTTCCTATTCCACAAAATGCTCTTTTTTTTTTTTTTTTTTTAATCCAAATATGTTTTGGATTCCATTTACCTACCCAACTACTTTTGTTAAGGTGGTGACAATTTAGATTTCTAAATAAAACAGGGAGGACAAACTTATACAGCATCTGCCAAAGAAGAGCAGCACACTAGTCCTGTAGTACCAGTCTTCTAGGGAGAGATTGTATTAATTCAAAACACTCCTCTCCCAGCCCTCCCACATCTCTGCACTATCCTTAGAGAAACACACACATCATAGATTAAGTAGTCTGGAGAGAGGCTTTGGAGTGCGTTTGCAGAGTGCACAGCACCAATTTAGTTATGTGAGGCTAGATTGTGAGAATTAGACTTCTCTTTCAATCCTTTGACCACAAAGAAGCAATAAAGAGCAGGGGGCATGTCCACAGCTGTACAGCTTTGTGTGAGATCACCTCAAGATTTAGTCCCTGAGGATGCAGTTCTGGATCATAAACTGACTCCTTAGACAAGACATTAGCTTTTTTTTTTTTCCCTGTCCCTGATCATTTCTGCCTCTTATTGCCTCGAGAGCACAATATCTCAGTTGAGCATTAATACAGGAAAGAAAAAGTTGATATACAAATAGTCTATTTTGGGTACAGAAACGAAGGTGCTTCTGCTCCTCCTCTTAAGATTGTCCTTCAAAACAGAAAGGACCAGGTTCCAACAACAAGGTTGGAGCACACACCTTTTTCTTCTTTGTAGCTTTTGAGAGTGTGCAGAGGAAACCTGCTCTAGAAGGGATTTTAGTGGGCATTTTTGACAAATACTGAAACAGAGAAAAAACTAATGCTCTTCCCTGATGGATTTGAGGAGGTAATGAACAAAGCCCCCTGAGTAAACAAGTGTGGAATAGACACGCTAAATAAAAAGGGAGGGAGCATCAATGGACAGAAGGAAACCCAGCACCTCACCTGCCTTACCTTGGAGCAGCAAAGCTTACTCAGCCTGTGCTGTGGCAGAGCAAGTACAGGAGGGAACAGGGTGTTTATGAACCAAGTAAAGAATAGTCTGTGGCTATAATCCAAAATACAAATCAGGATTTCCTCTACCTAGCTGCTACTGTGGTTTTCTGCTACATGTCTTTCAAGAAATCATGTGGCTTCCAATAAATTCATCTTCTTTTACCAAAAAAAGACTCACCAGATCCCATCTCCATTCATTGGTTCAACTAATTCATAGAATGCATCAAGTTCTTTTCAGTGAAAAGGCTCTTTCATTCAGCAGGAGGGAGGAAAGAGTGAGAAAAGGGAGGCAGACGAAAAGAAAGAAGGAATGTTAAAAGGAAGAAAAGGAAGAGGAAGAAGGTGACAGCACAGAAGGAAGATGAACTCAGGGGCCTGTGATACTGGACAGCAGAGGATTTGCTGGTGGAAAGAGAATTTCTGGATACACAAAAGACATAGATACTTCATGAGCAGTCTGCATGGGAAGTATTCTTTAACACAAAGTCATTTCCCCAGGACCTTCCACTTCTTGCTTGAGCAATGATCTTGCAAGGCCAATCATTTTTAATTTAGTGCTTTTGGGAACCGGAGATTAAAAAAAACACCCCGAAATAGGCACAATTGGCAATCATCAAGTGTTAGCATTTGGCATCATTTATTACTGCTGTTTATGGTGATATAAATTAGGTTATACTGATATAATTAATAACCCTAAATTTAACGCGTAATAAATAGCAATATTTATCTAGACACCACAGGGTCTGGAGAAGTCCAGCCAAAAGCACAAAATATTGGCTACTGTGTTGAGTGAGCACATGTGTGGGAATGCCAGGTGTGCGTGTAGATGTCTTGCAGGTCCAGCAGATGCTGAGGAACAGCTGCAGGAACAGGCTGCTGACAGGAGGATGCACAGCAGGCACACACAAAGGCAGCACATGAACACATCACGAATTAGCACACAACTACACAGGCACGCGTGAGCACACACAGCTCGATGCTCAAATGTGTGATAACGAGTTTATGTGGAGCACTGTAGACAGCAAAAGGTGTTCTGTTTCATTACAAAACCTCTTTTTGTGCTGCTCTAATCCAGCTTTTTACAAGTTCTCTCACTGAATCCTGCTTTCTGGATTCTGCATTCTGCACAGCTGCAACTGTAGTTAATCTACTTTTGGGTACAAAGAATTCACTTGAACAGATTAATTTTTTTTAAAGCAAAAATTTTTAAAAATGTTTCACTAGAGGCTACTCCGCACCATTTGCCCTAAATCTGAAGTTTTCCAAGAGCATTATTTTCCACATTCTACAAGTTAAAAACAAGCCTAATAGTTCAAACAGTGGTAGGTCTAGACTGACATTTCAAATTGCTCTAAGGTTATGTATGTCACTCTCTCATTCTATAAGGAAGAAAACTCAGGCCAAAAGGCAGAGGCAATCGTGTTTTAGCCCAATAGCAGCAGAGCCAGGAACAAAGCATAAGTTTCTCTCTCACCCACTGCCATTTTCTGCCACATTCCTAACAAGGGTGATACTTTTCTGCATGGATCCTCTTACACTTCATAGATATTAATTCCTTTTAAAGCTTTCCATTTTACTATGATATAGTTTAAAAGGGGGCTACAGGTACTGAGGTACTGAAGGTACTGAGCCATAAGGCCAAACAACACTTACTACTTTGGATTATCATGGAACAACTTGTGCAGAAGAAAGACTGCAAGGACACTAAGTATAGGGCTGTCACTTCAGACTGACTTACAGTACTGGTCTTGGAAACAAAGGCTGCTTTTTCCTTGTAGTTTTTATTAAAAGAAGCAAAACTAAAGTACATAAAGTAACTGTATCAGGTCAGATCACAGATCTGTGTGAGGCAGAATCCCATCACCAGCAGCAGTCAAAAGCCAGTGTCTGGCAGAAAGTATAAGATGAACTTTATGAAAAGCAGTATCCATGATTTAATTTAAAATATATAACCATTATCAGATCAGCTGAATATTATTTGACAACACTGCACCTGAGTGCTGTTCAAGATGGAGCAAAACACTGTGCTATGCAGCAACACAATCACGCACTGGTTCTGTCTGAATTGAACAATGTCCAATTAGCTGCAGATTTCAGTAGTCATCTGTATTTTTATGTGATGACAACCCCACTTGTACGTGCACACTTGCAGCACTGCTGCCTTCATTTAGCATCAGTGACACAGGGCTCCAAGCCCCCATCTCTGGCAGGCAGGGATGGATTCTCCAAACACCGACTGAAGAGAAAGGGAGGGTGTAGAGCTGCTCCCCGGCTCAGCCCCACACAGGCAGAGGATAATCGCATTACTGCAGCCCTGCCTGTGTTAGAGGAGCATTCTCTGCGTGTAACTTTCAGATCACATTAAGCAAAGCAAACACCGAGGCCCTGATCATCTTGTTGCTGTGTGAGTCTCCCAAAGTGTGATGGTGCAGTGCCCTGCTGGGATGAGCACTCACCCACTGAGCTGTGCCTGCAGCAGAGACCCAGCTGGGGAAGGGGCAGAGCTGGGCTGGTGGAAAAAATGCTTTGTAACCAGGCACTGGTTATGCACACCCCATCACACAGGGCTGGGGATTAAGGGGAGTGAAGAGATTCAAAGAATTGTCAACAAAAAGTAATCCAACCCTTTTTAAAATAAAGATACAGAGACACTAGGACGAAAGCAACAGAGCTCTTCACTGATACAGTTTCACAGTAAAAGATAAGATCACTGGTTACCACTTGTAGATATTCCCCGTGTCCAGCATTGAGCCAAAGTACCTGTTGGCCTGGGTAGTGTGTTTGCTGCATTCAGCATGCCCATTCCTCACAGGGGGAAAGGTATGAGAGCACAGCAACTTGTACGAAACTAGAAGTGAGCAACAGGTTGAGATGTTACACGCACTCTAGCAGACACAAAAACAGATTGTGAATCCCAAAGCAAACAAGTAATTTCTTGAAGTGAGTTACAAAATAGGTTTTAGAGATGTAAAAAATATCTAGCAAGTATCTTCTTTCAAGTGCTATTGTCAGTAATGGACTATGGACCAGCTTCCTCAGAAAATAGTTCCCTCTTAACATTGGCTTGAAAGATAACAAAGGTTATTAGAGCATTTAAACTTGGACAACCTTTTTAATTTATCTCTAGATTTAACTACAATTCAAGCTCATCTGCACCAGAAAAGGCAAAACACCCTCCTGTGTGACACAAGAATTCAGGTGTTACCTAGAGCCATGTCCTCTCTCCTGAGGGTCCCTTCCTGCTATGTTCACTCCTGACAGCTGGAGAGAAAGGCCAGACGTTCCCTCCAGTCCTGCATCTGTTGGAAACTTGAAGTGCAGTGAAAGGAGAAAAAGTAAGGGGGAAAAGCCACAACCTTTTTTCATACTTCTTCTGTCTGGAAGGATCAAGAAAGCATTTGGTGCCAACAGAGGCTTTAAATACCCTGAGGCTGTATCTAACTATTCTGAACAGTCCTCCCAGGCTGCTGGAAGACTCAGGTCCTGGGGAGCACAGCAGCTGTGACTCCACAGACTAGAGACTGTCAGAAAATCCCAAGGTGCTCCCTGCTGAAACTGTATTAGTTTAGAACCAAACTCAGTACAGTTGTTGCTCAGGGTTGTTTTTCTGTTCCTGCAGCATTCCATCTGCACAGCCTGACCACAAAGCAGGTGGGAGAATGTGGCTTAAGGAAAGTTGTTGCTCTCTACTTTCCTGTGTTTCGACGGTTATTTAAGCACATCTTTTAGCTTCAAGATTTGTCATGTGTTCCACTTTAATAAGGCAGGGGACACAGTTGTTGTCAAAGCCTGTAAGACCTCATAGCTGGGTCAAGACACACAAGTCACCAACCCCTGGTGGGATGTGATCATGAAGTCCTGTCCCTGCATCAAACAGGACCAATAGGTATCAACTTACAGCCACTCCACAAACACCCAAAGTGAACAAACTCCACTATCCTCAGAGACAAGTAGATTTTTTTTTTTCAGCTAAGTGCAAGCCTACCTTATCTTAGAGCACTCTTCCATGTTTCAAAGGGAATTCTTCTTCCACTGGTTGCACAGCAGTATTTATTTCATATCAGCATATTAGGAGCAGTTGTATTTTTCCACTCATGTACAGGGAGAGGGAAGGGAAGTTAGTGTGGGTGGGCAGGGATAATATAAGGCAAAGAATGAAAGAAGGAATCAGTATTTTCCAAGATCAGTTTCAGTATCTCTTAAGAAACATGTGGGAGAGAAGATTGAAAAGGAGGTAGGAGAAGGAGGGAGCTTCAATATATGGAAATATTTCCACGAAAATGTGAAAATTTAAGAGATCCTTACTCGTCTTCCCCCCACCAGGCTATACAAAGCATTAATTACAGCCAGTTCTTCCCGAACAGGTCTGTCTTGCAAGTGTAATCTGCCCTGCTGCTGAAGCAGAAAGAAGAGACCTCTATTTATCAAGAAAGACCCTGTTTCTCCGGCACAACTAGTGCTCCATCCAGGCAACTGAGAGATCTTATGGCCACAAACAGTACAGAATCTCATACACCTGACAAACGCAAGACAGCACAGTAAGCCATGTCTCAGACTCACATTTTCCATACAGGATTGATAACAGAATGAGTAAAACATGAGGGAAAGGGAATTCTCCTGACCATTGAAGAAAAGACCTGGTAGATGCACACTGGTAAAGCCACCAGACAAACCCAGCCAAACCCCAGAAGAAGTACATGTCACAACTCACTTGCCATTGATGACTCCATCAGGATTAAGCATGGGCACAATCTTGAAAATGAAGCATTTCCTCAGGAGATCAGCGATGGGATCACTGCTCACAAGGAACTCCAGGGTCCCCTTCATCACCCAGCTGGCATTGCTCTCACCAGGGTGAACACGGGCTGTCAGAAACACGTAAGGACGGTTGCCTGGAAAACAAATCAAAAACATCCCAACACTGAACAGGACTTTTCTCTGAATATCATCTTTGCACGTAGATTTTATTCCTTTTAATTGAGATAATGATCTGAAACTCGTTTTAAGGAAAATACATCCCTGAACCGTCCAGACACTTCCTCAAGGTGCTATTTGTAAACTGATCACAGATTTGGTCCTCAGAACCAGCGCAGTGCCAGTTTCATCTGATCCCCTTGTGTGTTTATTCTGAGATGCCCTACAGATACTTACATGTGTCATTAGAGAGCATTCTGTATGTGCAGGTTACTGCGTCTCCAAATGGCACCAGCATGCTTTCTAACAATTCTTGGAAGTTTGATCCAATTAAGCTTCATTAAGGTTTAAAAGCCAGCTAGAAATTATTTAATTTTCTAAGGTCCCGCTCTACTTTCAGTATTTCACCACTACCAATTCAGAATTTTATAAATATCAAAGCAGATCTGCCCACCCATAAGGGCCCCAAGGACATGGAAGCTGCCTGATCTCTGGCACAAACCTATGTTGTAAGGTCAAAATCATAATTAAGCAAGCTAAACTGATACAATTTTAAAAAATGCATTAATAAGTTCATCAGATAAGCTGAAGAGGTTGAGTACTCAAAGCTAACCATTATTTCATAACCATCCAACAAAAAGTAGAAATAACAATGCACACAGTTAAGAGAGGCTCTTATGTTTGGTGGAAAGACATTTTTCAGTTTTATATAATAGAGATACTCAGATTGGCAAAGTTGATTTTCAGAAGTTGCAACTAGAAGAGTTCAACGGTTTCTAGCAATTCATTTGGCATGGGAAGCATAAGCTGTGGTAATTTGTTGTAGGAAAGAGGTTTTGGGCGTTGCTTTTTTCTAAAAACAAAAAATAAACCAACTTCTTACTAAAAAGTTCATTGATAATCTTTACTGATCCTGTTTCAAAGCAGACTTGCAACTTAACAAGGAAACTTTTGCTGTTATCAGATATGTTATTTGCTGTTCCTGTGAAAAAAACATTGAACACATTTGGTCTAGTTACAAGCCTCCAAAACTCTCGACGTACATATGCTTAGAAAAAAACTAAGTTTGACAGCAGATTCTTTGAAGATCCCATCTGTGCTGAGCATATTCCACGGATGGGCCAAGGAAACTGGAGAAGGCAGAGGGAGACACCTGCCAGGCTCAGGAAGTAAAAGGAAACGAGAAGACAACTGTCTGTCTTAAAATGATCCTTTTGTGAGCATTCACTATCTCAGGCCGTTGTCACAAGTCAACCTGACAGATTTACTTTAGTGGAAAGCATTATCTGTCAGAACATCACAGGGGTGCCAGGAGAGGTTTGTCCTGCTCTATTGGGCAATGGCAGAGCTCATGCTCTATTCCCTCCGTGAACTGAAGGGCCCCCAACTGACAAGCTTGGGAGAGGTAACAGAACAGAAAACAAACTAAAAGCCTCATCTGAGCACCCTTGTAAACAAATGTTGAATTAGCAAGTTACATGCCTTTTTTTCTTAGGTCCCAAAGCCACCCTTCAGTTTCCAAATGCTTTACAAATCATCAATCAATGAAAGCAAGATGGGGAGGTAGAACACCACCCCAAAAAATGTAGATGGTATTACAGAGCTGTTTACCTATTTGTCTGACAAACCAAAGGCTGTGACAGAGCTGAGAATACAGGTGAAATTTCTCATTTCAAAGTCAAACAAGGAATAAGCATTGATTTTCTCCTTAACTGTATATTCTGTGTGGTTCTGCTCAGTATATATACTACAGCACAATTTAATTACATCTTACAGGGAGGTACTCGGGTTCGGAAACAATCCCCCCTCAATATCTCCATACTTCCACGCTTTCCTCTTAAGCAGTTGGTGGGCTCTAGAAGAGTGAACTGCTCTCTCAGCTCAAAGAGCTCATACAGAGCAATCACCTTCTGGTCCAGCAAAGCAACTGGGGCTCTGTTTCTCAATAGCCACTTATTAGGCTTTTATCACTCTTACACCTCACCATACTGGGGGTTAGTACATTTGGATCAATGTGTATACATAAATGCCTTAGGCACTTACACATCGCAAAAGGTTCCT
The DNA here is from genome assembly GCA_035584735.1 of Pseudotriccus pelzelni. Taxonomy (NCBI): domain Eukaryota; kingdom Metazoa; phylum Chordata; class Aves; order Passeriformes; family Tyrannidae; genus Pseudotriccus; species Pseudotriccus pelzelni. Next base: position 7,174,132 of record JAWMRA010000016.1, on the reverse strand, counting down.
TTAGCTGCTGCAGAACTAGTAGCCATTCTGGTTTGATTTTGTTTGCTGTGGGTTTTTTGTTTGTTTGTTTGTTTTTTTTTTCAAAATTAGAGTACAGTATTTCTGTTCTGCTCCAGCTAATTGTGCATTACCACCTACCTTAATAATGTTTTAAAATAACAGCAAACAAAAGCTAGCCTTCACAAGGACATTGGCTGCATTTTGCCTTCTCCAAACATTTTCTTCTTTCTCCCATCACCATGATTTAGTGTTGTTTTGCAGGCTCATTGCTGAGCTAAACTTACAGGGCTGTGTGGTTGTAGTTGGGAATGAGACTCCTGAGGACTTCTAATGGACAACAGCTGTAAATAGCACAGAACAAAATAAAACGTGCTCTCTTTTGCAATTGATGAATACAGCCTTAACAACTCTTACCTCTTCTGTATAATGGAGGAGAGCTCAGCATCTTAATTGAGAAGTTCTTTCCCCAGTCAAAATAAGAAAAATAAAAGATTTTAAGCAAGGGCTTTCTCATGTCAGAAACCCAGCATAGTTTGCAGTAATTCTGCTAATTGCAATAGCATGGGACTGCCAGAGACCCGAGTTCTGCTTTTCCTCTGAAGGCTTGTCAAAGTCAAGCTCATCTTACTTACATTCAGTGTTGAAAAAGCCTCTGGAGCTTCCAGATCTTAAAACTCAGGAAATAGGAGGGCAAGGGAAGAGATCAGAGATCACCTACACAGTTTCCCTATGGGTGACAATGGAGGACCCAATAGTAGGCAGGTCCAGCCAAGGAAATCTCTCTATTCCAGTTAAACCTTCATTTAAAAGATCCCTTCCTGCCAAACACATCCTCAGCTCTGGCATCCCACCACAAGAGAGTCATAACCAAGGTATGTACAAGCAAGAAAACCACAGAGCTTGTTAACTGCCTGTTCCCTTCACAGGAGCCATCACAGCCAAATCCCACATTCTAGTGCTGCTCTCCCAGAGTGTTCCCAGCATGAAAACTAATGAAGCAGCAAATAGAGCAAAGAGCTGATGACACAGCCATAAAACTTGCTACCCTTGAAACACCTGGAAAACAGCAGGAGTCACCCAAACCTATGTTTTACAGCATATCCAGTTACTTGTCTGCCTCAGAATTATTGTGCTAGCTGCAATTAGCATTAGAGCTCATGAGGGTAGTGGGCAAAGCACTGGCCAGCTACACACTGCACTCAACCAGTAGCACCAGCCAAGATCTCTCCACTCAGTTCAACTACTTCCCTTCCTGACTTCCATCACCCTCATAACTGCAGTCCTGACCAGACCACCTCAGTACCACCCAGTACAGCTTATTGGTTTATATTGGTGCCCGTCTGCCCTTCTCTCTGTGCTGTTTCAGAGCCCCTCATACTATTTCCTGTGCCCTGCTAAACTTATCTTCAGAACACACAGCCTTACGTCCTCTCATGTTATCTGCTTCCAGCACCAGAACTGAGCTTAAGTCTTCAGAATCCTCAGGCCGACACTTAGGCAGCTCCCCCCCAAGTTCTCAGGAAGCTGCCAGAAAGCTGAAATTAGCCATTTATCTCCGCAAAGCCCACATGACCTTCTCTGGGAATGTAAATAATAAAAAGGGAAAGTAGAGGAACCTTTTCATGCTACATAAAGCCATATCCAACAAATCATGTCTCCTTACACTCTGTTACATTTTGACATGCCTGGAATATAACATGGCACCAACAATACCCAAGGTGAGGGATTAAAGAACCTCCTGCAAAACTTCGAGCAAAGAATCTTTGAATAATAATTTTACTAATGTATCATCTAATTCCCATTTCTCCTTCTCTTCACTCATTTTTGACTGCAGATACATGCATGAAAATAAGAGCTTTGTTCTTCCCGTCTTGCTAACTTGCTGTTTAATCTCCTGCCTCTCAGGATCCTCCTCTAGTCATGATATCGCTAAAGTTCACTAAGGGTGACTTTTATGTCACTGATTGTGACATCAGTTGGGGAAAGAGAAGTCTGAAAGAAAGGAACAAAACCCCATTAAAACAGCAGTGTCCTTCATCAGGAGGAGCACAGAAAGGAAAAGAAATGCAGTTCCAGATGCCCTGACCTGGACTGCTGTTCTAAATTATTTCAAGCTGAGATTTGAGCCATGCCATTTGTAAAGGTACAGGGCATCAAAACAACACGGGGCTAGGATTTTTTTTAAGGAGTCAAAGGAGATTATATACACAGCATGTGAGAAATTCAACCTAGATCCAGGTCTTGACTGAAATTTTTTCTGGCTGTGCCTCTGCATACCTCTCTTCCCTTTACACAAGCCCAGGGCCATTAAGATACAGGCTTCTTTTTCTGCTTTATGACCAAGTACAACATCACTATCATGACTGTTACACAAATCAAAGGGTCAAGTTTACCTCAGGATACAGTAAATACAAACAAAGAAAGCTAAACTCTCCCTTCCTACTTAATTAGCTTTGTCCAGTACAGGGTATTCTGTGAGTAAGTGACTTGTAAACAGGAGAACCATCATGTAGCTCTTCCATGTCACAGCTGCATCCTGTCCTGGATGTATCTGATCTGCCCAAGGCTGCATAGTTATGCAAAGACAGAGGGAAGCCAGGATATGGCATGATGCACAATGAATATATTACAGTATGTTGGTAAAAAGCACCAAATACTGAGATCACAGAAAACATGAGACTGATCTCAGGCAGAATCTGTATCAGATATTTTTTTTTTCCCCTCCTAAAACTTTTCCACTAGTAGTCAGTCTTTCAGTTGTCTCAAGACAGAATAATTCTTTCCTCCCTATTCCCCCTTCACTTCATATTGCTGTCTCCTTGCTGACCATATTTTTGGCTAAATGCTCCAAAAGCAGACACACCTGAAGACAGAGGCAGAATACAGTCTAGCAGGATCAGATGTTGTTTTCCAGAGTTATCAGTTCTCTCCCTATTCCTTTCTTCTAGAATTCTCTTCCTTTCTTAAATAGGTCTATATCTTATGTATTATTACTGTTACCTATAGCAAAGACGTAAAATTACAAATCATCTCGACTGCCTGTTCTCTACCTTCATAACTTGGTGGGGAAATTTCAGCCTGCAAGTTGCTTGGCAACCTCCTTTTGTGTATGTGTTTAATGAATTCATTCACCTCAAATCAGAGATGATCAGGGAGCCGAATATGAGTACAGACTGCTCAGCCTCAGTTCAGCTTGACATCCTACTACTGCTAGGTTTTAACTCCAGAAAATTGGTAAGCAAGTTGTCAGGTCTGTTTTGCGTGAGCTTCCACAATCCCAAGCTCTGAAGGCAATATGAAGCACTACCATTATTTAGCAGGACCGTCTGTGTGACTGAAAACAAAGGAAACCCAAAAGAGCTAATTTCTGTTCAAATCAAAGTGTACCTCTTGGGGAAGACTGGGGAACAACTGAACCTTATTTTCAGAACTTGCACCCAGGGAAAACCCACTATAACCTTTTGCAATTTATTTCAGTTTTTAATGTCTCCATCACAAGTGTATGCACCTGCATTTGTGTAGCTGAAATTTCCAACCACTGCATCATCCATTTCTGGATATGCCAACTCAACATTCACTGGCATATCCTGTCTCCTGCACACCTTCTGAGCTGCTCAAATATCATCCAGCTTCAAAACTGAAATCGTGCAGGTACCTTATTAGTCTGCTAACAAGCAAGGCACCTTGCATTTACCTCCTCCCAGAGCTGTCACTAGCAGACGAGTTAGGAGTTCCTCTACCTGGGTGCACCTCCCACATCTGTGCTTAGTGCTGCTCTCCATCTGCCCTCCAAAGACAGATTCCAAGGGCATGAAACCAAGATGGGGGACAGCTGGTTAGGAAGAAGAACTGCCAGGAAGGATCAGGGAATTATAGCAGATAAGTTAGTGATGCAAAGCAGTTGCAAAAATGGCAGCTCTCCTGGGACTTACTATCAGGCAATGGCACAGCTAAGGCAAGGAATGCTGTCACTTTGCTCTGCTCAACCCAGTGAGCAAAACCAAATAGCTGCAGTGTTCTGTCCACAGCTGACCACCATAGTTTTAAAATTTATTTGATGAAAACTGAAGAGGACGTTAAAAATTGTAGAAGGTTCAGGAGTCCTAACTTCAGCAGAAAAATTGGAGAAAATAGGTTTCATACACAGAAAGCAAAGATGAACAAAAAGGAAGAATATAACCTTTAAATTGCAAAAGGCTGCTGTACAAAGAGATTGCAATCAGTTGTCCTCATCGTCCCCAGGGACTAGGTTGCATAAAAAAAAACCAACCAAGTTGCTATGAGCTAAGCCAGCCTGTAGTGACCCGAGTGCATTCACTGCTGTGCCAGCACATTCACCCTACCTCCTGCTAGGTCCTTGTTCATAAAGTCCTGTATCAAGCCACTCCACTTGCCCAGAACAGTGTCAGCATGAGGTCTATAGCCGTAAGTCGTGCAAGCTCCCCCTTCAGAAATTCAGCCCACGATTTCTCCTCCTTCTCTGGAATTAGCTCTGTGTTCTCAAAGCTGTTGGAATCACTACTCAAGTCCACAAGCCACCTCAGCCATCTCGTGTGGTCTCTTTGATGCAAGGTGTCTACTTACTACTTAATACTAGGCACTTTGAAATATGTTAACCATTAGCCACTAAGACTAATCAGAAATATTTCATTGTCATGATATTGTGACATCATTTGGGCTTCTTCCCCCATACAGGTCAGAATTATTTATGAAAAGTTCTGCCTTGTCTGCTCAGTTAGTGACAGTCCTACAACTTTAAGACTGGAGTAATATAATTCTTGGGTTTTCTTTCATTAGTAACGATCTTCCAGAGCCCTTCTGCTATCCTTAAGAGTATCAGTTCTCAGCTTCCGTGTATGTGCCCCTTGAAAGGCCTAAAAAGCAACCACTAACATGAGCTCCAGCACATGATCTAGCTAGCCGATGTAGGGAGCTCCAGATTATCTGTCAAAAGGCAGGCAAGGATCTGTCATCCCCTGCTTCTATAACACACACATTATGGCCTTAATTTGTTCTGTGGCAGCAGGCAATTTCAGATACTCAAGTATTTTGTACTGCTATGGCCAGACCATCAATCCGCATGTTTTTCAGTCAGCATGGGAAAAACATAGACTGTCTTGAAGAGATGCAAGCCTTCTGAGACCTGGCAAGTAGAGAAAAGTATGTTTTTTCAAGTTAGGTATATATGAATTTCACCTTCTGGGCTTTTTGTGTGAAGATAACACTGACCTTCGAAGAGAATCAGTCAGCGGATACTCAGAAGACTGGAAGACACTGGAACAGAGATCCATCAAAACAAACTGTACAGTGGTCTCATTTAGTATGATTAGAGAAGTGGCAGCATTGCCCTAAACTGTCCCATGACTAAAAGAAGTTGCAGGCAGGAGATAAGTGCAGCAGAGACCTTATCCATAGAGCTGTAAAATCCATGAGCTGTTTTCTGAGAGAAGGATTTCATCTGAAATGAAATCAGGCAGGAGGAGCAGACTGAAAAAGCTTCCATTGTCATAAAAATATCTCCCTGGGTAATCCACAGTGATGGAAAAAGGAAACCCTGATAATTTATGTGACAGTTTAATGGGATTTTGGTGACATACGATACTTTAGAAAGAATTTGCCCAAATGGGACAGACAGGACTTTAATAAGGCTTCAGCTCCAAACCAGCAATATTTTTACCCCTTGCTTTTACATTTCATTCTACATACCCACTTCTCACAGCTCATCTTTCTCATTTGCAAGGAACATTTCAACACTGCAAGAGCAACAACTGCACTTTCTTGTTAGATCCCCCACCAGAGAAATCTACAATTATCTGATCCCTGGCGGGATCAATCTGCCTTTGCACCTACAGGGCAGAGCATCACTGAGCTGTGAACTCTGAAGCACGAGCTGCCCTCCAGCCATGTCCCCTGCTCTGTGGATGGCACTAACAGCTTCTGTGCAGAAATTAAGGGCAGCAGATGGACAGTCTGGAACAGGAGTCACTCGCAGAGGGGATGCCCCCAGAACACACTCCAGGAATAAATGGCTTTCACACGGTGAGTGATGCCTCAACCCATGTCTCCTGCCTGTGAGAGCCACAGCCTTTACCCCCCGAGTACAACACCCCAGGCCCTTCACTGCTGTTGCTTCAAGAGCAGGCAGAGCAGTGAGAAGAATAACTCAGAGCACTAAACTCGGGTGAATCCAGGGTTAATGGGATGAAACTCCACAAAGGAACATTTAGGCTGAACATCAGTGAGTTACACCAAAGAGTCTTCCCTGTGGAGAGGTAGAAGTTAACATTAAAACCACATTGCCCAGGGCACAAGAAGTCATTCTGCACACAGCAATCTTGCAGTAGCTGGAGACACAAATAACCCAACAGGCATTTGTTTTCTTTACTAACTTCAATGGATCCAGTTGAGAAGCCCTTATTTTGCCAGAAAATCTCCTTCTGGGAATCCAGGCAGGAGAAGAATGGTAAAAAGTTGTGTGAAGACCTCAATATTTTGTCCAGTCTTTCTGTGACTGCAGCAGGCTAAGATCACCGTAGGACTTGCACAGGGGCCTGTTAGCCCTAAAACAGGCATGGGAAAACAGAGCATCTGTCAGCATCTCTTTCACCATTGGGAATAACAGTCAAATTTAACAGAAAAACAAGTTATCTATTGTGCAGTACTTCAAGCTGTTCTGCTCCTCAAAAAAACCCAAATTCTATAGCTTATAACAAAAAAGCTCTTTACGATCTATACAGAACAGATTTAAAACCCACCTAGTACCACCTGCAGCATTATTCTTAAATACATATTGTGCCTGTAAGAGGCACAGATCTATCTCTGCCTCTGACTTGAGGTCTTCCTCAGGGAATGACTTGAAAGAAATAAAATATATATTAAAGGAAGTACAATCAGAGCCTTTCATTGTCAAAGGGATAATATATCAATTTTTGTTAAGATAAAAAGCATCACAAATTGCCTCTGATGGGAAAAATTAAATTCTTGGTCTTCACTTGATTTGATATTTATCACTCCATTGCTTCAGAAATATTCTAGCAGGGAATGTTTCTTAAAAATATTATTCTGTATTTCTCTTGCACTAAGCAAATTATGGGAGTTTTGAATGGTGGTTTTTTTGCATATACCAAAAAAAATACACCTCAGAAAAAGTAAAGAAAACAGAGTCTATGAAAACATCTTCTAACATTTCACTATGTCAACAATTTCACAGTAAAGGACCTTCTGCAAGTTGACCTAATTTGTGGCATCACCAAATTGATTTTTACATCACTGCTGTCCAAGTCTATCCTGAATCTTGGAATTACATTACCCAGAGCTGATCCCAAAGGAAATTCTTGCTTTCACAAACAAGAGATAGATAAGGTAAAAACTATCTCCAAATTCTGACTAGGGAATTTTGTGTTCATGGCAAGATCTTAGATGAACTGCCCAAACATCTGAGGGAGATAAAGGGTCAACATAAGAGGTCTTTCAATCAGACCATCATGAGAGCAAAACTGACATCGACCCAACCAATGTTGAGCACCAGACCATAAGCAGAACATAAGTTTTCCAAGGAAAATAACAGATATGGACCTTGAAGTTCATACTTTATTCTTTTCAAGCAGTTCTACTATGGAAAACCCTTAAGGATGAAAAAGGAATCAGGGTCATATAGCATAATCAGAATCCCAGAATACTTGACAAAACTAGGTGGAACAAAAGTTGCCACTGCATAAAATAGATAACATGCAGAAATTTCAAACAGTATGTGGTAAGACACTAAGCAGTTGCTGTCTCAGGTCAGTAAGTTCTTCCCTTCAGATGATAGCAAAATGATGTCTAATGGATTATTTCTTTCTACATCAATCACTACAGGGAGCAGAATGTCAACTAGGAAGACTAGTCTGTCTGAGGAAATAAGATGGCAGGAAGGCTAGGGAGAGGAAAAATGTTCTTTTATCCCCAAAAGTTGTTACAGAACACAGAAAAAGGTACTCATGACTAAAGGAGTCAGGCTGCCGAACAGTCTTGGCAGTCCCAGAAGGAACAGAAGTGGAACATGTGATGTTCTTCCTCAGCACTCCCTGTTTCACTGCAGAAGTGGGAGTTTTCACATAAGAGAGCTTTTTGTTCTTAATTTCATTGTTTCCTAAGTGATATTCAGTTTATTTTAAAAAGAATTCTCCAGCAGGTCCTTTTAGGCAAATAATTTAACAGTAGAGTTGATGGATCCTAGTCAGTTTGAATTTCTAATGTGTAGTACACAGACTAACTCCACAAAGCTGATACTGTGACGTTTCCTCAATCCTGGTGCCTTCCTGAATTTTCACTCCAACACTTCCCCCACAGAACTTCAAACTTTTACAAGTGACCCTGCCACAGAACATTCTGCTGAAGCTCAACCACAGCCTGTACAATCCACAACACGAGCTCCTTTCTTACTTGCCGTAAGAAACACTCATATCAAAACCATTATATTCCAGAGCATTCATCTCTTGCCGCCTCATCTCCTGCTCTGTAAACTCGGAGTGCTTTTAAAAGAAACACTTATTTATATAAAAGGAAATCCCTGTAAATCATGGTCATGACAGGCTAATGGCTAGCACTGCAAAGATGATTTATCTTCCTGCTGAATCTAACAAAGCTTCTTATGATAATACCTTGTTTTCAAAATATAGAGAGACTTCTAACTGATGTTTTCTAACTACAAGAATATACAGTTAATGAAAAACTCCTTAGATCAAAAAATAACCTCCACCTGCCATCTAACATCCCCATCAACCCTCAAAATCAAAAGATCTCCTTGAATTAATTTTTTTCCCTGTATTATTTAGTATACTTCTCTCACGGATGAAGAAACCAGCTATTCAGTCTCACTGCCTGTTTATAATCCAAATTCATTTTAGAGCTTGCATGCATTAGCTGCATGCTTTAATTTGATATATTTTATTTGATTTCAGTCTATTAAATTACACTTGAGGCAGGTTATATGGCCTCATGGGGAGCACTACCCTTTGTGCAAACAGTAATTATTTTGTCTGGGCTGAGCCTAATTTCACGTTACATCTTGATAGGCTGACAAACAAGGTCATGTTGTCTGCATGGCAAGTGATGGTCCAACTGGTGGGAGAGACTTTTGACAAGCTGGATGGTGGTTCCTGGGAGTGTTCTGATTAAAAGGGTACGATCTAGGATATTAAATTAAGGAACAAGCCATCAATTATGAGGTGAAGTGTTATTTCTAGTGTATCTACAGACCTTCTGCATAGCTTGCAAGGCCATCACAGGTCTCTGCCAGCACAGAGACTACAAACATCTCACTAAGTGTTTATTTCTCATTCATGGTTAAGTAAGGGCTAAAAATGGGGAGAATAGGGATAGTGGGAGCACCATGGTCTCTAAACTCCCCGAGTCCTTCATCTGTCTCTTGCTCACTCGTTTGCCCTCTGGCCAAAAGCTTCTTGTGAAGCAGAATTCCCACGTGTCAAGTTGTGCCTGTGGTGACCCTCGAGCCATTGTTTTTGTGCCCTTTCAAAATACTTGACAAAACTGCCACAGAAAGAGCTTGGCATCTGGAAGTGTGACAGACATGGTACGACCTGATTCATAAAACACAGCTAAACAGCTTGGGCTGCCAGAGGCCAGGATTTACAATGCCTGAGAACGGCCTGCTCTGCTAAGTGCGCTTTCCTACTCCACAGCAATACAAATTCCCAAGCTGAGGGTGACCTGCAACACCATGAAATGACAAAGCAAGCAAGACACTAATCTTTTAGGAGCCTATCCTGTCCACTGATGGTCAGTATGGGGAAAGTAGGACCTCTGCTCTGAGGGCACCTTTTTCATATGGCTACAGGGGTAGGGAGTACTGAAAAAAAAAAAAAGAAAAAAAATCATTTTTTACAGAGATTCCTCTAGCACAGCAAGCACAAAGCAAAAGAAAACTCAAGTGACCGTTTTTGCTGTGTTATCCACTACAGCCTTATTATCAAAATAAAAGCCTCCCTGCATTTCTATTTCCAGCAGGCACAACCTGATCAGCAAGGAATTTAAGAACTTCCTGCCCACTTATCCATCTACCTATTTTCTTCATCTCTACTTCAATCATTAGTCACAGCCTACTGTTAGGTGCTCACCATGGGACCTAAACATCCTTTGGGAGACCTGTCAAAGTCACCCTGATGCCAGTGATAATAAACTCCATCTCACTCATCTTCTCTTGAAACACACTTATTAGACTGAAGACTACGTGTTTCAAGTGTGTTCCAAGTTATGAAAGCAAGGATTTACAGAAAAAAAAAAAATCAAGCAAGTTACTCAAGGATAAATCAAAAATCAGTGTTGGAAGCTCCACATTTGTCTCCCAGGCCCCAGTCACGAAGAATTCTGTGCCATCCGTGTTCACCCTAGAAAGGAATTTCTACATAATCCATTAGTTCAAATCACTTCCTCCTCTTTTCATTAGCCATGGAAATTAATTGAAATGTGCACTTAAACATAACTGAGAGAGGGCTCTAGTGGTTATGTTATTTGTCCTATACCAAGATCAGCTGCCATTTTCATTCTGAAACCTACCCATCCTTCCCAAAATTATCAAATACACACACATTTGCAGAGTGCTATGATATTCTTTTATCCATCACTATTATGTCATGTTTTCAGAAAACATGGGAAAAAGTGCAAGATGATATGGAAGTAGTAAGGGAAAAATGAGGAAATAAAATAGGATGTTGAAGAAGGTCTCTCTGGTTTTCTTGAAAAATAAAACAAATAAAATTAAATAAAATTCTATAACATTTGGAAGACTGAAAAAAAAAACCTCCATAATGTCTTTTAATATTTTCCTTAAATTATTCACAAGTCCTTCCTTATCTGTGGGCAAAGACATACCTCCAATCCCATTCTGACTTCTTTACTTATAGTTATCACCTTTGCCCATATCGTGGTTTAAATAAAATACGTTGAAATTTTTATTAATCTCATTATTTCAAAGACAGAGAAGCAGCATCCAGGCTAAGCCAGAAAAATCTTCAAGGCAGTTTGTTAAGCAAGTTCAAAGACAAAAGAAGAGTAAAAGCTTATGAAAAGAATTGCAAAGTGGCAAGGAAAATTACTCCTTCCCTCTCCCCACCACTCCCCCCCAGCTAAGTAGCACAACAATTGCAATTGATAGAGCAAATTAAGTTCTAAATGCACTGGTGACTTGATAGATGTCATTTTCTAAGTGTTATAGCCACATAGTAAATGCCCTGAAACGATACAGAAGTCCAAGTTTAGCTCTCTGGTAACAGTGGTGCACTTTGCAGTATCTACCATGTCACTCGTCAGCTCACTGATCTTATCAGCACATTTGCAGTCTGAGCGTGGCAGCTGCCTCTGCTTGTTTTTTAGCAATTTCTATTTCTGCATTAGAAACAGGTGGGCAAGCTCAGAGAGCTAACAAGTTTCTCTTTGATGTAGAGATGGACGAATCCTCTCATTAACAGAATGGCCTTTTAAAAATCATTATGGGATATATTTTTAGTCCCATTTCATTTTGGTATTTCTGTATAATTGCAGCCCATTAATTGCAAATACTTGTTTCTAGAATCTGTCAGTTGCAGGAAACAGAAAGTATCAAGCCTGTGGTATCTGCCAGCTACTAGTTTCAATGTATTGCTGCACTTATTTTACTGGTATAAGATTGGCTACATCAGTCACACGGGAATGGATCTTGTTCTCCAATTAGAGAAATTAACGTCTGTTAAACAGGTCAGGCAGAAATCTGCACAGACCCTCCCAGCAAAATCAACTCACAGGTGGAAATTAGAAATAGCAGGTGCTCAGAATTACAGATACAAGACCTGAAGAAAAACAAACATGCACAGTGTATTGCAAATATGCCTCCTTTCTCAGTAATACTCTTGGATAGGTTAATATTAGGATCAGCACATAGAAATGGCATTTGATTAGGATCAGCACATAGAAATAGTGTTTGCTACATTTCACGAGTGTCGAGTCCCTCACATGAATGCGGGCAGAGTAGCTGAACAAACTATCTGCTTGCAGCTCTGGCAAACATGCAGTAAAGCCATTCCATACAATCCAAACAGCTCCAAGCATTTGTAATACACGACTAGCCAGGTCAGCCTTTATCAGACAAAAATGCATAGCTTGGAACATTAAATCCAGAAATTGGATTATTGTTTTCCAGAAAGTTTTCAAAGCCTTGAGGTATCAGTTGAATGCCTTTTCTATTTTAAAGTCAGACACAGTAGACAGTCTCTCCAAACCAGTCAGCCAAGATTTAAAAGCACCAAGAGACTTCCCAATTTAGAAGGATAAAGGTGAAAACAACATGAAAGTTATAATGCCACCCACACTGTTTCCCAACAGTCTGTTAGTTCTGTGTGTTGAGGAAGGGTTTGCCTGTGCAAGCAAGAGCCTATTGTTAGACTGAAAAACCCAAGAGTCATAGGATCACGAAAAAGCACCTCAGAGTCGCAGAGTTCCCTGTTAGCAGGACACATGCTGAGTTCTGTCACAGCCTAGCAATTCTTTAACACAATCTGTGCAAGCCTTAACAAACTGTCCCTAAGCCGAGTTCCAAACTAAAGGCAATGGTTTACTAGCAGAGTGGCAGACCCCATGTTTTTCCCACTCTTCCCAGTCTTTCTATTCAAAATATTGTTCCCATGAGATTGTCAGGCACCAGAAAGCAATGTGTATCGAGCTCAATCTGTGTAGCAGCACAGCCTTTCTGGAACAGAAAGGAAAAAATATTGAACTAGAGACAGAAACTTCTCTCTCTGGTGGTGAGAGAGAGTGATTGGGTCCGACAGCAGCTGGTACATGTGCTACACTCCTCGGGCTTTCCAGGTACAGATTACTCTTTCATCAGGCCAACCTGCCAGCTGTCCTACCCCCAGCTCTCTGATCACAGCTGGACTAGTAGTTATCAATGAGGAGGTAGAACCAAACAGAAAGGAGAACAACTGGTCACTGGGACAGCCCAGCAGCTCATCCCCTCTTCTCAGAGTAATGCTCCTTAATCACTTTAACAAGAGCAGGAAGGGCAGAGAAGATGAAAATTAAAAACATTTAAAAATCACATTTGAGCAACACTTCTACTCCTACAAAACTCCAAATTCTTACCTTACAGAAGGTTTTAACCTGAGGGACTTCTTACTGACTTTGTATCAAAAATGCGAGAGTGATCCACAGACTGCCACATCCTCAGCTCTACTAACCAGAAGCAATTGGTTTAATGTAGGTATCAAGGGGCAGACCCAATTATCTTCAAGCCAACCCACTTTATACATCACCAGGTGCTCCAGACCTCATGATTTGTGAAAAACAACCACCTGTGCAGTATAAGACATGACCAACTGGGCAATATTGTGACCAGCTGAAGGAACTCCTCCCTGACCCGCATTTACCTTGAGGCACAAGCATTGACTCTACACCCCTTAGTAAAGACATTGTTCCTTAACAATATCTAATCTCCAGAGACAATCTGACTCTAAAATTATGTCCTCTCTAATACAACCCATCTCCATCACACTGAGAATAGATTTAACTCAATTCAAATGCTTCTCTGGCTAATTTATACCGTACCACAGTGACCTTTTAGCATATGCCCCGCAGGACTGTGTGTGACTGGAATTTATGGCCAGGCATGGGAAATGTGCAGCTCACTGAAATACAGGGGGTTTTTTTCTATGCCATAATTTGAAGTTGATAATAGAAACCTAGTAGCAGTTCAATGCTTGTTCACAATTTGAGGCAGTAAAAGCTGCCTGGGGGCTCTGCTGGGCTTTATTTCAATACCTTTACCAGAAAGAGATTGGCCACTGGAAGCGCAACACCTGCAGGTTTCTCACAGATTGTTTTCACCTGAGGGAGGGGAGATGAATTTGTTCCCCCTTTCTGCTAAGGCAACCTATCACTCTTATGGAAGCTTGTAGCTCCACTGCAATGAGGACAGACACTGGGGTGTTGTAAGACAGGCATGTTCAGAGCAGCTGACTATAAATTTCCAGAGTAATAATAAGTAATACATACAACCAAACCATTTGCAGTTTCATTGATAATTTTCAATGCCTTACAGCAAAAATACAAGTAGTACCAAGCTCCTGTGAGAAGACACTTCTGAGGCACTTGACAAACCAATAATGAATTAAAATAATTATGACTAAGATATGCTACTTTAGATTTTTCACGATGTTTAATTCATTAGTGTGTCAGAAAAGGCTCTTACGTTCTGGAAGTCTGGAACACAGCCAGTGCCAAGCACTACTGAGAGAATCATGGTATATCTTGAATTGGATGGGACCCACAAGGATCAAGTCCAACTCCTGATCTTCTAGCCCAAGTCCATACCAACGAAGAAGGTATTGCTAACTTAAGTTGCAGAAAATGCTGCTGTTAATCAGATAATTTCTTCTCTGGAAAGGACATGCAAAGGTTACAAGTCTCTTGAGCAAGAGATAAGACTTTGATTAAAAGAAGGAAAGGTAGCAGAACAAGTGCTGAAGAAAGAGCAGAAAATTCTGTAGCACTGTCCCCTAAGAAGAGGAGGGCTTAGAACAGATCTCCAAATTTCAGGAGGAAGTTTATTGAAAATATAGAAAATTACAGCTAGATGAAGAACACTACAAATTATCTCACGTTATGTGCTTGTTGTGTCATCATGCAAAGTCATGCAAGGCAAAAGGTGGGACAGAATGAGAGATTACCCTAATATTTACTTTCTCTTTTTGCAAAAAGCCACTGTGATTGTCTGTGCTTCAGGGTCAAATTTTAGCATCCTTGTTCAGTGTTTCCCTTTCATTTCTTGCTGCCTTGACTACTGGGATTCAATATATTAATATGCATTTTGCCAAGCTCACAGAAGGCTGACCACAGTGTCAAAGCTGTTCTGGCAGAGTCAGTTCCACCAAACGCTGGGATTTAAAGAGCAGTTGATACATCATGAAAAATCCTGGCTTCGGTCTGCAGACAACCCTGTGTCTGCCTCACAAATTTCATGTTCTATTCAACCAGCTTCCACCTTTATGGCAGTAGGCTGAATACTCAAACAAGAGCATAGTTTTGCAGAAATTTGTCTGCTCTTTTTGCAATGGGCTGCCATGGTGTTGTGACTGGGATATCAGAAAGAAAAAGTAGAAGAGGTGTTTGAAATTGAAAGGCAATCTTGAAAAATTTTGAGCACACATCATCAGTGTTGCATATCTGGAGATTGTTGCTTTGGCTTCAGATACTTAATAAACTATCTATTCAAATGGAAAAAAATGTATTTTTCATTCTGTAATTATTCAGCACTGTAGAACACACGACAATTTTATTCAGCCTTTCTTCACTGCTGCATTAAAACAGGATCACAGTTTTCACAACAGCTGACTTTTTTTTTCCTGTCACCAACAACAAAGTGTTTGGTACAAAGTGATAGAGCAACCAGCACCTCTGTCTGGCAGCTCTGCAAGTGAGGAGCAAATCTTCAAATCAAGAGAATACACAGATTCAAACCTCACTGTTGCATATGCAAGAATAAAGAAAAAAAGTGTTTTTCCCCACCGTTCTATAATCATCTCATTCAATTTCTATGCACACTAAAATCTGCTCACTTTTAACTATAATCAGAAATAACAGGAAGAGATACTGAAGTGTTGAAAGGAAAAAGCAGAACAGGTTCTGTAAATGGGATAGTTTAAGGGAGTGTAATGCTAGTGGACTCCTTCTGCATAAGATTGCAATTTGGACCATATTAAGCATGTAGGTAGCTAGAGAACAGTGTGTCTGAGATAACATCCTCTGTTCACATTCAGTTGAAATGCCATCTAATGGGGGGCCACCTGAGGAGCAGAGGCTTTCTTCAGCTCTTGGTTTCTCTCCTGAAACTATCATCAATAGTAGCAATGGTTCTTTCTTCTTACGTGACACTTGCACTGTGGAAATACAATCGTAAAAGCCTATCAGACCTTCCCAGAGAAACCAGCCAGCACACAGACAGATAAGGGGAACTGGCTTGCTCCGTACTTGGCAGGCAAACATGACCTCAGGGTTCAGCAGGATTGGCTATAGCATGAACATCTGTGCTGGAGGGGGTATCTCATGCAATAACACTGGAGCAACAGATGTGCTTGCTGTTGGGAAATGTTTCCAGCCAGCACAATGCCAGGTTACCACTCCAGCTGAATCACTACAGGCAGTTCTTCTGCCTGCTGGAAAGATCATTACCAGTCAAAGCAGGTCATTCTACCTCCCTATTTCGACATTATTAGAGAAGAGCTTCCTTTAAAGTGTGCAGTTTCCTTTAGGGTGGACTGACTCCAATAAGGTGTTGATCTAATTTGATCCCTGTTTCACTAGGAGATATGTCATCTCCAGATTTGAAAAAGTTATTCAAGAGAAGAGAGCTTGAGCCTTTCATAATTAACATGCAACACCGGTTGCCATGCAGGGAGCAGGCACAGTTATAATAACTTGGAGTCAATAATTCATAAACTATAATGCATTATTAATCAATTATCGAGGCCTGAATTACATTTAATGAGATTAAGCTGATTGGAGCACTAAGCTGTTTGAGTCATATTGATTTAATCAATGTGCTTAATTAAACTGTGTACATTTTCCACATGATCATTATTTCCCAGTATCCTGCATAAGTGGCCCCTGCAATTCACATCCTCTGCTGTTCTTTGCTCAGGAATTACCCTTTGCTGCAATTTATATTTAAAGGTAAAGGGCTTGTTTCTTTCTAAGAAAATATCAAAGTTGCAAAACAACCATCTAAATAGCTTATACAAGCAAACTGAGAAATGTTAGAATATTTTTCCCAGCAACTATGTCTTTTTGATTCCATAGGCTTAAGATGAGAGCAAGCAAAGACACCTCATTAGTCTCACTTTATCTCTCATTCTAGTTCCAGGAGCATCTGGAGATTCAAAGGGCAGAAACATCCTGCTATATCTATCCCAAAAACATTAATCTCTCCATCTTCAGAAATATGCTTAGACTAAAACAAAAAATATGTTTCAGCTCCCCAAAAGACTACATTTAAGATAAGCAGATGTCATTATTTTTTTTGACAGTATTCATAATGGTTTCCCCAGCCATGCATAAAGAGGACATGTGATGACAGAAGAGCAACTCAAAGTGACAGCTATTACAGATGTAAATCCATTTGCTAGTGTCATTTTTGTTTCATTTCTCTCACCTCTGCTGTTAATTAGCCAGGACATTTTGGTTTAACTTCAAACCCCACAATTCATCTGTAAGGCTACACACTGCTAAAAGGACAGTCATCAGGTGTGTCGACTGGGGGAATACTCATGTCACACTGAATAATCAGGATTATTAATGGGGATGACAACAGTACAACCAGCCATGAAGAGAGCCTTGCAGTTGCTTTCTACATGACGCTACAAGCCATCATTGTCCTGTCCCACTCTGCATTGACACTGTTCTCAGTGGATGCAGGATTAACCCCCGTGGTGATATATGATGCTTCCTGTCCTTCAGCTGAGAATGCAGCAATGCTGGGAGTCATCAGCTGAAGCAGTGCACTGCTGCACCACCCTACACAAATTGAAATCTTCATTCCTCTAAGGAATTCCTTTGGGACTGTTTCAATTATTCCTTTGTATTAGCACTAACCAGAATGGCAACTTCTCTACATCACTTCAAAGGTGTCCTGCCACTTCCCTTCTCTAACTAAAGATGAGAGCAAATCCACCCCAGCTCTGGGCACAGCCAGAAAACACCTCCTGAAAAACACTCACACAGCAATATAGAGTGTACCCTGTCCTTCTCTCTCCAATCATTTTACATTTGGTGGTTTTAATTCCACCACTCTGTTACCATTAGCAACATATCAGTGTCCTTTACTTTCGCAACGAGAAGACAATTTTATCATTGCCTGCGCATCAGTGGTTAGATGTTTTACTTACACTTCCTTGAAGAGTTACTCTGTCCATTTGCTCTGTCACTTACAACAGTATCCTACGGCTTGCAGGGTCTACCCAGCTGTCTGCCAAGGAGTTTAGTAGAGTTACACACTGCACTTTTGCATGCAATAAATAACAGTGTGAATTAAGAGTTTGCAAACTATTACTCAGTACACATACATGCTGCTAACACCGCCTTCACTGTCCTCTGTGTGGCAAATACTAGAAAATCAGAGCTCTGCAAACTCCTAGTAATTCCCAGAGCAGTTGGCACTAAGACTGGAAGCTTTATCCTTCTCCCTTGTTTCTGCATTCATTTGATAATGCTCTTAAAGGTGTTGGGAATTGCTCTCCCTTCAACAGTCCCTTTTACTCTCATCAGGCAGTGTCTAAGGCTGGACCTAGCAGAGCCAGAAATAAAGTCACCCTCACAGAGTCAGAATGGGAAACCAATGGCTTTATCACAAGACCATGAAGGATACTGCAGTCAGAACGGGTAGCAAAGACACCCCTACTAGCTGGATGCTCAGTCTTCGCATGATAGCAGGAAGGGCAAATTTAAAATAAAGCAGCAACCACAAAACTCAACAAGATAGACATTCTCAGTTTCCGTTTGTACAAGTCTGTCGAGCTGCAGAGCCCAGCAGGGACCACTGACCAGCCTCAGACTTTTGTTGCAGCCTCCAGGTACCCACAGACATCAATCAAGTCTGAATGGAGACCGTGCAGTTGTAACTGAGTGGTTGTATGACTGAGAGTTAAAGCACAGGAAGCCAAATAGTTCCCCAGCTCACTTCTTTCTTTCTTCATATCAGTTTCAGAACAGAGCATTTATATAAGATTATTCAGTGTACCACCATCACATAAAGGGCAGATAGGAAGAGAAGAAGGAGAAAGGAGCCTAAAGTGAATATCAAAGCCTCACACAAACAAGGTGTAATGAAGGGAAGCAGCAGCCCATTTTTCTTCCCTTCTTCAGCACACGGTGCGTGTGCAGTGCCTGCGAGCGTGCATGGCTTGTGCTTCCTATTAACAAGGTGCACGTTAATAAATTTAACTCAGACAAATTTAACCATCCTAGGGCCACATTAATCAACAGCCTGACAAGAACAATCTGAAAGAGTTGAGCAAGGGAAACAAAGCACCGCTGACACAGAGGATGCCATGCCCCCACTGTCCCTGGGCTGCTCCCACTCCATCAGTACCTCCAGTACCACAATAACTCCTTCCCACTGCACTCCTACAGGGCTGATCCTACCGCCTTCCCAGTACTCCTCACCCACGCAATGCCTCTTCATCCATAATCTTTCCTACTCCTCATGTTTTTAACTAGAGAAGGATTTAGAGTATTTAAGTATGATCATTTGCAAGAGCTACAAAGTCCTGGTGAGATTTGTGTTTTACCTGTGCCACCTGCATTACTGAAAAGAAACTCTCAAGGTACAGATTAAATGTACAAAGGAGAAATAAATTTGATAGGAAATCAAAATGGCTATAGCTCATGCAAGCTATGAATTGGCCAGAACCAGAAGGAAAGAACAAGGGCTATCAATTTATCTTTATTACCCATGTGCCCAGTTCCCCAGTCCTGGAGCACCATGTCACTTCTCAAGCTGAAATACACACACATGGAGACTGTACAAAGCAATGGGAGTCATTACAGAAAAACCTTCCACCCTTTGGTCCATTCATATTTAGCTCTAAGTTGTTGCTCTTGAGTTATGTTTTAAGCATGGAAAACACTGACAAATAGATCCTTACACCAGCCAAAACACTTCAAGGAGAGAAGGGTATGTTAAACAAGATGAGGAAACTGTGAATAAGTGCTGATCAAAGCCACACGAAGCAGCACGAATTACGCTAAGTGTGTCCCCAAAAGCCATTATTATCCAAGTTACTTAAACAAAATAAGCACATACATGATTATTCTGATTTGCCCAGAGGCATCCCCACAGCATAAAATATGGTTTGGTGCTGCCTTGCTGTTCTTCCACTCACTGAAACAAACTTTCATCATTTTAGAGTATTGGTGTTTACTTTTATAGTCTTGGAAACTTGAGGGAAGCTGTTGTGCCTTGACCATGTCTTTCCCCCAAACAATTTCTTTTTCAGTTAGACAACTGGGTTTTCTACATGTTCTGTTTTGATTGAGTTCCACCGGTTCATGGATAGATCTAGGAAGTCTTCAATCTTGTTGTATTGCAAGGCTTCAGAGGAAGGGTTTAGTGGCACATCATTTCATCGCATTTCAGGGAGAACTGCAAGCTCCCACTGGCTTCAAATATTATCACAAAACAGGAGACATTTATTTCTCTTGCAAGTAAAGAGGACTTGAGCCACATAATTGCAATTTGAACTCAGCTGCAGTATGTTACAACAGTCTGAAACATTTGGAAGTCGTATCTGTCCAAACGATTCCTAGACACTTTATGAATCTTTCAGCAAACCTGTGCTGAATAAGCAAGCCAAGCCTTGACTTCACAGACAGGTTAATGACCTTTGAAAACCTGCCAGACTCCCTTTTAACACCACAAGAAGCAGTTTAATTTACCCTGAGAATACACTGGTCCAGAAAATGGCAATGCCTCTTAACATTGTCGCATTTATATCATGATACTTCCTTGAAACTTTTTGTTGCTTTCCTATGACAAAACACACCTCTCAGAAAGTCCTCTCAAAGCCAAAGAAGTTTAAGTTCAGTGTTTAGGACATTCACTCATCATATGACTGACTCACTCCAAGTCCTTGCTTTGATATCATGGAACAAAAGCGCTTAAGGGTGAGAATTCTCTCTTCAGACCAGGCATGAACAGCACCCGCCACAGCCAACCCCCCAAGCACATTTTGTATGCACTATTGTAGTGTAAATAGTACTGATATATAATAATACCGATAGTAACAACACCAACAATCCAATTTTCTCTTTGACATTGCCTCTAGTTTCCACAGTTAAAGCTCTGTGTGTACACGCATGTTATGAATTCCCACGTAGCCTGCACTTGGCTATTTTTTGTTAATATTTCAAAAGAAAAGCATGTTCATGATCACAAATTTGCTAATTCAGGGTAAAAGCTCAATTTTGTAATAAAATTATTATAATAAAATGTGTGAGCTGCAGATGATTACACTGTAATTCCAGCGTAACCACAGTCACTCTGCTCTAAATCCGAACCAAAAAAGATAGCAATAACTATCACCAGCTCCAAGATTGAGCTTTCTTTTAATTTATGCATGTAGAATGGACATTATGAGGAGTTCACTCAAATAGCTCCAAGCAACCCTGATAGGAGAATCCCACAATGAGAAATTTGATCATATCTCAGAATCCCTTTGGGTACCGCTAGACTAATGTTCAAGTGAAGTAATCAGATCTATTTGCTACATTCAAAAAGGTGTTCAGAAAATTTAAATATTCACACACACTTCCTCAAAGTTCTCAATCCATGTTACATGTGAGGAGTAGCGATTAATTAAAAAAAAATTTAAAAATCAGTGTGTGCCTTGTTCCTTACTCCAGAAAAAATTTCACCTACATATAAGTAGTTGGTCATTTAGGCTCTTAAATTGAACCTAGCCTAGTGTGGTGCTAAGCTGAATCTTCTTATCACTTGCTGTTGTGTTACACAAACCTGCATATCTTAATCTTGTTCATCAAGGCCACTGAAGGTCTAAATCTTTGACTTTCACAGTGAAAAATAGCCGTCTCTAGATATAAAATGGCAATTATAATATTTACCATTAGATAGTACATCACCAGTTAGGTTTCAGATAGAATGCATAGAGCTATATTGTGTCCAGATGGATCTACTGGGCACACTGCAGGAGCTGGAATTTCACCAGAACACTTCAAATGCTGCTCCAGATAGGAACAAGGCATCTTGTACTTTTTTTTTTTTTTGCAAGTTTTAGAATTCAAAGTACATAAATCATTTCAATATGGAACATAACATAAAAAATAAAACTTCTTGTTGAATTTGTTACTTGAACACCTTTTTTTTGCTGTAGGTAATATTTGATATTGAACTTTGCAATTGTTTCAGATCATTAAAGAGAAATTTGAGGTGCAAAATGGTGTCAGTTCTTCCTCCATGCAAATCTGTAACTTTCTGAAAACATTGTAATTGGCTATTCCCCATTTTAGATTTCTTTTTCCAAAATGAGAAAGACAAGAAAAATCAGCACATTCACAAAAACAGGTTGTCATTGTCACTGCTAACATGAGCACGACTCACAAGCATCTTTTTTAGTGCTTCATTTGGCTACTTACAGAATTGCTCCAGGTCGTCTCTTTTTTTAGATTCTGGCATAGCAGTGATTGTGAGCAATGGGCATGGATTTCCTCCCAGTGTCTGGCAGAGTGTCTGCTGCCTCCAGTAAACCTTCTTAGGGTTCCTATTTTGTTCCAGAATATCAAGATGGGACTGAAAATAAAGCGAGGAAGCAGATTTATAAGGGAGTTCTTGGTCTATAAATCTGATTTTATTCCACTAGTTGTATATTAATTTTGATGCTAATTTCATATCCTGCTAACTTCCCATCTCCTGTCTTCTGCCAGTTAACATCACCATTTTTTGCATCCCACAAATATGTACAAGCCATTCACAATACATCCCACTGCACTGAAGCTATGCAGAACTATTTATTCTTATATCATGGTCTAATTGAAATTGTCTCTTCTCTTTGCAGAGGGGTTGAACTAGATTATCTTTAAGGGTCCCTGCCAACCCAAGCAATTGTATGATTTTACCTGAACAGTTCCTACGGGCTTTTCTTATTAGCATAAAGAAATTTCTACGCATACGTGAAATCCAAAAGAGAAACATCTACTCTTTATATTTTAGTAGGGATTCTGCAGAAACATGAGAAAACTCACCATTTTTGAGCATTTATAGAACTGATTGGTTAGCTGTCAAGCACATGCCAGTGAGACTCAGTGACAACTCCGTATCAGAGGCAGACAAAAAGTTTACATCCAAACAACATTTTGTACAATCGGTAGTGATAAATTTGAAGAGCGTCCCTCCAAGGACTTATTTGAAAAGGAGATTTTTTTTCTCCCCACCCCCAAAGTTTATGACAGCTTTAAACAATTCTGAAGTCCAACAGCTCCTTGAGAAATTTGAGAAAAAGAACTGGCAGCTTGGAAGAAAAAGACTTTCTGGAACAAATTCTGATCGCCTCATTAGACAAACAGCCACTTGTCACCCACACACCAGATGATGTGTAGTTCTCTGTTTACACTGTAATTGCAAGTGGCAAGATGAGTGTAAGCAATGCCATTGCAGGGTGTTGCTAAGTGTTGTGGAACACCAGTTGTCTCTCGATTGGTAGAGATAGGGACAGTGTACTAGGCACACTTGTCCCAACAGTACTCTAACTGAAACACATCAATTCACTGAACGAGCCTTACACAGTAACTTGTTGTCTGTACAGCTCGGGGCTAAATTTTAACTGACATTTATGGGACAAGACATTCCTGTTCCTCCAACCTTAGAACTCACCGTTTTTCAGACTGCTTTCCTGGTATTGAAATAGAGCCATGTAAACAAAGAAGTGAAATTTACAGTCATCTATGCTATAAAACAATTAAAATACTTCTCAATAAAGTAAATTTAATTATTAAATGCATACAACAATCTCACATAGATACAGAGAACTCAATATAATCATTTACTTATGTTTCTGGTACCCAGTGAAACTTAATTGGATATAGCTGCCACTGAGATTTCAGCTAGATATCCAAACAATTAACACTGTGATGTAAAAATAGATAAATTACTGTTCATAAAAGAAATGTAATTACTAATGTACAAGAAGTAATGAACTGCAGAGTGCATCCAGTTCAAATAGGATTCTGCACTCTGTATTTCCTGCAAATATGCCTGTAACTATTAAATATATATGATTTTTAAAACCATTTTCAAATTACTAACTCCATATACAAGTTTATCTTCTTCCCCAAAGCTCTATGTGTTTAATTGAGCCCTTGGGTTCATAATAATTTTTAATTTATTATTGATACGTAAAACCAACACACTTCACCAGTGGACAAATGCTTTAAAATGCAATCTACTGATGCACAAACCTGATTTGGTTTATTTACTGTGGAAATTAAAGTAAAATGGAAATGTGTATATTGCATCACTTGACATTTTAAATTAGCCCTAGCAAAGAAGCTATTTAAAATTATTAGAGGCGATGATTTTGCTTAGGCTAAAGAGCTGGACATAACAATCCATCAATCTTTCCTGACCATAATTTCCTTTTACCTAACTTCATGGTCCTTATTGGGTCTGAGTTAATTTTAATTTTTCCTGGGGCAAATTCTCTTTAACTTCAAGGAGCTTTTTATTTGAAGAGACAGTGAAATATATAAAGACCTGGTCCTGGAAGTGTAGGAATAACATTTTTTTCATGACTATTCTACTCATTCACAAGCAGGTGAGGTATTCAGGGATTCCCAGAGTGCATGAACTCTCCAAGTCTCTCTTGCTTTGTGCCAGCAGAAGATAGAAATCATTAGCAGTAAAATAATCATGAGGCGCTGCATTTACGTAAAACAAGCATGATGGTGAATAAACCCACCCAATTCTTCAGTATGATATTTGTTTCCCCACACCCCCCCAAACCCCCTCCCCCCTCCAGACTGTAGATATATGTGCCTTCAAGGCTACAGGTCAAACCCCACTGCTGGAGCATACACTCTTCCTCATGGATTTTGAGGAGCAACTGATAAACCTGATAAAAAGTGAGCTGACAGACATGTTTTGGACTGTGAAGGCTTGACTGGCCTTTTCCCAGATACTGGAAGCAGTTTCTTTGAGCATCTATAATGGGATGCAAGGCAGATGATGAGAGACTTGTTTGAGTGGGAATTAATCTAAGCCTAACTCTGCTGGCATGAGTACATGGGGGAGGACACTGTCCCTGTGAAAGCACATTCTCTAATATCTGGGTAGGCAAGCCAATCCCATAACAAAAAATAGAGTGATCCCAAACTCCACCAACACACACCAGCATTTATTGCCCAAAAGAAAATGTATTCATAATGGAAATCGAGGAGAAAAGGAAGGGTACTGGTCTACTGGAATTGTGTGGTTTTGTTTTCAGTGACATCTTTCTCATCTTCAACAAAAAAGCACAGCTACTCCCAGAACTATTTATTTCCCTTCTTTCATCCTACCTTCCTTTCAGACTCTGGCATCCAATTATGGAGAAGGGACATTGGATTCCTTTCCCAGAAAATTCTCTTACCATCTACCCCCAGCCAGAAGAGGCCCTAGAAAACAAATCCTTCCCCAGGAAGCAAATTTGGTACAACTCAATAATTCAATTTATGTTTTAGAGTTGTATTCTTTTAGTTTCTGTACTGACAGCACCGGTGGGAGTGTCACAAATGCCTACTGAAGCTCCAGCTGGCAGAGAAAAGAGCTGGTAAAGCATCCAATGAGGTCCAGCACTGTGGTATTGCTGGGTGCAGCTCTGAAAGCTGAGCTGTTACCCTCTGTCAGGAGATCAGGCAGCACATCTGAGTTGCCACCAGCTTTAGCCTCCTGCTTTCCACCCCTCCAGGAGGAGGATCCTGCAACACCAAGCAAATGCAGACACCTTTGGTTTGCATTATGACAGATATAAGCACTAATGGTTTGTACCCCACATTTTCCTAGACAGAAATTTCTCTTACAGCATTCTGGGCTGTAGAACTGACAGGAACTGCAGTTGTAAACAAGACAATGAGCCCATCATGATCATAGAGTGGTTTTGGTTGGAAGGGATCTTAAAAGATCACCCAGTTCTAACTCTCCATGCCATGGGCAGGGATACCTTCCACTATACCAGGTTACTCAAAGCCCCATCCAACCTGGCCTTGAACACTTCCAGAGATGAAGAAGTGTGAAAAAAACCCTCTGTCTCATCTCAAAATCTACATATACCCAAGCAGCCCCAACCTGCCAGGACCATTATCTTATCTAGGTGGACATGTCAGTATTACCATCATTGTGGAGTAGGTATAGGGATAATGGTAGGCCAGGTAACAGACATCATCTTTATGAGGGAACTTGATGCTGAAGGTGAGTGTGTAGTAGAACTTTCCTCTCATGCCTCCTCCTGCAGCTGCCCTGCAGTGATAGTGGTTTCTGGAAGAAGAGAAAGAGGAAGAAAGTAAATATTTTTCACTTCTAGATGCGCATTTGGAGCAGCCACAAGAGAACTAAGCATTCAGAGAAGCATCCACCCTGAATGAACTTTTATCTCATGCTGTAGGATGGGCTCCAAACTCAACCAGTCATTGTATAGAGGCTCCCTACATGTACAATAAATCCAATGCCAGTAATGAGCAGGTGCAGCCTCTATGAAGGAAGGAAGGTCAGAAAAACCACAGCTCCACTGGACAGAGATCCAAACAGGGTCACCACAGTGAGTAGCACAAATTAAAGTAGTACACCAGCTTCAGGGTGTCCTCTGGGATTTGCAACAGGACACAAAGACCAGCAGGGAGTGAAGAGGCAGAACTGCAGGATGCAGTACAGAGCACTGCCAGTCACACGCTGCTGATGGATGGCAGCACTCTCACAGGGAAATAACAGTTTGCTTCATTTTGTGAAGATGCAAATAAAGAAGCAGCCAGATAATACTAGCTCATATAGCACAATCCAGATATATTTAAACTAATGCATTCAGCTAACACTGCCATATTTCTTCAGATATCCAAATTATCTCGCTTCGAGATGGAGGTTCCTATTCACAGCTCTGAACAATGCCCTGTGAAAATATTCTGTGAAAAGCCTGGAGATTTAGAAAATATGAATACCCTACCAAACCAGCCATTCAGTTCCACCACAGGAAGAAAAGTGATATTTCAGGCACAAAAATAAATAATAAATAAGACATACATAAAAATATTCCAGATACCATCAAAGGCTCTTTGTTGAGTAGGAAGAGGATGAGAGCAGGTCTGGGTAGAGACTGAGCATGAAGGAGAAATGACCTCCTAAAGATTTGCAGGTTGTGAGCTACCCAAAAAAATCCTCTATTTTGGATCCCTCCTTTTTGAAGACTTGAGCCTCTCCCTCTCAGGGAGCAGTGAGGATCAGTTGCTGCCTAAGAGACAAGGAGCTGAGCTTTATGTGGAAGCCAGAAGAGCTCACCAGGCAGGGTCAGCTCCCACAGTTCAACCACGCATCCAGATCATCAGACAAATCTGTGGTAGTGAGGCAGGTCTGGGTCAAGCCAGAAGGTCAGTCCCAGTGTCAGGGTCCAGATCATCAGCGCTGATGATCTGGCAAAGCAGGGACACAGCAGTAACTGAGCTGGAGCCTCACTACAACAGAGCTCTGGGTGAGGCTGGTCAGCATCATCAAGGTCTAACAGGGTTCACGAGTCCTTGACAGTGCCTTCAATAAAACTACAAAATCTTATAGTCAACTTCTCAGTCTACTGTCAGAACCAGATCTCTTGCAGGAAACTTGCGCTGATGAAGAGATGACTTCAGGCTGAGGAAGAAAGTTTTCTTTCAGCAGAGATGAAAAGACAAATCAGGTACTTTAGGGAGAAGCCTCACAGCAAATTGCATCCATAAGTACATTTCAAACAATATTTTTCCCACACTGCACCAATTATGCTGTTGCTGAACCTTCTGATTCCAAAGGACTGTGAGGTTTCTGTGACAAATGTTATCATCAATGTTGCATTAAAATGCAAAATAGAAGAGGCAACCAAAAGATGCAATTTCAGCTCCTGAATTTTACAATACTAGTTTATTTTGCTGCCCTTCATTTTTATTCAAACGGGAGGAGAGAAAAGATAATTATTCTTGTCAAATTCTCCGAAATAATCAGCTCTTTTTCATAAGGGAGACACAATACAATGCTGCTGGGTTTTCACCTGAATTCAACAGTCAGGAACATGTTGGGTGAGTGATACTGACTGGATCAATAGATAGTGCAGGAACACTGAGCCACAGTGACAAACTAAAAGGCCTATGATTTTATTCTCAGCTGAACTCTTAACCCCAACATTTCCTTTGCAAATAAACCACCTTAATATTGGACAAAGAGACTCAGAGGGGATAAAAAATGCAATGAACCCACAAATATAGAATCATCTACTTAGGTAATATATGTGTATTTTGGTAGATCAAGGTTAGTGTCTAGTCTTTTTTTAAAGTCAGAACAATGGAATTTAATATAGTTCCTGTTAATGTTGACAATGAAGGATAACAAAGAACTGTTTCTTGTTTAGTGCAGAAGGGAAGTGCTCATCTCCGTAGCTTCTATTATACTCAGTGTCACTTGGAAGATTACATGATCTTATTTATAAATAACTGTCACAAAGTGCTGAGTTCTTCTAAGTCCTCACCTCCAAATTCACACTGGGAGGAAGCAGGTTTCTGCGGGCAGATACTGCCTAAATGTCTTACATATACATTATTTCCACATGTGCTGCTCCAGTAAAGGCTTCTCCCTCTGTAATTCTGCAGCCAAAATTGTCTCTCCTGTCTAAAATGGCCACTTAACCCCGAGGTTTTGCAGCACCAGCTACCTCTGACCTTGATGCTACACTGATAGTCAATGGTCCTTACTCCTGACCGCTCAGATGACACCATCCAGTGGACGCACAGCATCCTCACAGCACTGCTTAGCAGTACATTTCATTCTTGTTCAGAGTATCTCTGCTGTTTCACTTAACTACCCACCCAGAAAAGACTCTTCCAGACAATTTTGAATCACTTCTTGACACCTGCTTCTAGTCTATAGCAAACTATCTGGCAGCAACAGGAAGTTTACAGGTGGCTTTGGGAGGCTTCAGCATTTTCACTTATGCATTAAAAAGAAAAAATCCCTGTGTGTAAGCAGTGTAAATGATCATGTACTTTTACTGCATATAATCTGGTCTCCTCACAATCCATTATACAAAGCAATAGCTCTGAACATTTTTAAAAGAAACCTAAAAAAATAGCATTTTTCCTCTCTGTCTCCCTCTCCTCCTACTGCTGTCAAGACAAAATGGCTCTATTGCTTCCTTTTCCCTCCACCAGACTGATGGCTTTTTTTCGTTCCCTCTTTTGCTACCACTTTTTCATCACAACACCCTACAATATCAGCATGGAGCCTAAAGCAAAAAGCAAGGAAAAGGGAAGGAAAAAAGACCCTGGCAACATCTGCTTTCCCACTATGTTATTTGTCTTTTCCTTCAAAAAAATTTTGGAAGTCTCTCATGCTTTCTAGAAACTAAACACACTGATTATTGGAAAGAAAAAATAAGGCCAAAGTGTGATTTTCTCAATGAGCATGCAAGCTGTATCTACTGTGCCTTTCAGTCACTTTGTAATAGTGAAATTACTTTTCTTGCTGTTCTCCTTCAGAAAAAATGTACAGGTAGTATATTTCCAGCATAGCTGTGATGAAAATTTAATTAATAATAATTACAATGCTACTTATCACTTACTCTGCACAATAATTTTTTGTGCTTAAAAGATCTCTGCAAACGTTATCTAATTAAAATGTGATTCCCATTTATCTATTTCCATTCTTTGGGTGGCAGATAAGTAACTCTAATTTTCCACTCTTTCCAGATGGGAAAACAGAGACAGACAGGTGAAGCAACTTGGACAAAGACACAGACAGGAAAGGAGCTGAACTGTAACTCAGGAATTCAAAAGCACCAAACTCTTCAGGAAGAGTATCTCTTGGTCATCTCTTCTTTAGATTTCCAATCTGCAGCATTTAGCATGGTAAAAAACACTGTTGGGTGATGGAGTATGGCATTTACCAGCTTAGACTACAACGGCCAAAGAAAGTATCAATATTCTAACTTTCTGAGCCATTTCAAAACAAGATGTTTTGAAAATGTTTATCACTTCTAACCTGTGATGCATTCCCTTGGTACAAAATACTTCCCACCTGGGGTTTGGTGTCCTTGTTTTAAGTCTCCTGAACTCCTTACATCTTAAGTGTGGCTACTAAGTGCAGTACACTTTAGTAATACCCTCGTTCCTACAATAAAAAAGTGTTACCTTACAAGTTACTGGGCACAGCTGTTATTTTGGGGTCTGCCACACTGGAAACTGGAAAATGCACAACACAAGTTCCTTTTCAGGGGCCAAATCCATGTTGAAGCATTTTTGTTGTCAAGAGTTCAGGCAGAATCCCAGTGGAATTATAATATTCCCACAGCCATCTTGCTGTTAAGGTGTTCAGTCATATTGCAAAGGCTAGGTGCTCTCAAAATGAGACTGGTGTCTCAGCCCTCTCACAGATCTCATTAGAGCTGAGAGGTGACCTGCTAATGTTATGATGATTATTTCATCTAATGTGATTATTAAGAAGCTGAAAAGAGAAGACCTAGTTCTGACACCACTATGATCACTAAACAGCCAAGTTTGTAATGGTGATGTGAGAACAAAACACTCCATGTACCTCATTACCGCCCATGAACTGACTATTGTCTGAAAAACTGGAGGTTACATAATGTGCTTAGAATGAGCCATGAAACCAAAGGCACAAGCACATTGTCACCAATTCAGCATTCAGCTGCCATTGTTCCTTAACTACTTTGCCAGAAAGGAATATTATTCAGTGCATAAAAGCTGCCAAGACAGCAAGAGAATTAGATGATCTTATAGTAACTGCAACTGTTTATCATGGGTGTATCCTGTCACTTCACAGAGAGGCAATAAAATAGAGCAGAAGTGTCACTCAGCTTCTTTTTGACAGGAGCTCTGCAAATATTCTCCGTAACATAAAAACTCTTGTGAGACATATGAGAAAGGTACACGATGACACAGCTGTGCCACAACATCCATCTTTATGAGTGAACTATCCCATCTTCAGGGAAGATGAATGCCAAAGAGAAGACAACCTCTTCACCCAGACATCTCACCAATGAGCCCTTCCTCCCACTGTCCTTCGACTCAGAGGTGTCTCTCAGTGAAGGCCATGCTACAAAAGCAATTAAGGGCATCTTTGAGTTTCTCTGTATTTTTGTAAGTATATCACTCTTTCCCCATATTTGTGAATAACTCCTGGTTCATAAATAACTCCTGCTAAAAGTAATTAGATGAGGTTCCCATCAAAATGTGCACTCCCACCCCAGGATAGCTGTGAAAAGGGAGAATGAAAATGAAGTAAGCTTGTTCCCCAAAGCATGATATCTCTATAGCAACCCCATTTCTTCCTCATCTGAGAAAGCCCAAACACCCTCACCCATACAACTCTGCATGACAGAGAATCTCTTTTATAAACACTGAAATAAAAACATTAGAGTTTCAATAGAGGTGAAAGTGCATATATATGTGTGTATGCACACTCTTGTATATACAAAAATATGTGAAAACTTGGACAAACAACAAGAGACAACACAAGTATAGTTATCCTAGATGATTATGTTGACATATAATTTAATGCACAGCAAGAAAACACAGAATATTCCAAATCAATAAAATTATTCTCTCATATATTTGGAACAAGAATCTAATTACAGGCTTAATTGTACAATCATGGTTTAATCTTGGAAGTCAGCTGCTGTTTAATCACTGCACAATAGCTGCCTTGTTAATGACATGGGAAGCCACTGCTCTGGTATTCAGTGTGTAAAGTCTGCACAACCAGCAGCTCATACTCAGAGAAGCCAGAGATTGCAGGCATGTAAAGGGAAGCCATTGTACCATCCTATATTAGTTTTTGAGGTAGAAAAGGTTAAGATTAGGTGAAGGAAGGTTAGTGAAGAATCCCTGAAACAAAATAGCTACTCAAATTGTGATAGACAGATGCCAGGTTGAGAGGATAACCTGAGCCTTCAGCCCACCCCCTCAAAAAAAAAAAAAAAAATATTGCCACAGACATTGGGACAGCTTGGAATGTTTTTGGTGTCAATAAAAGTTTGAGGCTCTGCTACTTCTGGAAGGCAGCCCACTGTCTTTGGCTTTATTGTCTCATCAAACCCACTTGTGAACACAGCCACCTCTGAACGTAACACAAACACAAAGAGAAATCCCATTGCTTCACAACAGCTTCCAAAAGCAACAAGCCTCACAACAAGAATTAATGAAGAAAGAAGTATCAGTTAGAACATCAGAAAAGTTCAGCTTTTTCCTGAGCCCCACTTACTATGCCAGACATTTATGACCATTAATTCTGTTAACACCTTTCTGTCTGCTGGTATTTCCCTGTCTGCAGTCACCAGATAGTCCAAACTCTGAGCTTCAGCTGCAAGGTATTAGCGGCAAGAACCAGACTTTTGGTTTGTTTACACAGTGCCTAATGCAGCACTTAAAGCATCCTGAGAGACAGAGAAACTGTAGTGATGCAAACTGGTGAATAGGAATCATGGTAGGAAAAAGTAATTAGAGGAAAAAAAAAAAAAAGGGGGAAAACAGATCACTCAAGAATTCTCAAACCCAGCTTTCGGGTCATGACAGGTACAGCAAGGATAAAATAATTAATTAACATCAAATGTTGCAGTGTTTGATGTGAACTTCACCCATAATGCTCTAACTGTTCATCTTCAACATACAACCTCTTTTTTCCAGTGCAGGTCTTCCTGCTTGCACTGCCCCGGGCTACATCATTCCCAGACATCCCACTCACAGGCATTCAACCAAATACATTGACTCATACCTGTAATTTTCCTTCTTGTTCTATTCTGTCCCCCAGACTTCAACTCTGCACCTATTTTCTAATCCAAAACTTACCAATTACGCTACTCCTGAAAACCCTTGCCATCGTAATTTTTAAAATAAATAGCGTAGTGGATAACATTTTGGAAGCCTTGAAAAAATAAAGCAGAGTTCATTCAACCTCCTGAAACACCAAACTCTGCACTTGTCTCCTTTGACTGTAATAAGCAGGATGAATCAGGGATCAGTTTTCTGCATGAAAATGAGAAACTTGAGAGAGAATGTCTCACATGAGTCAAGCTCCAGCTCAGATACAAATTAAAGATGAGACTGATTGAATGTTTTTCTTCTAAGGCTCTGGCACACTGCAAAAGCAGCCTGAAACAGGGAACTTGCATAAATATCAGCACTGGGCTTGTGAGGACTCCTCTACACCACTGGTGCCTCGCCCCAGTAGAAAGACAAAACTTCCCATATGATAGTAAGACTAATCTCTACTGTTCTTGCTGTCAGGACAGGGTCTATATGGTGCCAATCAGCATGGTCCACAGATCAATTTGCCTTCTAGGGTGCTTGGAAGAGAAGGGAAGATCATGAAGATAATAAGGTATAGAGATAAATTCACAGAGGTGTATTTGTGTAAGGCTATTTCTACATATATATTTACATAGGTGTAAATAGTGCATATACATATACACCCCTTCCCACCCTGTGTATGTCTAACCCTTTCTTTATCTGCTCAGCTCCTACAAGTCTTACAAAAGTCAGTGTGTGCAACAGAAAAAAAATGATCCCATACAGCTCATTCCTTCATGGACAGGGGGAAAAGCCAACTTCACTACTTTAGTGGGTTAACCTTCCTTCTGTTTCTGGCTGCATCAGCAAGGTTTGAGCACTCCCCATTCCCTTTGCACCTCCCTCCTCCTAGGGAAGTGAATTCTGCACATGCCCTGTTTCTTCCCGGCATCTAACATTGAGATCTCACTGGGAGCTGTTTTCTGAAGGTGGAAGCACATAACACATTGAGCCAGCACCAATTTAGTGACATTTGGAACAGGGAGTACTGGTGGTGAGAGGTTCATGACATCAGTACAGTTAACAGAAAGGAAACAGTGGAGGGAGGAAGGCACAAATTATTCACCAAAAGCACACTTACCTGTAGTAGCAAATATCATGGCCTGCCCGAATCCAGCGGGGCCTGCCCTGGAGAGCTTCCTTCACTGAGTACATCACCGGCTGCATGCCTAAACAAAACAAGATAGTTTCAATTGACATGACTTCCCTGGCTGGAAAAGACAGAAGTGGGAAGGGAAAGGCTAAACAAGAAGCCGCATTATTTTGCCGGTGCTTTCTCTGCAGATAGTTTATGCAAAGTAAATACATTCCCAAAGCCCTGTGCTTTATTCTGATATAGCTGTGTCTGTGCAAAAAGCACCTCCAGAAGAAATGAGCTCCATGGAGTTTATTAAAAAATAAATTATCCTACTGGCCACAAAGGAGGACTTCATTCTGTTTACAAACAGAGGAAAGGAAACGAAAGAAAAGAATAGGAATCAAGGCATCCACAAGATCAATAATTTGGTTAGTCCAATATTTTATGCTTGGCTGCACTAGTATTGAACTCCTAATCCTACGACAGCATTAGAGATCAACGGTGCATCCAATACCCTACCTTCAGAAAACAGCAAGGAAAACTAGAAGGCTTTAAACTTACTATTAGACCTCAATAACCCCTTTGTGTCATAAATGCTGATAACAACAGCATCCATCTTTGTACCATATTACCCCAGAGGATGACTCCTTCCTGACCTCCAAAATTTTGTGCCCTGAGGTAGGAGGCTTTCTCTGATCTGAGCTGTGTATATACATTACTCACAGCTCCATGAAGCCAGCCCGTCTGCAGGGAGTTCTTTTGTATCAAATTCCTTTGCTGTACACACCTGCCTGCTCTTTTACAGGCACGATGAGGATGCTGCCCTCACAGCAAAGCTCTCTGCACGCGGTGTCCCTGGTGAGGGGCTGGGGCTGCAGGGGTGGTGCTGCCAGCCAGCTCCAGTGGACCCAGCACAGCCACAGCTGAGCCCAGCAGTGATTGCTGGCAGCACTTCTGTGAAAGCGTATTTAAGAAAGAGAAAAATGCCCTTTCAAGTATTTTTGCATGTTGATAAGTTGACCCCTGGGCCTTCTCTTGGCTGTTCTTGTGCTGGGAGGAGGTGATGCTTGAAAATCATTAATACTGATGACATATTTCCATAAGCAGCTATTCAGTTCTCTTCTTCCTTTGGGTTTCTGTGTTAAATTCTCCAATACTTTCAGAGCCAGAATGTGTATCAGCAGCAATGCCTTTCCAGCTCTTATTTGGCTGTGCTGTGGGGTGGCACTAACTCACCTACACCCAGGAGTAACCTCTCTATTGCCGCTTCCTGAATCAGTGCCCCGAGTCCCATACAAGAAACAATTATGTTTGGTTCCAGGATATTCACAGCAAGTTGTGGGAGTCACAGGCCTGTCCAGATGCCCAGTTTATCAGACAAGAGATGTGGGGCTCAGGGTCTGCAGGGCTCTCAACGTCCCAAATGCCATCTCCCGCCCACCTCTCTGAGTCCAAAGGACACAAACTGGAAACTTCCTCAGAGCAGTGGTTGCTACTAGTCTACTATCTCATTTTAATTAAAAAAAGTAAAATAAATCAGTTTTTCCTTCCCAATTTCCCTATGGTAATGTTCAATTTTGGAAAACAAACTGAAATCAGACTTTAGATGAAATCCTGTTATTTCCCATGGTAAAGTAAGTCAGTGAAAAAGAGGGAAGGAGAGAGGTGGAGGCTGCACCTCCTGACTTGCTCTGCTCCTGGCCACAACTATTTCATTAAATATCCTTTTTGCTGGTTTGAAAGTCACACAGTGCCATCTAACCCGGAGCAAAGGAGAAAAATCAAACCAGACAAGTAACCAGGAGTTGCCACCCAGGGCACTTTGCCACTACATCACAACTGGAGGCTTTTAGTAATATAGTGTGGGCATAAGCCCAGGACAAGTGCAGAGGGAATGTGGCAAATAAACAGCATCTCTTACCAATGGTCTGTGTAAATGTTATGCATGTGCTGGAAGGGGTAGTGAGCCTCGCTCAGCCAAGCCAGAAAAGCTGGAGCTTCACAGCCCGCTCAGAGCAGTAGAAGTAACCCACAGAAGATTTATTTGATAGTCAATCCCATGTACAAGCCATCCAAAAGTGAGACAGGGCTTAGCCTCCCTCATTACTCCAGATGGTATTTTCACATTTCTCTTCCAAATATATTTTTCGTTGCATGCTTGAACATGTGAGTCATGTACAATTTCAGGTACACAAAATGAGATTATAAATGCTGACAACAGCCAAACTAGCAGAAAACAAACAACCTTCCACCAATAATAGCCTGGATCTCTGGCTGTGAAGGTACCAGTGGCTGCATCAGGGGTTGTACTGAGGTTTATGGTAGGACATCAACATACTTCATTTTTAGGCTCCTACCAGACACGCCACTCTGAATGGTTTGGTAATTCAGGGAAGTAGTATAAGATGACAAAAAGAAATCATTTTCAGTTGAGATCTATATGAATATTTGAACTTCAGCCCTTTGGGTTAAAGAGCAAATGCCTTATAATTCATCATCCCACTCATCCAGCCAGTGTCACATGTACAAGTGACAAGTGATTCCAGCTTTTAATGCTATTTGTTTTAGGTACATTGATCTTGAGAGAGTTGTCCTGGTGAGGCTAAAAGCTGTAGCCACGGGGCTTCAGAGGAATGCAAAGTCTGATATTATGGACTTATTAAACATTCTGAGTCAGGTCTTGAGCTGGTGTAAATTAACACAGCTCCATGGAAACAAATAAAAAAAACCCCAACCTATGCCAGCTAACAATGCAATTCAGTCTCCATGTAGAAGAAATAACTTCTCTTCTAAAACGAGTATTGAAAGCTGGGATTTGCCCTGCCTATTTCTGAGCAATGCTGTCTTCCTCCTGAACCACGGACTATGACAGGAGCTCAAAGACAGCAAGGAACAGAATTTCTTATCATCATTAATATCAACAGAAGCTTTATTAGGTTTGAAGTCAGAGATGTCTTTCTGGATAAACCCAAAGAAACATGAATATTTGGTTTGAGGATTATCACATTTACTTAAGTCTTAGAAGTACTTCCCAATCCTGTGCTGCTTATTCAGTTCCAACAGATTGTCTTTTTTCCCCACACCTCTCTCAACTCTAGTGTCATTGTTCCTCAGTTCTGGTCTACAAACACAACAGTGACATTTTCTTCCCCCCACAAATCCCCTCCCAGGTCTCAATATTCAGTTTATTCCCCAGTCCTCCTGAGGACAGACAAAGGTACTTTGACAAATCTGAAGTGACTTTTTCAGTGTATTTCAGGGCAGATAAGATTAAACTTACAGTCTCCCTTAAACTTTCCATGTCCAGAAGTGTAAAACCTTTATGGCATTAAAAAGATATTCTTGTGAATGGAAGACTCCCCCAGTTCCCCAAGGACTCATACCGTAATTAAACTGGCTATTGAACTTCTCACAGTTGATAATGTTGAAGCGATAGGGAACTGCTAACTTCATGTCACGGACTTCGAAGTAGAACCACTGGTGATGCTGGTTGCTGTTGACATCTGCATTCATAATTAAGTCATACTCAAACCTGTTAAAAAAAAAATAGAAAAAATAGTGGCCCTGAGCACCCCATGTCTGCCAGTGAATGTGCTGACAACAGGCTGTACAGTCAAATTCATTAATATTTTCTGAGCGTCAGAGAACAGCCTTAAACTCACACAGCCCAAACACCTTTAAATGCTCACACTGTATTAGTCTTGTCAAAACATTTTGAGCTCTGTTTTTTTTACTCCTGTTGCTTTCATGACATTTATGTGTTGAAAGGCATGAATAGGTCTGTGCCATGTAACCTGTTTCCCTGGCTGGCCCTTTCCAAACCCAGGAGAACACCACCATTCCATGCTGTGGTTGCAGCAGAAAGGCAGGCTGGGGCACGGCTGCTCCAGGTGTACTTACTCACGCACTTGGATGGCTTTGCGAAGGTTTCCCGATTCAAACTTGGAGAAGAAGGTCAGACAACCTGGACCACCTGGGCTTGAGTGAGTGCTGTAAAGCAAAGCAAGGACACCTATAGCAGGCTGCTTCAAAGACAAGATTTCCCCAGCACATTTTGTATGCTATAATAGACTTTAATAATTTTTTTTAATAAGCAGGCCGCTGGGTAGTAGCAAGAGGTGAGCAAATCCATAATCCTCCTATCTGATGCACCTTTCCTCTCTTGCTTGGTAATTCTAAATCACATCTTTCCTTTACTCAATACTCCTTTTTGTCACAGTTCATCTTTGCCTTCTTTATTCCAACTACTTTCCCACTGGGCTATTCCTATTAATTCATTAATTGCAGAAGGCAGCTTTATACAATTACTACACATTTACTCTTCCCTCATCTATATAGTTTCCTTCTCCTACACCTTAGAAATCTGTAAGTTAATCTTAAACAACTTCACAACTTTTTCCTACCTCATACTGTCCTTCACCTTTTTTTCATCTAAAGAATGTTCTCCAATTAATTTATCCTTCCTCTGAATGCAACTTCATATTTGGGACCCTCTCAACTGCCCTGCACTACACCTCAAAGACCACTATTGCTGACCAGAGCTGAGCACTTGAAGTAGTTCCCAGGGCCAGATGTGTGGTTTTCAGAAGACTTTTGTGAGTGTCATGCTTAAAAAACAGAGTACACCTACAGCCCATGACACTGGCTGGGCAGACACTCAATGGGAAATGCTTCTTCAGGGTGCAGAGAAACCAGTATAATCCCCAGCATCAGTCTGCACATCTCTGTTCCAAACCACTACATGCAATTCAGACATATCCAGGGACACCATACAGTCTCTTTGATGTATGGATTTTCTTGGTCTGTCTAAAAGCTTTGAGGCTCTCCTGCTCCAGTGACTTCCACAACAAATCATTTCCCTGCAGTCACATACAAGGAACATACTCCTTCTGGATATTTTCTCCCCTGGGGCTTCAACTCCTGGGTTATTTCTTCTTCACCTATATCAGATCTGTACAAGTAAACTGAGCTCACCACCCAACCCAGCACTGACAGAGACCCTGGTTACAGTGCTCAGTTGAATTTACCCACCTGGGCTCATCCAAATCAAACACAGTTCTGCCGATCACATCATCTGGCTGGATGAGGCGGCGAACATCATCTAGGACTTTGTCCCTGAGAGGAAGAAAACATTACATTGTAATGACACTCTGATAAATCTCAATATAGTCAATTCTTCTAGAAGTAATATGAAGAGTCTTCAGAAATTCTTTCCAAGGACTGGTAAGGAAGGACTTCCATATGCTAATTCCAGGTGAACTTTTTCTTTTCCCACCACGAGAATGCATCTCCCCCATTCCCATTATGAGTTGCCTTTTGGGTTAAATGACTGATTCTGCAAAATTTCTATTCTCTATAGTATTGTGTCAATTTTGATTTATCCACAGTTCTTCCCAATCAGTGCCAGCCTCCCAAATAAGTCTTGCCCTGTGAGGAAATATCTGCCATAATTTATAAACCTACTAGTCTGACTCAAAGGGAATCTGGACTTTAAGTGGAGCTGATTTCTATTGTTTAAACAGAGCTTTTCTAATCCCTAAAGATGATCAAATGTGGAATACCGAATTTCTTCCTGACCTCTGAAGCAATCATGTTATGCCCTGAAGCATGTCATGATTAGTCCCATTTCAGCTGTGCAGTTACACATGTTGTTGTAGCCATAAAAGCAAAGCTTTTAGAGTAACAGTGCAAGAAGATGGTAGAGTGACTGTGCCTCTAAATAAGATTTCTAGCTTTTGTATTGCTGCAGAATCATTCTCTCTAGAGGTCAGAAATCAGTGTTCTTCACAAAAGCCATTTGATTAGTGTTGATCAACTCTAAAGTTTAGCATAGAATCCAATCTCTTTGCTATCTGCTAATAATTGCCTATACCACTAAGAAGAAATGTAAAGTCATTGCCCTGAGCCACACATGGAACAAACAAAACTGTGCTATATAAGAGCTTCCTCTCCCAGCATAGCTTCAAAACACAGCTTCCCACTCATCTGAGCACCTAAATAAAATGAGAGGTCCTTTCTGAGAGGACAGAAAGGATTTTCCCTCAAAGAGGCAGATGGGACCCAATGCTGCAAGCACTAAAGGTGGTTGGGTAAAGAGCAAGATTGAACATAAAAACACTTTCCAAAAGGACACAGAGTCATCTTCATCTCTAAAATGGGCTTGTTCTCATTTGTATTCTAAGGTCATGGATTCACAGCATGCTCTGGGTCTTGGTCTGGTTACTTTAATGAAAAGCCACATATCAGAAGTTTGAGCAGCTGAGTCCTGTCACAAACATCACTACATCAATTCATTTATCATTAACTGGTTTAAAAATAACAATACGAAATACTAGATAGGTGAGTCTTTATGGATGCACAGAAATCATAAAAATCTCTCTCCAGGGTTGCCACTTCCACCTTGATCTGTGAGACAATGAAAAGCAAACCCAGATAGTGCATAGCTCACCCAGTCACACAGAGAAAGTCGATGTCAGAGGTAGAGAATAGGCTTGCTGATTCCTAATCCTGTCCCTAATCCAGGAAGATGCCAATTCCGTTTCCTCAGGAAGAACACCTAGGTAAGGTCACCCTGTTGTTTGGCTTTGAGGCAAATCATTAGGTAGTCAAACATTTGTTCTGTAACTTCCTCAGACATTCAGAAATGTTAGAGTCAGATCCTACATAAACCAGTTTTGAGCTGGAGAGCTCTCAGTGTGGTAATTATATGAAAGCACAATCACCTTTGAACTCCCTGCTTGCGTTCTAGCATGGGCTTGCTGTGAGGAGGTGACTGGTGACCCCAGAAATCGGGAAATGCCAAGTCTCTGTAGTCTGGTATGGACTTCACAAGTTTGGCCCTGGCTGCGTAGAAATGAGGGCTGTGGAACGGGACATCCTCTTGGTGTTTCTCCAGAAGATTTCTCACTATGTCTGAGCTCTCCAGCCTCCCTCCAGTACTAGGATTGACTGAGGCCTCACAGTGAGGGTAAAACAGTTTTTTGTACCAAGCAGCATCTTTTGGGAGAGGACGCAACGCAAGCACACGACTTCTCGCTACATCTTCCTCTTCACAGGAGTCTGTATCCTGGGCTGCTCCTGCAATGTCTCTCTTTTCATCATTCTGATCCCATCTGTATTCCTCCTTCTTTCTCCAGCTCTGCAGTGGGACTTTGAAATCCTGTTCCTCTGGATCTGGTCCCATCTCTGTGACACTTTGGTTTCTCCATCTGCAGTTTGGATGTTTTGCAGAAGTAGCACTTGGAATGAAATGAAAAGGAGCAGAGGGAAGATTCTCAGTCCTGTCCTTCAAGCTCTTCTCTTCCTCAGACTCCAATTCAAGCTCCTTTAGGTTTAAAAAGCAGAAGGAATTAAAAGAAACTAAAGACAGATTGTGCCTCCTTCTAGACGAAACCTTTCAAGGAAGCAGAGAGGAAATATTTACACATCTCCCAAAACAGTACTCAACCAATAAAACAACCAGAGCAAAATCAGTGCATGGACCACCTGCCAGCATTTCTCTATCCACAAAGCTGTTTCAACAGAAGCCCTCAGAAACCAAAAGGATCCAGCTAGAGATGACTCACCCAGATGACTCAACTGAAACCAATTGTTCTAACAAAAAAGGGAAGATATTTTACAAGGCATTTTTTTTAAATATGTTACAGAGGTGTAAGGGCAGCCAATCTGTCGTGCAAAACTCCACCCCACCTTCATGCAAGAGTATAATTTAATCCCATTTGGCTACTTATGGTGACAATCAATGTAACAATATTGTGTATATAGGAGAGATATTAAACTAGGAGTCTTCTCCAGACTCATATTTGAATCAGGGTTTTCAGCTCTTCTAAATTCCAATACCGGTAATGAGTGCAGTAGTCCATTTTTTGCCCCAAACTGCACTAGGAAAAATTGTTTGAACTGTTCATTTCACTCAGTGGCAGTGCAATCTTCTCCTCTTCCTTCAAACCACTAGTTGATAGTATTTATTTTCCACATCTCATTCTGATCTTGGTATTGCTGTTGAAATTGCCAGCAAGGATACAAATTATCTGACAGATTTCTCATGTGGCAATTGATTCAACAGTGCTTACTTAATCTATACCCAGACAAATGGGCATCAAACATCATTCCCTTTATCACTCCTGATTCACACCAATAAATTATAGTACAAAGTCATAATCTTTGGTTTTCCAGTCCTAGAAGACTTACAGGTTACCTTTTGCAATAGCCTTGTCTCGTCATCACTTGTCAATACAAGTGTTTCTTAAATTCTGGAATATTCATAAATAAAGAAAACCTCCCTATGATCATACCTGAAAATTATGGGAAAGTTCTGGACACATTGCTTCATATTGTTCAAGATCTTCCTCTGGCCGGTCAAGCACTGGCCTTGACCTCAATTTATTCACATCTGTCTCCAAGTCATAATCCTACAAAAGCAGAATTAGAAAAGCCCATAAATTACAAATGCCCCACAAGATGATCTTAACCATCAGTGAACTGGGGATAAGAACAGTACCTGAAATGTTCACAGTTGAAAGTTCCTATGCATTGATTTGCAGCCTCACCCATATTAGATATGAGAACCAAGGCCAAACTGTGTCAAGCAGTCAGTTATTGCATTAAAAAAACCAAAAACAACAAAACAACAAAACAAACAAACAAAAACCAACAAAAACAAACATAAAAAAAGGAAAATATGGAGTAGGAGGGAAGGATGGAGACGTGGCATTGATGACAGGGCATTACGCTACAGTATTGTTCAAATAATTCCATGTGTCTTTAAGCATGTCCCACCAAATGCCCTCAAAAAAGTGATTTGCTACTGACAAACAGACTAATTTCTGAAGCTGTTATGAAAAGAAAAAGGGAACACTGCCTGAATGCAC
This sequence comes from Pseudotriccus pelzelni, assembly GCA_035584735.1. Taxonomy (NCBI): domain Eukaryota; kingdom Metazoa; phylum Chordata; class Aves; order Passeriformes; family Tyrannidae; genus Pseudotriccus; species Pseudotriccus pelzelni. Next base: position 7,131,583 of record JAWMRA010000016.1, on the reverse strand, counting down.
AAGTGTCCATGGCATTTCAAACCCCAAGCCACACTTGTGTCACAAAGCAGAGTCTGAACTGCTGTTTGGGCCCAGGTGAAAAGGCAATGAAGGGTGGCAAGGAGCGTGAGGTCAGGGTAAAAGGATTTGCCACTAACAGCATACTGATGCCTAAGTAGCTTCAAACTTGCTGAAGATTTGGGTTGAAAAGAATAGAGGGTTGATGTGGTGATTTTGATTTTCATAGAACTGTCTGAACAACTGACGGAAGCACAAGCTGAGTCTCAGTTTGGTTGCTATTGCTTGCATGCATGGATATGTGTTATTTAGCTGTGAAAATGTTTGTAAACCACATCAATAACAGGAAACATTTCACAAAAGGTCTTACACAAGAAAAAGTTAAGCTGAAAGTTCATTATCCATTCCATGCTTGCTTTCCCTGTAGCAAGATTTTTCAAGGAAGATATATGACCAGCACACCAGACAAACAGTATTTAAAACTGCTATTCAGAACAAGCTCTTAGGCAAAAAAAAAACAACAAACCAAAACTGCTTACATCTACTTGGTAAATCCTTATGAATAATTAAATAGTTCAGAAGCATAGGAGCTGTTTCTGAATGAATAACTAATTAAAGGAGGAGATAAATTCACCATGAACCTTATTCCTAATGAACATCTTGACGAGCCCTAATATTCAGATAAAAACAGCCAGACAGGGGCAAGTTAGGACGCTCAGCTAATGTGTGCGGGATTTTTTTAACTTCCTTTCTTCATTGGGTGACATCAGTTAATACTTGAGGAGAAAAAGACAGGACAGTAATGAGAACACCCTTTCACAGAATTCTCAATCATATCTAATTAGACTGTATATGCAACTTCATTTCTTTAATTCGCCTTCCCAAGCCACTTTATGTGGATAAGACTTATTAGCAGCATTCAGTACTTCACATTTGCATATGAGCTTGTTTGTATTTTCACAAGAAAAACGTTTGCACTCTCATCCTCAGCTGGTAGGGGGTTTTTTGCCAGTGAGGTCACTGCAGGGAGAGTGCTAAGGAAGAATTCAGGGAAGTATGGAATAATTCATTTAATTACTTGTCTGTGTAGAGCAGCAAAAGAAGAAGGAATATAGGTTCAAATGCCCCAGCTGTGGCTTAAAATCAAAAACCTTTTCCTTAGTGTAGGTGCACAGCCCAAATATGATTTGATATGGGAAGAAAGAGAGGGTTAGTCTTTCCTAGGTGATAAATCAATTTTGCCTGACTAAGTTCCATTTTTCTGGCATGCACCTAGAGGAATCAAAGATCCACCATTTATCCCTGACTGCGTATGTGATTCTAATAGTTGCTGGTCAGTCTCTCTGCAGGAACAGAGAAGTCACCAAAACCACACCATCCTGGGTGACAAGATGGCAATGAATAAAATAAATGCAGGGGAACTCTAATGAAAATCAGTGCTTTGTCCTTGTCTTCTTTCAAATATCCTTCTATTATTCATGTAGTGTGTTCATGTGGGAGCACATTCACATCTACGTTCTCTGCTTAGACAGTCTTTCCGGGTGGCAAAATGAACAATGAAAAGTTCTACTTTCCAGTATGTAGATCATTATGGAAACTATGGCTCATATACCTACTTCCTCCTTACTCTCCCCATCCTCATTATCCAGGTCTTTTTCAGTCTCTTCCTCTCCATCACTTTCATAGTCACCTGTAGGAATAAAAAAGGAGGTGGAGGCAAAGGTGTTCAACCCAATATCCCTCTCATGCCCCGCAGAGAAATACATGTAAACTCTTCTGTGTGTGCCACACACTCCATAACCCACCACAACCCTGATTAAAGCAGATCCCATTTGTTAATCTCGCATAAATGAATTTGGCACTAAATCACCCAGTTTTTAAAGCTCTGTTCTCTTGGACTCAAGCACTGCCTTTCAAAACCATGACAAATGATCCCATGGTATGGATCCAACTCATTTTACAAAGCAATACAGAGATTTTCTGCTTGGCTGCAATGATATTACAGGATGCTCTTAATCTATATTATCTAGATTAGAGTGTTTTACTGCTATGATTGTCATAGCATTTGAGCATCTTCCACATGAAACTGAATGCAACAGAAATTGCTTGTGTACCATGGAGCCTGCTGTTTCTCCTTTTCTGTGGAGTAGCTATCCTGCCTGTGCTTGAGTTCTGCTTTTCAGCAAGAGCTCACATCTACTCATGGAGCATGACTGCTACCTGCTTTTATTTTAGACAGTGAAAAGGATAATAATTCCTGCAATTCTTTACTGAAGAAGCTGCAGGGCAGTTCCCTCTCTCCCAAACAGCCGTGCACAGCCACAGCTGTGCCTCACTCTGTTGCTGTAAAGCAATGGCACTTCCAGCCTCTGCTATGCCCACTCCGCTCCATTATTTTTTTGGATAATAGAAGAATTTCCTTTTTTTTTTTCCCCTTGTTCCTTTTAGTCTTCTTTCATTTATTCTCCAAACAGGCTCTCCCAGCTACAAGAAGATCTGGGAGTAATTTATTCTCTATTGAATGACTCTGTAGACAATCAGATTAATTTTAACTGTAAACCCCAGGACTATGACACCAAGTCTCCCTTCCTCAGACCCCACACCGAATTCTCATTTCACGCTCCTTTTCTTCCTATTGAATTCAACCTTCAGCCATTTACCTTCAGATCCCTCACATGGAGGTTCAGCCTTGGCATTCCCAGGAAGAAGGAAGGAATAGGAACTTCTTACTGTCGCCACAGGCAGATGCTCCTTGGGGTAGCACTTTCTCAGAATCTGAGTTGCAGTGGTTATAATAGGATCCAGATTTTTACAAGTTAAACAGTCCTAGGAACAAAAGGAGAACAACATTAAGAATGGTCTCTTACAACTGTCCTACCTCTTTCACAAAGTCCCCCCGAGCAGTGCTGGGTTAATGGTTGGATTCAATCTTAAAGGTCTTTTCCAATCTAAATACTTCTATGATTCTAAAATACTTTATTGGAATCAGGAACAGGAAAATTACTGTACTGGGTTTTTTTTTTGGTTGTAGAAGATTTTACTCTGTTTTCTCATGTATGATTGAACGGCATTATAAGATTCAGTAGGATTAACCAGGATTCCTGTAGGGAGGCTGGGAAAAAAATCATCTAAAGCTGACATGCTTACAAGACTCACTACAAGAATCTTAATATGTATTTCTAGATCTCTGGCTGTTTGGAACAAGGGGGGGGAGAAAAGACAATTTTGAAAGCATCTCCAAGGAAAGTTTTATTATGGGTAGAGCAAAGACCAAGGAGAACTGGTTTCTATTTCTGCTTCAATTTATTCACTCTTTCACATGGTTTCCCTTGTTTGCTTGTTATTAAAGGAAAGATTAGGAAAGCTTGTCTCCATGTGGTAACAGGGTAACATTCTTGAAGAGTCTTACTGTAGTTTAGTTTACGAAAACTGTTCCGTTTTTACTAGAACAGTGAACACAGGACTGTTTAATTGCCTGCCTTGGGACATCCAACTTAATTCACTGCCAAGTGAATTTAAATAGTCAAGAACAAGGCATATTCATCCAGTCAGTGAATTTCCACACATGGAGTTACTCAATGATGCCATTTCAAAGTCATATTTTTCTTTACAGCAAATTAGCTTACAAGTGCAAACAAGCCTTCAGATACCTTACAGGGAATTTGTGGGACTGCTTGGATCAGTGCTCATAAAGTGCTCTCGGATTACAAGATAATACAGTTTACAAGTGCCTGAAAAATATTATAACACTGTGTTGGAAAAGCCCTTTTTACTGACACCTGAGAAATAGGCAGGAGTCTGCTTTGTATGTGTGTAAGCTACCCCACTTATTTTGTGGTGGTATAATGTGAACGAGAGAAGAGTGAATCCTTAGCTCAGAAAACTCATGTGAAGACTTCCCTGGATTCAGGAAATCTGCTTTTTAGTCTCCACACTCAATCTTTTCTCTACTGAATCTGGAATAATCCAGATATTGCAGTATGGGATATATACAAAAAAAAGGAGGTTTCAAATATGACAGTAAGACAAAAGATAGTGATGCTAATGGATGTTACTAGTGGAACACGGAGAGTGGAGTATAGGATGATATTATTCTACAGTAGTACAGGAAAAGAAACAAGGCAAGCTTAAGACATCAGATGGAAAAGTGATAAAATAGCAAAATAACATTCTATGCAACAATCTCTCCTAAAGCAGATACCAACCTGTTTTCTTGTCTCAGAGCAGGCAGCTCTATCACTGCACACAAAACCAGCCAGTGCTAACGTGAATATACCATTTAAGTGTCAGGAAAGTCTAACTGCAGCTAGGAAAAAGCAATGGGAACAGAAAGTATTTCCTTTCCACAGATGATTTCATTATCTAAAACTATTTTTCATTCTAGGTAGAAGTAGACTCAAAATATCTCTGAATTCCCCTAAAATATCTCTAAACTCTCCTCAAATAAAGTAGCAGTCATTTCTAATCTATGTAAGGTGACAGTCTTTGAACTATTGGCTCTTTCTCTAAAGACATAAGCTTAAGGGCTATTAAAAGCTCAGGTATTTCATCTTTCCATCAGCCCAGACAATAGGCAGCCAGAGAGGTTTCAATTGAAAACCACCCTTGTAAATAGGATATCCACTGGAATTTAAAACAAACCTATCTTAGTAAAACTGTTTCCATTTCAATAGATTAAAAAAAAAAAGTTTAAGAAGTTTCAGTAGAACTTTTCTATCCAGCTTTTAACACCTTTAAAATCTCATTAGCTGCTCAGAGTTTGGTCAAGGTTAATCACCACAGCCAGCAAATTCCTAAAGGCACCAAAATACTGTCTACGGACAAAGATCCATTGCCTTCCCTATCAGGAGTGGGAAGCACTTCCAATGCTTGGTGTCTTGGAGAGACACCGTGAGACTGACAATATCCCAAAGAAGCAGTGAGGGAATAGACTGAGCTTTGAATTTATTAACCTTGGTAATTTCTCGTCCAAGGTCTCCCTAACAGTGCACATTAGAATAAAGCAAACTGGAGGCCCCTGGAGCTGTCATTTCCGCTCCACTTCTAACCTTTGGAAGGATTAGCATTATCAGTGTTTACTGGAGCCTTAGTATGTCATTTCCTGTTTGCTAACCCAAGGTGACCCCCATGTTTGCACTTCCCATGGAGTTGCTCCCAGGCGGAGCTATCAGGAGATGTTAGCTCAGAAAGCTTCATGGGCTGCAGAAGGCTCTGGAGAGGCAACGAGCTGACATTCACCCTCAAGTAGCTCTTTCCATCCACCCTATTAACGTTTCTGCAGACCAGGGACTTCTCATTAAGAGGTCATAGGCCCTCAGAAGGTCTGCCAGTTCTGGCCACCTCGTCCCACAGAAAGGAATGGTCAATTCTTCATGAGGAAAGTGAAGTGAAAAAATTCCAGAAGTCTCCTGTATACTGTTAGTTAAAAGTGTCTTTCAGTCACAGAAGAATCGTTCATGACAGTGATGGTAAAGGGGAAGAAAGTAGACACACTGGATCACAAGGCAATGGATTTTCTAAAGGAGAAGGGGGCAGGTTTTCCTTTCTGTTTGTGATGGTCCTAGAATGAGATAATGCCAGTAAGAATGAGAATTGAAACACTTCTGTGCAATCACGTCTACAATCACTGTCACCTTTCCACAGCAGGCTAAGGAAGCGTGTTGCTGAGAGGCTGAGGAAACTGTCACTGTTCTGTGTCTGCCTTTTCTATACCTTACAGGCATCCCACCCACAGGACTATGGCATCTTTCTTGAAGCCACATTAATGTTTCACAAGATTAAAATTTAGCCTCCTGAAAAACAGTTGATGGATGTTTCTCATTATAAAAGGTGCGGCTAAATGAGCTGATTGAGTGGAATTATCTGGATACTGCAAAGGAAAAATCTCATGAAACACCCAACAATTCCTCTATACATATATTGCATTATTCTTCAGGAGGCGAAGACCAAGCAGACTGCAGGATGCATAGAGGAAGGAGAAAAAAGCATTGCAAGGCTGAACTAGAACTCCCATGAGGCTTGTAGGAATTAAGATTTCAGCTTTTCTGAATTACTAACTCTGTAAAAGTCAATACTTCTTAACATTATCATTTTTTTTCATCTATATGTCCTATCCTGAATTTATATAAGTATGGCTTTTCCTGCACTGTGAGGTAAAACCCAGCACTAACTACCTCATTTAAACACAAAAAGCACCATTTACCTGCACACTTGTGAAGAGAATCTCCATTCCTTTGGAACCAAGGAAAGTCTCCCTGCCCAGCTGGATGTTAGTAATGTACTTCAGGCAGAGCAGGAGACCCCTTCGAATGTAAATGTAGTTGTTGGAGACATCGTGGAGATGCCAGTCTTGGTAGAGCCTCAGCAATCCACCCAGGTAGCCCCTGTTCACTGCCCGGCGGCTGTTGGACTCTGAAAGCAGAGAGAAAAGGCTGAATTAAACTCTTTCCTGTTCGAAAACAATGTGGCAACTCAGTGCTCAAACCCAGACTTTAGCACCTGCTCATTCTTGCTTAATGGTCTTCATTAAAAAAAAATAGAATTTTTTAAACTTTTTTAAATTATTATTGTTTAGGGTGCTATTTGCTAACCATGTCCTTGGTCCTTGGAGTCATACAGGAAAAAAAGCAGCAGTCTCTCTCCTGTCTATCTGCAAACAGCTGCTCCAGAACCCTCCAGGTCAACCAAACCATGAGTAGGGAATGGGCAGAGCCCATATCTCCTTCCAAGTACTGACAAACCTCATTCCAGCTGCAGCATCACAAGATTTCCTGAAACTGCAGAAGCTCTTGAGGAGTGAGAAAAGCTAAAGAACAGTAACATTAGTCAACAACAGGTCATAAAATCTTCACATAGTGTTGTACTTCAGTCCTGAAAGAAAACCTTGCTGAGATCAACAAATTCAGAAACTTTATGGCTGTACAGGCCTGTCACAGACAGAGAAATTATGTTTAACTTCTAAATGTATTCCCACACATTCCTGTGCAGTGAAGGTCATGAATAAACTGATTCTGGGAACTCACAGTATTTAAAATTTAACAAAACTCTAACATGAGCAATAGCATTTTGTGCTTCTTTTCTGTTGCTTTCTTGCTCCAAGATCTAAAAGGTCATATTCAAGTAATGTTTAAAGGCTTTACTGCATAGGCAAGAAAATTTAAAAAAATATTTTAAAAATAAACTATATAAAAATATAAGAGGATAGCTGCAATACTCCCTTAAATATGTAGCTCCAGGATATCAGACTGAAAAGAGAAGACTATAAAACTTGTGATAAAAAATAAATTCTGCTGAATATTCTAAAACACATCCCTTCACCCATCATGTTCCATCTTGCCTCTCAGGACAAACACGAAGCCATACCAAACTCCAGGCTCCCTCCCTTCAAACCAACCCCGCCTAAACATATTTTCCTGACTGGCCCTGACATTCTTTGCTGTGACACATATTAGAAGCTGTCAGGAGCTCAGTAATCAACGGAGGGGCCAGGTAGTGTACGTAAGACAGGAACTCAGCTCCCTGAATACCAATCAGCATCCACAGTTCACAACAGATGGCTCTTGGTACGGGTTCTCCAGAGCTAGTAGGCTCCAATCCATTTCCAGTTCATTAAGCAAAGTGCCAGAGCCTCTCACACCTGGAACTTTAAAGTCACCAGTGGGGATTCACAGGACAGGAGAAGAAGCTAGAGATTAAGAGACAGAATAGAAAGATGCTCAGTAACAAGGGGAGCCATGGAAGGAGTCAGCAGGAAGTGGCACGGGCAGCAAACCTCAGTCCTAGTGAAGAAGAAGCAGGAGACATTGAAGAGGCCTAAAGTTGTCTCAGTCTGCTCTCTGCAGTACCTTAGCAAACTCTTACCTGGAGAAGGGATTGGAGGGCTGTTCAGCTACCTGGCCCGGTCCTGGAATTTTATCTACCATTGGCACCACAGGGCTGGCAACAAACAGCACACCCAGACCAGTCTGCCAACCCATTTTAATCCTGTTCTGCACCTTCACACCACCCTGCTGACATGCCCCTGCACTGACCTGCTGGTCCCACAGCTATTCCAGTCCAACACAGCTCTGCCCAGGCGCTACACCTTGGCCTGCAGTTCTCTAGCACTCTATCCCCTCGCTGTTAACCATCTCACACTGACTCTGCCAGTACATCTTGTATTTCGAGGCTTAGTGGTTGTCAGCATGTACAAGGTCATCCTCCTCCTTTAACCTTCATTCTGTATTTCTGTTTTCTATTTGACTTTCTGCAAGAAAACTTTAATTGCTTGAGAATCCCTTATCAATCCCAATGATTTTATTCATGATTTCCTGTTAATCCTCAACCAGCTGTCATGTTTACTAACCTGCAGGATGCCTAACCCCTTAAATCAGTCAATCTTCCTCGAAGAATTACTCAGGAAGCCCTGTAAAAGTCAATAAGTATATAAAACATGACAAGAAGAAGAGAGTCAGGGAGTGTAAGGTAGGGACAATTTACATCAGACTCAGAGCTTCCCTGAACTGTTCAGGGACAGATGAAATTGGACTAGATCTAGAGTTTTATAGCCTCTAGCACTCGGTGCTTGAAGTCTAAGCTTTCTGTGTCAATGCTGATAGGAAGAGAGAAAAACTGGAAAGCACTGTGTGTAGAGCTTCTTGGGGAATTTATTTAAAACAAAAAAAAAATTTCTCATAAAGTATGTTTGTGATTTTTTTCCCCTCACATCTTTTCAAGGCAGATTTCCACATTTGAATCCCAGCTCCATAGGGACCAGAACACACAACTGTCCTGTGTCTCAGTTTTAATACTCGATGAAAAGCATGGAGGAAGCTGAGCAGAATAACTTTGCTGTTTCCTCCGTGGTAAGTCAGGATCAAAATAGTTGCTTTGAAAATGAAGCTGAGATAGTCTGTTCTGTGAGAAAGAGATGGAGAGGCAGGACTACAGTTTCCTCAGCTCTTTGATCAGAAGCAATGAGAATTAATTGCTGAAGGGGCAAAAAACACATTCATTTTGTTTCTGCTGTCTGATTTCATTGATTCTCCTCTGCTCTCCTGTGCTGTCAGTGTTTTTCTTAATTTTTTCTTTCATTTTTTTCAGTCTACAGTCAATAAACTAGTGAATAAATGAAGGAGGAAGCATGCCAAGATCTCCAGAAGGCAGAATGGAAAAAGGAGGCCTCCCCACCTGTCTGTGTCTGTTGGTCTCTCCATCTAGGGATGCACCAGCATGGATATCTATCTATATTTTGGCACAAATACAGATGGTGGAAATGAATCATACAGGTACAAGCAGCACTGCACAGATTTTTAGGCAGCAAGAACCCATCCCTCCTGGAGCGAGTATGTAGGATCTGTGCGGTAAGTGGCAAAATGTCCTATGTGTTTTGACCCTCTTACTGTTAATCTTTAGTTAGTCCCTTCCCTTCTCCCTGGGTATGGTCAGTGTCCAATGGAAAGGGAAGCTCTCCTCCCACACAGCTCTCAGAAGTGCCCAGGAATGGTGCTTCCTATTCTGAGTGAACTGAATGACTCTTACTGTGTGAAGCCATCAGTGGGAACTCAGCATCAAACCCGAAGAAAACTTTTTTACTAAGGACTGGGCTGATAAGGGGGCAAAACTGCATTAAGAGCAAAAACCTGACCATATATGAACCACTTTATGCTATAAATATCTGCATCCATCAGGGCCTGTTGAGCTCTCCCTCTGGAGCAGCTGCCTGTGTGGCAGTGACCTCCCCTCGAGTAGGGATGTCTCTCAAGGTTACCCCTCAAGGCTGAGATCCTTCACCTGACACAAGACATTGATAGGTTGGTAAGTGACATTTTGGCATGTATGTAACATTTAAGATACATATAGTAAGCCTACATGATAATATTTGTATCCCATACTAACCCTAAGTGTAGTAACTAGTAGAATATTGCCCTCCAATCCATCTGTACTTATTAAACATTTTATATACCCAGATTTACTCATTAAAACCAAACTAGTTACCAGGTCAGATCTGCCTGAGCAATCTCTAACTCTTATCCTGTGACAGTGTGACTTCATGGTCTTATTCTGACATCTCTGACAGGGGAGCACTGTTTTTACCACCATCACCAAACCAGTCCCTAGCATGCTATTTTCTTTGCAAGAGTTTCAGTTCTGCCTGCTGAGGCTGGGCCAGGTGATAAGGGAATGCTCAATGTCTTAGTTTCCCCCACTTCTACAACTGTCTCTCCATTTGTGGCTTCCAAGGCAGTGCTGTTAGTCAGTGAAAGTTTAAGCACTGCAGCACAGAACATGTGGCCTGGATCACCTGTGCAGTTAGCCAGAAATGCAGAAGCCTCAAATGGTTAAAGATGCATCCAAATTACCAAGGGGATCACACCAGAAAGAAGTCCCTCATTTTGTCAGAATTCTCATTTCATGTTAGGGGACAAGAGAAAAGGAGAGACTCTAAAGTCAGGTTTTAAGTTTAGTAGATAAAAGTCTCATGACCACCAGTGCTCCTGTGGACATTTCTGCAGCCATCCTCACAACCCAGTCCCTTCTGAAGTGTCTGCCAAGAACACAGGGACCACTGGAAAACATGCAGCAATATTTAATCACAAACCTGTATTACAGTCAACCTGAAATATGATGAGCAATGCACTGCTTACCAGGCAGAAGAAAGAGATATTTATCTTTCCATCTATCTGCTTGAATCTCTTTGTTGATGCCACTCAGCTGATTCGTTATGCCAAGGACATACATTGCTATGGCTTGGAGATAAGAATGCTCTGCTAAATTAACCCTATGGCCCCTAAAGCAGTGAAAGGAACAAGAAAATCTCCAACTTCCCCACTCTGCTCTAGTGATTGCCTCTTAGGAATAAAAGATGCAAGACATCTCCTAAAGCAGAGAGAACACAGCTATTTTATTTGGTCACTGAGAGGTCATTTTTGCTAGAGAAAAGCACAAGGGTCTTCTATAGAAACAAAATTGTCCCCTTGGAGAAACAGTCACACACAAAGTGCTGGGATGAGTTCAGACACAGAGTTCCAGCAAGAAGCTCGTATTAGCTCGATTCTTGTTGGAAGCCAGAAGATTGGGCTATACTTATGCCCTATAAACTTCAGAATCCTGGCATTTATTTAAGCACTTAGGATAGACAAAGAACACCAGCACAAAAGCAGAGAATGCAGACAGGATTTTCTAGCAACTACAAATGCCACTCTTCGCTCCTAGACCAGGAATCAGCCACAAGCTTAGCTTCAGTACAAGAACAGCTCATTCTTTGTACTCCAAAATATTTGTTTTAGTTCCAGACGTTGTTCAATTTGGTGGCAGTCATACAAACTGTATTATTCTCTACTTTGCTTTTGTTTCATTGTTAATATTATTAAATATTAACTTCAACGTGAAATTATAGAAAAGCAAGTCAAACCCTTCTGAACTAACCTCAGAGAGAAACTGATTTTCCAAAAAAAGTTTCATTTTTCTCCTTTACTCTTCAGTTTCATAAAATCTTCTGTTTGCAACTCATCGGAAAGCTACAAATCAAATTAAACAAATCCCGCTGCACAAAATTTCCAACGTGATTTTTCTGACTGAAGTGGTTTGAAAGGGTTCGAATAAGGATGCCAGAATTTGGAAGACTTCCTCAAATTCAGGCACTGAATTTTCTGAAGCCAGATCATCACTGGAGGCACGAACATTGCCCATGTCAAGACAAAGCAGTAAGCAATCACTATTTTGGATGTCAACAGAGAATAATGCAACTCCTCGACACAGGTTTCATTACAACCACCCTGAGGAGGACGTTGCCATGTCCCAGGAGATGAAAACCTTTTTCTCTGGAGCACCATGTTACTTTCAGCTTAGAATATGCCTATGAATGAAGTGTCTTGGGGGATGGAATATGAAAGATATACAAAAATAATTTTCTTTCCCACAGAGTAGCTTCTCTCAAAGAGAAAAACTTAAAAGTATGGAATCAAGACTATCTGCATGCTGAAATTCAGGAAGAAAGGATGGACACAAAGCTTGTTTTAAAAGATTATTATGAATGGAACTATTTGCAAAATTCAACTCTTATCACAATACCCTACAAGTTGTGATCGTGGATTTGAAGCCAGACTGATATTAGAATTTGAATCCAGAGATGGATAACAAAGTCTTAAACTGATCATGAGAGATGGGTACCTGGCACATTATTAGGAAAATCACAGACATCGTGCTGTTGGCTACAGGAACTGGGATGGCTTAACAATAGGGTATTTTGACTCAAGATCAAAGACCTGCGTCACTGGATCTGTTGTAAAGCATTATGAATTCAGATGTGGAGTGTGCAGGCCTTTCAGAAACCCTAATCTGCTTCTGTGCTAGAACACCGCTTTCTGTTCCTCGGAATTACTTGCCCCTCCCTGATGCCAGCGTAAAAGGAAAAGAATGACACTGATTATTTTCTCCCACCAGCCATAAGGCATAATCCTTATGCTTTGATAAAAAAAAGGAATCGGGGAAAGGTTAAATAAGGGTTAGTTGACGAAAGATGAGGAGGAAAGAGCAGGAAATGAGAGATGAAAGGCTGGTGGGGGGAGACGAGAGGATAAAGACACAAAAGGAGGAGGAAGAGTTATAGAAAGAGAGGGGAAAGGCCATCAGCAATAACTGCTGTTAGCACACAGAATTGTCTTGATGAAATAAGCACGATCAGGAGATCACCACAACCTGTCTTTTTAAATTGCTCATTACAATTTTACTGGGCAAGCATTGCACCGAGGGCCCTGCCCATTTCTCCAGCCTATTCCCTCAATATCTGCTCAGCAAATGCCTCTGAGACCAGCTCTAGCTAATTTCCTTAAAGACATGCAAGCTGGTAATTCTGGGAAGCACAGATAGTCGGGAATAACAAATACAACCAAAATTAGATTAAAATAACCTGCTGATAAACAAATTACTCACCCAAAATACATATTGGATTAGGAGTGGTGAGAGTGGGGATCCCTATAATCACATCGCCACCGTGTGGCTCCTGGTCCATCGCATCCCCTCCAGCCTGCACACCCCAGGTATGTGCTTGTCTGTGCTTAGATAGCAAGGATCCGGTTTTATTCCACTCCCCCAAGACTGGGAAGGGTTTTGCTCTTTTTTCTGGGGGGTGAGTCCACTAAAAGTAATAGAGGCCATGGGACTTGGACGGCAACCCACACCTCTCACCACTGTTCAGACAAGCTCCAGCTGGGGTCTGTCCCCTCCACACCTCAGGACTGCTTAATGATGAGCTCCCCAGGCCTTAATGCAGAGCTAATCAAGATATGAAGGTACACGTACAGAGAAAGAGCAGAACAAAGCAAAAGGAGGCTGGAAAAAAGTAGTATGTGCACACTGGGACAGAGAGAAGAGACTGGGAGAGTTGCAGTGCCTCAGTTCACCTCAGTTTATCCGTCAGGATCTACCTCCTCATCCCACCCTGAGCTGTGGTAAGCATCTAGAAATTGAAGAAGGAAGGATGGGCAGGGATAACACTGGAAAGCTTGACAATAACATCCAAGAGATGAATAAAACACTCCTGATGCTCTCATGGCATTCAGCACCTTTACAGATATTTACCAAGCTGCATGTTCAGCCTGCATAATAATGCAGTTCAGTGAGAGGGAGTTAACATAGTGTACAGACATCAGATATTATGAAAAAAATAAGGCAATAGAGGAAGAACTTGCTATGAGCTGTTTGCTGTGTCCATGTGGGCATGGCACATGGGGAACACCAGCTGGGAAAGTAGCATGCATGCAAGGACTAGTAAAACACTCTGGGATGCTTGAAAAGAGATAAATGAGGAGTAAGAGATTGGATTATGGTAACACCAGAAGTATCTTCTCTGTTTCAGTAATCTGACTTTGCACTGATAGAAAGTTACAGCACTGTCATTAGAAAGAAATTTCTACTCCTCCATTATTCACCATCTCTGTGACTATCACCACGTGACAATCACCACACACAGGGGAACAGCATAACCAAGGTCACTTTCTTCTTGCACTGAGTTTCCAAGCATTTCTTCCCTGCTGTGAATGAAACACAAGTTTGTAGTGTCCCATCACTTATTTCTTTGGATAATCTTAAGGTTTTTTTCCTCTGAAACACAACAGCAACAATTTCCTAGGTACAGCTGGGGTGGTAATTTTTTCTTACACTGATGTCTTTTTTCCAGGCATATCTTGCTTCTTGCAGTTATGCACCTGTTAAGTGAGCATTTAGCATCAGCTTCTGTTAGGAAAGAGAAGCCAAACAGTTTCTAGCCAGCCCCTGGCTCTGCAGGTGGACGAACTCTCAAGTAGAGCTTATGGAAGCCTGAGGAGATGAAGATGGATGTTTCTGAATCCATCAGGGAGACACAGTGCCATCTGCCTGCTCCCTTAAAAACTGTGTGCTTTGCAATTGCAGCTCTGCTAAAACCAAGAGGGACACTCACCCTCCAACACAGCTCTGCGTACAACCATAATCCCCCTGGTCACTTAGGGCTGTGCTATCCTTGAGCGCTTCAGCCCAACAGGGATACCCTCAAGAGTGGCCATGCTCTTGTCCTATCTGTCTTACAGCCTTCAGCACCAACAAAATACAATCTCCCCACCATTTCCCAGCAAGCAGGTCACTGCAAGTTTCCAAAAAAGCTCACAATAATCAATCTACCAATTCACTCTGTAGCACTTTCCAGTATTCCTGCTCCCATTTAGTTTGTGTCCCATCTAAAATATGCCAAAGGGTTTCTGAGTGCTTTGCTGTGTACAATTCTATCCCTTTTTTCATAACCAATTTCCAAGTGCTATAACATTCACCCGATTTGACTTTTAACTTTCCAAGAACCCCTGCACCATTCAAATGCTCTAAGGTCACGGCCACAAATAAGTTAATTGTGACAAAGCAAGCTGTCCGGGTGCAATCCTGAATAAGAATTCATCGCTTTTCCAAACATGATGAATTTAGCTCAAAGAATCAGAGCTATTTCTCACATCTCCTGACCCACACCTCCCAGAAGACACAACTCGCTCATTTGTATGCAGATACAAGAACAGTGTGCTCCAAAAGCCTGGAGCTTCTCATGTCCTGAACCACAGGACAAGGAGAAAAGTAAAAGACATTTTCTTGGCCACTCAGCATCAGACTGCAGAAAGCATGCAAAAACACAGTTCAGGCTGACTTGTGGTCTGTATGTTCTATTTGGTTGCACAAGATCAGCACCATTTCCCAAATTCCAGTCCCACTGATTTTAAAAAAAAAAAAAAACAAAAACCAAAAAACAAACCAGCTGAAAATAGACAATGTACCCCCCTAAAATTACTTTATCATTTGCAACCAAACAACACTGCTGTTATTTGTGGCCTTTTCTCCCTTTCCATGGAAACGGCAACAAATTGGGAAGGGTGTCACAAAATTACTTAGTCACCCGACTTGGTCAAGGTCTGCAACACCCCCAACCAGCTGGTGCAAATGTTAAGCACAGCCTCTCACAGCAGGGCTGTACCCTGGCAATCACCATCTCTCAGCCCTGCCTGCACATTATCAGTCCTGAAAAACTTAAAAAGGGAGAATAAGGTCATCTGTTTTGGACATTAGAAATTTTCTAAGTCGCTGCCCACAGCATCATTGTAACTGGGCAAGTATGGTGATACAACAGCATCACAAGACAGAGTCCTGTGGTACAACAGCATCCTGGCTCCACTCTCCTGTGATGCTGGATCAAAGCAATAAGGATTTGTCACTGGATGGAGTAGTTTCCCATTTCTCCTACTGTACTCTCCATCTGCTGGGACAACCACAGCTCCCTAAATACTCATAATAGGTCTGGTCTGGCTCCCTTGTCAGCTCACTCCCTGGCACATAGGGTACCATCTCCCACAGAGCTGGAGCTCCAAGATTCATAACTCACATAGGAAACTACTTGACTACTGTTTCTTTCCTTTGTATTGCTCTTCAGTACCAAGGGAAGAGGCAATACCAAGGGAGAACGAGGTTCAGCAGGATCATTCTGTCTAGCAGCACAGCACAGAAAGTCAGAAAGAATATGAAGAAAAAAGCTTACTTGATTTCAGCAGAGCTGCCAGAGCCCCAATGGCTGCCCTGGGGAAAGAAGAGAGATGGAGAAATAATGTCAATTTATTTGATAATTTTTGTAACCTTCATCTTCACAGTCTTCTGGGCCACACTTCCCAGATGGTCTAAACCGACAGCTTATGATGGACTTTGACAGAACTGCAATGTTTTACACCAACAGAGTATCCAGTCTCTGGAGCTGACTCAGTTATTCTAAAAGACCATTAGCCCTCTAGCTTTACTGTAGCACTGATTTGTAATGACCATTAAAATTTAAAGCAACACCCACGCATCCTAAGTAATCTAACAAGTCTTTAAACTACTGCCCCAGAGCGATTTCTTTGTACCAGAGACTCAGCACATGCCCACTCCAGACACAAGTGCTTCCATCTACATCAGCAGATGATAACTTCTGTATCAAGCTGGGATATCAATGTCAGTATTTCCAGCCAAATCCCACTCCTTTTTCTATTTTCCCAAAACAAGCTTCACCCTGTCTTCCCTCCCAGCTTTAACTGAAAACAAAATTGAATTTATTTTTTTAATTGAAACAATGTCTTGTATTGCAGGAGTATGTCAAGGGCCCCACTCAGAGGAGGACTTGTAAGAGAAATGCTAAAGCTCTGTAAGTAAGACTGCTTGCAGTAAGTAGACATAGGGGGGAGACAGACAGGTTTCTGTTGACTTTCTGTGTCATTTCAATGTACAGGTGAGCAAGTTAACCTGCCTGACCCAGCACAGCACTGGTTTGTTTGGGAGCTGGTCACTAACATTTCAGTTTGAAAAAATTAACTGAGATATCATTGCTCCCCAACATCTGGACACAGGTTCCTTCCTCATGTGACAAAATCTCCATCCCAATATCACCACAGAAAACTTTCTTTTCCAGTCATGTTCTGCTGGAGCAAGAAGATCTGTGTTCTAATCTGGCTTACTGATGTGAAGTTTCAAGCGCCCAGAGCTGATTAAATAAATACAAAAACCTGCATGCCCAAGGATTCCTTAAAATGTAATCTCTTTACAAACCAATCCCCAAATAAAATCATATTAACTCCCATACTGAGCCAATTATCATTCCACAGCAAATAAATAAATATTTTTTGTCATCAAGCTGCTGTTCATTGTGTGCCCTAACGGCAGCTGAGACTAAAAGATTCAAGAGAGCTAGTTGTTGCTGATGTTGGGTCAACATCTCTATCTAAAGTCATTCTTTCATAATGAATCTGTCAGAGTTCAACAACAGCTTTACAAACTGCAAAGGAAATGCATACAAATACAGACAGAACTGGAAATCAGTAGCTAAAAATCTCACCAGTAGAAGCACAGTTATGCTTTCATTGCTTCTTCAGCTCCACCTAAACAGTAATCATTCAGCTAGTGGGAGGAATACTGTCATCCACCAGCTATTCAGCCTGCTCAGAAAAGAGATACTCAGTCTTTCCCCAAGTTTAAGGTCTGGGACAAAGTAAACAACTCTGAGCAAGTTAAAATTCCACCCAGAGCATTTCCTGAAGCTCACACTCCAGTACACGTCTTGTAAAAAGAGGCTGCATTACATACCGACATTTTACAGCCTTAATGTGATGTCTTATTCACATGGCAGAACAGCAGAGAAAGGAAGGACGACCAGAGTATCTCTGGCTCCAAGCAGAAGACTTCTCAGTATTTCCTGTAGGCATCTGCTTTATTTTCCCTGTGCTTATGAGCATTGCTAAGAGTTTCAGGAGAGCTCCAGCACTGTCAAAGTCAACACTGCCAGCAATCCTCCCATCAGCCAATAAATCAGCAAATCTTGATCCTCCAATACTTTTGGGGTGGTCTGTGAACCATACTGTATACAGACAACTTCATTCGTGCTTAGAGCATCTTAGAACTCCCAGGCTGTGTTCTCAGACAGCGTAATCTCCAATTCCTACTATCTTTGGGTCCAAATTTTCTCCAATTTCTCATCACACTCACCCCAGAAGACCTAAGCTCTTCCTGGCCATACCAAAGTTGATCATTCAAAAGCCTTAAGCACTCCTGGTCACTTCTTTTCTCTGGGCTTGGAAGGAGCTGATCTACTCCAAGTCAAGGGATAAGAGCTATTTGTGGTTTTGATGTGACCTGGTAGAACAGGTGAGCAACTTGTAAAGCCAAGAAACCCAAAACTACAAAAAAGGTAAATCCATGCAGAGGGTCTGCGGGGTGGAAAACTCAGACATGTCCTGAAAAAAAAATTAAAAAATTAAAGGTGGTGTTGCCCAGATCCCACCACCACCTCTCAGCAGAAACAGAAATTTTCATAATCACCATTTGCTTCTGAAGCAACGTTACAGACCTGCAGCTGCAGCTAAATGGATTTCCCACATCCCAAGCTAACAGCCTTGACACATCCTCATCTCAGGCCATGCCTGTACGCAGTGCTGCAATAAAATAAAGCAGAACCAAACTGGCATATTTCATCTCTTCAGCTACTGCAATCCATCACAAGGGGTTTGGTATAGGCAGGATGAAGCATTCTGTGGGTCCTACAGCATTTGCTCTACTGTTAGTCCTAAGTGCAGACCCAAAAGACTGACCTCAGTGATATGCATTGCTTTAGAACAGATTTTAAAAGAAAAAAATAAAAGTCATTAGGGTAAACTGTAAAACAGATAAAACAGATTTAAGAGATAAAACAGACTTGCCAAGAGTAGAGCAAGCCTGTCTAACTTGGTATCTTTTTTTGATAAGATAACCTTTTTTTTTTCTAGACAAGGGAGATGTGGTAGATCTAATTTATCTGTACTTCAATACAGCATTTGATACGGTGCCACACTGAAAATTGTTAGGCCAGCTAGAGAAAATTCTTAGTGTAAGAATTACAATGTGGGTAAGGAACTGGTTAAAGAGGCAATGACAGGAGTTGTGCTGAAAGAGGAATTATTAGTCTAGAGGGAAGTTATGTGTGGAAGTCCTCAAGGATCTTTTGAGACTGATCTTATTTCATCTTTTCATTAATGACCTTGGCACAAAAAGTCAGAGTATACTAACAAAATCTGCTGACCGTGTGAAGTCAGGAGCTGCTGCCAATAGCAGGGAGTTCAGAATATCTTTCAGGAGTAACAAGATGTTCTTGAGTTCTGAAGCAATAGAAATGTGATGAAATGTAATAGTCAAAGTGCAAGGTTAAGCATTTAGGGTTTAATAAGAATTACTGTTATGAGCAGGGGCTCATAATTTGGAAATGGGTAGAAGGACACCCTGGATATATGAGCCCATTAAAAGATGAGGACAAGCATGACCAGAAGGGTGACAATCATGAAAAGAACAGATCAGGTCTCAGGACAGCCACTGCCAGTGGAGAAGGGGAAGCATGAATGTTCTCGTGCAAGGCTTCACCTGAGCAGCTGTGTGCAGCACTCAGAAGGAACCATGCAGAAATGTGCCAAGGAAATCACTGTGGTAACGGAGACATAACTCATGAGGAGGTTTAAAGATCACAGTTTAGTCACCTTAGAAAAATGATAGTCAAGCGACAACTGGGTTTTTCTCCACAGACACACTGGGGTGGTGAAGTAAACACTGAGGAAAACAGAGAGCTACTGAGGCTGAAGAATAAATTTGGCACAAGGACGAATGGATGAAAAATGGCCATGAAAAATTTCAACTGGAAAATAAAGGCTGGGTTTTAAGCACTGGAAAATGAAGGTCTGAAATATCCTCTTGGCAACAATTGGACAAACAACCTAATGACTTCAAAAAGACAGTCTGGATTCCTTATAACGAGACTGGTAGGCTCAGTTGCCAATGAGGAAAGGATCGGAAGAAAATGACCCGGGAATGACTGTAGTCCTATATCCCTACATTTTAACCATAGATATAGTGGCAGTGAAATAAGAAACAGGAATTCTAAGTGCAAAGTTAATTAGCTAGCCCAGAAAACAGCAGCTGCACCAGCTTAAGCTGGAAGTCCAAATAGTCCAGAGTCCTGTGGCCAACAGTGACTGAGTAGGTCTTGTGTCCAAACCACAGCAGAAACACAGTGCGAGAACTTGCAGAACAGACTCAGACTCCAGCAATTCATAGTCCAGTGATACCATAAACTATCACTGGTGTCTCTAGAGGAGGTTTTAGCTCTTAGTTGTTTTTTTTTCCAAATATTTGCCTGGACACTTTTGAACTTATGCAAACTCTTAGCATTCATAATTATCCAGGGAAAGGAGTTTGTACCTACACTGTGTAGAGAGTTATCTACCCGCATTGGTTTTAAGTTTGGACTTTCAATCGGCATTGTCATTTACACATTAAGCCAGCTGTCAGCAAATATCCCCAGATTATTACCTGTCATTGATGCTGAATTAATTCAAACATCCAAAACACCATATGGGAAACTAATAATAAGTCATAGGAGAGGGTAAAAAATAGGCTTACACTGAAAGAAGCAGCAAGACCTTTGAAGCATCAGTAGGGTTAGAGCAAACCAGGCAAATGGTGTTTGTGATAATATCAGCATCCCTCAGCACCATATGGCAAACCAACAGTACCTTTTCTGGCATCAGAGGATATAATGAGATGAGTAAGCCTGGGACAGGAAGACAGAGACAGGAGTTCATAAATTGTGTACAAGAGCAAGGATGGGGTGGGGGGGAAGATGGGAACAGGAGGAAAAGTTTAAGAGCACAAGAAAGATGACTTGATGAGCCATATGCCAGACCAGAGAATTTGATAGCATGCCCAGTGCAAATCTCTGCATTTGTCTCAAGAAGAAATAGAGGGAAGACAGAGGGGATGAGAAGGGGGGGGAGGGATTAAATCATTAAAAAAACTGCCAAATCTGTCCAGATGTCTTCCTCTAATTTTCTGTTTTCTATGGTAATAGGTTAGCAAAATCTAAGCTGTTTTGTCCACTCCCACGTCTCAAAGGAGACTCACTTATACATTAAAAAAAAAAAGAATTACATATAAATAAAGTTGCCCTGTCTTATAAGGCATAATAATAAATGCTGTTCCATAATCAGAAAACATTAAAAACTCCCTGTAGTAGCAGTCAAGACAGCCACTCTGAAGAATGGAAATCTTTGAAGTGTTTCCAAGTCAGCAGCTTGGATATCTGGGCAGGAGTACAACTAGCAGACAGATAGACAAATGCAACTTCCAGATCCTGTGCTTAGGAACCAGCAGCAACAACAAAGAAAAACTCCATGTCCCAAGCCAAAGCACAATTGGATTAGCCAGTAAAACCAGGCTGTTTAAAAGCCTGGACAAAGTCTTATGCCTAGGTCACCCTTTCAGATCTAAGCTGCCAGGAGATTTTCTGCTGGAAATCGCTGCAGACAGCGGAGCCTCAAAAACAGAATCTCTTTGGTTTTCTTCTGCACTCCAATCTCAGCTCATAGGTTGGAGCACAAGGCAGAATGATGGACAATGATGTACCTTTGTTTCTGTCTCTTAAAGAAAGAAGCACGACTCCTGTAGTGAGGTTTTTCATTTTCAGAAGAGACGCGTGGTTGACTACATGAAAGATTTTAAGATTTAGAGGACACATGGTGCTCACATGTTCAGGACTAGCTTGGAACTATGGACAGGGAACAGAAGTGCCAAAGACTGAGCAAAGAAATGAACCAATAGGGCTTTACAGATCAGCCCCCAAGTAATTGAATCATCCGTCCTTCTCCTGAAAAACTGTGTCCTCTACATGCTAAAACACAGAACACCCTCTTTAAATTATTGAATGAAAGCTAATGACTTGGTGCTTCATTAAATACCTCTTCAGCCTGATGCCTGATCTAATTCCTCACAGCAATCACACCTGGATGATAAAGACATAAGCCACTATTTTTATAGAGCGTGTTGCTCAGCTTCTTTTGTCTTTCATCCTGCTATTTCACATATACTTACTCGTTGCTGTCATATTTATTTATACCACAAGCAGTGTGGGGCAGGGACCCTGAAATATTTATTTGTTCAGCATCTACCACAATGGAACCCTGACTCAGGGTTCAAGGTATCACAGCTTACAGGCTTAAAGCCCGTAAGCTTCCATAGCCCCTGTCTCCAGGAGGAATTAAGTGTCCTTGAGTGTGCACATTATCTGGCTGCATTTTGCCTCCAACCCCTGGGACTTGTGCTTAACTACCAGAGTTTATACAGTCACAGAGCCACTTGCTCTAAATTTCACATTCATGTTCAACAGCTGAGAGACATTTAGAAATAACACGTAGGCACCACGGCAGTAGATGCTTTATAAATCCTACCAGAAAGCAGATCTCATCCAAGGCAGATGCCTTGAATGGTCATTTCCCTCGTGGCCCAGAAATACAGAACTTAAATACTCAGGCACTTGCACAGTGATTTGTTTTTAAAGACTTAAAACCAGCAGCTTCACAAGTCTTGGAAATGCAGGTGGGCAAAAGCTGCTTATGTTGCCAGCATCTTTATAGCACTGCTAGTCTAGGACTTATGCAAAAACACCCATCACCATGCCCACTTTAATTCCAGCTTGTTAGCTAGGCATTAAAGCTTCCACTGAGGGCAAAGTTTGCTTTCAGTCTGCAACATCCCACACACTGCCAACAGGTGGAGTTTGGAAATCCAGCTGTCGTACACAGATGTGCTTTTGGTGTAATGCTGAAGGAAAGGGAATAAAAACCATACACTCCTTCTACTGGATAGTTCAAGTCTAGTGACCAGCACGTGGCAGTTCTCAGGTTCAGTTCAAAGCCTTCAACGTAGCATCTTCTAAACTTCCCTGCCTGCCCTGGAGCCTGTTAGGTTAAAATCAGTGAAAAGGTATAGCCTTCCAGCCTCTTTCATCTCTGCCTCCCAGAAAGAAGAGTGACTCCAGGCTTATCCTCCAGGCATCCTTACAAGTATCCTACTTTCTCTTGTGTACAAAAAATACAGAAGGCGAGACAGCTGTATCCTAAAGAGTCAACCTATTCTTTACAGCTCTAAATTAAATTAGCTTCAAAGTAGTAACAAAGAAGAACAAGGTACACGAAATAAACTCAAATCCTTGCCAAAAAAAATGCCCAGGCATTTCTTACAGCACAGTGCAGAGCTGCCACTGCCTCCCCAGCAGCAGCTATACCTCAGAAGATTATGTCAGCTCCCTCTCTAAGGTCAGATGTCACCAATGTGGCTGAGGCAGGCTGTGACAGCTTGTCATTCATGCCAAGATGAAGGGGCTGGAAGGATCAAAATCAGACAGAATCCTTAAACAATTCATCATCCAGGCAGTTCCAGGCTGACAGTGTGAGAATCCAGGTCTCCCACCTAAGGGAAACATGTAGGGGCACTGGGAAAGGGGCTGAATGCTATCAGTGATTGATTAAGAGTGGTGAGGACACTCATCGAGGCCACATCTGCTAACAAGCACCAGCAGAGCCCTACAGATCATCTTGTATGCAGTTAAACTGTGTCAGTGAATGAGGTTAAATCCCCTTTCTTTCCCCAGGCAGCTGTCTTCCACTCCCAATCCAGTTACTACTCAGTTCAGAAAGAGCCTGGTGGTCTGTTGGCTCACTCCTTAGCTGTCTTTTTTTTTTTTTTAGTTCATCAGTTCTCCATTCCCAGCAGCTTTTGCTCCAGAGACCACAGGACTGAATGTTGTGCTCACTGGGGAGCACGTACTCCAAGTGTGGGGGAAGAGACCCAGCCCCATTTTGTTCTCAAACTTTTCTGAATGCTACGTACACCCAGAGTAAGGGCAGGGAGAGGGACACAACACACATACTCTGCTTACGGCATGACAAAGTCAAATGGCACTTTTTGGTGACATACCAGGGAACCCTGGGCTCAAATCTCAGCAGGGCAACTGTGACTTCTTTCATTAAGAGAAACTGAACTGCAGGTGCTTTGCCATTGGGGAGTCTCTGATGGTGAACTATAAAGGGAAGGTAGAGCTTGGAGGTACCCAGGAGTTTACGATGCCAGAAAACAACCCTGCACATACACCACATTGCTTGCAAACCTCTGCATGATTTTTATTTTATGGATACTATCAATTACAGGCAGTGAAATACTTAAGGGCAGCTTCTGTTACTGACAGTCCAGGCAGTGAGGTATCTAACATGTCACTGCTTGCGCCCAGAGCTATTTGAGAGCATAAAAGGGAGGCTGGTTTCAAAGTAATCAAGGCTAAGAGCTGTAGTTCTCCTTGACTACTGGTTAGTACAAACCATCTCTAAGGCAGCAGTAATCTCAGGGTACAACATCTTTAAAAAGCACTTTGTAATGAAGGTGCTCTTGAGCTGTAAAGCAGCGGTGTTCGAAACAGCCACCTTTTCTGCAGGGCTGCTGCGATGGATGGAAAACCTGAGCTTTCATTGCAGCCATTCCTGCAGCTTCTCTGCTTAGGCTTTTGAGGTTTGCCTTGTTTGAGGTTTTTGTTTGGTTTGTCTTTCTAACCGAAGAAATAAACATCTTTCAGAGAAGCTAATTTAAAAAATGTGCACAATAGAAGAAACTTGAAAAGAACATGAAATATGAAGCTGAAGGACTGAGAAAGCACCATCTTCCTTGATCTCTTCCAGGAAAGAAGGCTGACTTGTATGTCAGACTTTTCTTTAAGCAAAAGTCAGATGTTTCAGACTAAAACAAGGAATAACTTATATTGAACACAAGATGAAAAACTGTGTTTGTTCTTTTTAATCTAATGGTACTGTTTCCATATTACAAGGCTCTAGAAATAGATCCATCAGTTTGCGTTTATATTGCACTTCACTTCCCCCCCGGTCCTATTCAGATGAAGCACATCCATAAAGTCCAGCCAAAGAAACTCAAAGTTTAAAATCTCTAGGGAAGATGTTGTGTTTTTTTTTTAATATGCCAGAGTAAGAAGTTGTTTCATGGAAGCGTAGCTGCTGGAATCGTTCTGCCTGTGCTGCGTGACAAGGTGCAACTTGGGTGGCTGTGAAGTGGCTATAATGTCGTAACATAACCCTACAGCCCCACTGAGCTCTGCTCTTGCTGAGTGTGCAGCTACAGCCTGGGGTACCAAGGCCATGGTTTCAATGTGAGAGCTGCTCTTTGCACCCCAGTTGCAGCTCTGACAGCAGTGTTACACCCATATCTGCAGCAGGGAACAAGTGCAAAAAGATATCAGAGCAATTAATCTTCTTGCATGCAACGCATTTATCAACCCCCAGGTGCTTCCCAAGGAGGTAAACATCATTTCCCTTGTTATGCGCACAGGTCAGGCAGTTTCTATATATTAGTCTTACCTAAATCCCAAAGGATGGCGTTCAGAGTTAGAGCTGCCTGAGAAGCTCATATGCAGGTTGAATTTCAACAAAATATGTGGAAGAAAATATGCAGAATCTGTCACCATTTTTTTTCCTGGTTTCTACCTATTCCCACTTTTCAACCTTTTAAATGATTGTGTTCCTCCAATACATCCACACATAGCCTTTCAGCAGGGAATTTAATGTGAATTGGTCACTTTACAGTTTGTTGGTCCTAACTGATGCTGCCAAACAGGAAGACGCTTGGAAATACCGGGCTATTCATTTGTATGCCACGTGTGCACACAATACTGAGCTTAATTGGTGCTATTAAATCAGTCTCAAATTGAGAACAATGCATAAACATGCTTGAGAAACACAAAGCAACATTCTCTTACAGATTCACAATAGGTATCTTGGTCTGAATTTAAAAGGCATTTTTATGTCTAAACATGCAGGTAGCACTCAGGAGGATTTTTCAAAGCTCCTTTGTATACAGAGGTCAGAACTACCTTTTAACGGTACAAGTTAATCCATTAACCTGCTGAGAGGTTTTTTGTTATGGTTACATTCCCTTTCATCTTCACGCATCTAAATATCTCTGAAAATCTTGACAGTCTTTCAGAAAACTTAGGTCTCAACCAACTCCCTTCAGTCAATAGCAATAGTCAGTTTTTAATCTTTTATGCTGAACAAATGCCCATTTTACCCACCACGTGTTGTTGAAACAGACGGTTGCAAAATACATGTAGAATGGTGTTAGAAAGGTATAGTAGTGACTAGCTTTGCCACAGGAAAATATAGTAAGCATGAAGTCTTTGGGGAAATGAATGTTGCAATTGCAGAGCAGGGAGAAAAGTTTATTGAAAATCCCAGGCAAATTAATAAAGGTTGAACAGGAAAAAGCCATCTTGTTCTTCAATTCCCTCTGTAATTCTGTGGTTTCTGTCTTGCTGGGCAGG
Source organism: Pseudotriccus pelzelni (assembly GCA_035584735.1). NCBI lineage: Eukaryota > Metazoa > Chordata > Aves > Passeriformes > Tyrannidae > Pseudotriccus > Pseudotriccus pelzelni. Next base: position 7,105,398 of record JAWMRA010000016.1, on the reverse strand, counting down.
TGAGGGGGGAATGGGGATACTGCTGCATTGTGTAACATATACTGAGATACATCTCTGCAGGAAAAGAGTCAAGGTGTGGAAAGCAGACAGCATTCACAGTGCCCTGCAGCAGCTTTCTGGACATAAGACCTCCAGGCTGCCATAGGGAAGGCAACAGAGTCATCTGAGGATGTGTGATCAGATTCACACAAAATGAGATACGGGCTGCAAAGGAGGATGCATCTTCTGCAGAAGCTGTCCCTGCAAGCAGGCTGAACCACCACCTCCAACAGCAGCAGAGGCACCACCATCCCAGCACCTGCTGTGAATATGTCCTTGTCCTGTCCTCATATCCACAGCTTAGGCAGAAGTAGGACATCTTACAGCAGGAAAGGAAACCTGCAGGCTGCAGGTCAGAGATGGGGCTCTCTGCAACCACAGTCCCTCAAGGTATCTAGCATTTCAAAGAACAGCATATATATAGGACAGAAATGGGAATGGCATAGGCAGAGTCCTGAGAAAGAATGAGATGTTTATTTGTTTCACTAGTATGCACAAGAGTCAGAGAAATTAGTTTATATGCTAGATCACCCATGTTGCCTTCAACACAGCACTTTACCCAGCTGGTGCCTGAGGTTCAACATGCAGGATGCATTCAGACTTTGTGAGGATGGGCAGGAAGACTGCAATGCCAGGGGAAGCCAAAATACCGCCTTAGTTTTTATCACCACATCTACAAGCAAGGGGACTTGAGAGCAGGCAGGACACACCAGCCTCAACTGCAATACAGGTCACTCCAGCGCCATGGAGAGTGTAAGGCTGCTTGTAAAGCAGCATCTGGCTGCTGTGGCTGATCCAGCCAGCCACAGTCTTATGAATTTGTTCAGTTGCACATGTGTAATTCCTTATTAAGCAATAATCTGGTCACATCTTAGTGCTGGTGCCTGTTCTTCAAAACATTTAGCCAGAGGATTTAAAAGGAAGAGAAAGTCAGTAAATGTCACAATGCAGCAAATACCGGGTCAAATTCTCTTGATATTTGCTGTTTGAAAGCTGCAATGTCATACTGGCATAACTGCAGGGGCTTTTTGAAGCAATAATTTGCAGAAGCTTAAGTAATAAAAGTTAGGGGTTTGTTTTCCTCTCTCCTTCCACTGGAAAGCTTCCATCTGATATATTCAAGCCAAATTCTGGGATCTGAAAACAGACAATATCAAAGCCACGGCTGGTAGAACTTCAGCTGTATATACAGAAATGAAGTAATAGAGATAAATAATTAAAACACAGTAAAAATTCTGAGCATTACTTGGATGGTTCTTCCACATGCCCATGCTTTTTTCTGCACAGTAAAATCTGGAAGGTGGTGAAAGCTGGAATAACCACGAATATCTAAGTGTGATTTAAAACAACAATGAAAAATAAGGAGGAAATTAAGCTTTTGAGTAGATGGTGAGAACTGTTGTGCCATTGCAATGTGTGCCCAATGGTCCACACAACATCCAGACTGTATCCCTTTAACACAGGAGTAGAAAGAAACACATGGAGTAGATGTGTCAAAGACATGGGATGGTTCTGTCTTTTGTGTTCTGCAATAATCTGACTTTTACTGAGCCTGAGAGTAAAAGCTTTGTCTCAGAGGCATGACCTTTCCAAGGTTTACACTTCAGGGGGAATTTCCATTCCCCAGCCCAGAGCTGCAGCCGTATTGGGAATCAGCAGCCCTGTTCTTCCTCACCAGTCACTTCCTCAAGTTTTCAGGTTCTCTCCTTCACGTTCCAAGCCCTGTCTCCAAACACATCCCACAGCAGCTCAGCTCTGGGTTTATTTACAGCTTTTACTGGCATTGCTGCCATTCCAAGTGTTGCCCTGCAGATAAAGAGATCGAGAAGAGCCCTGCCAGTGTTAGCGAGCCAGAGCCTCGTGCAGCAGAGCCTTGTGGCATTGCTGTTACAAAACCTCCTCTCCCTAAAAACTCAGTTCACCTGCACGTGGTATATACTTTAGTATTTACTTTATCTCTTTTATTCTCTATAATTAGTGTTTGATAACTGCTCAGAAGAGCCTGAAAGACTCTGAAGACTTTGGAGATCTCTCCCTCTCCCACTGGAAATGAGTCTCTTGCATTGCCTTTGTTTCTCTAAAACCAGCTACCCTGCTGCTGCTACTGCTGGTGTGGCTCCAACAGCACTATCAGGACAGGGAATCCTACTGCAGAAAGGCTGTTGCTAAGGGCTTTGACACTGTGTCATTTAACTCTGCTCAGGGCAGGTCTAATCACTGCTGTGCTTTAAAATCACTGATAGTTCTAGAGACTGGCTTACACTCCACCTGCCAGCATTGCCAGCACTAGTGGAGCTGGAAAAAAGCCTGAGCAACCACAGGAAATTCTTAGGGCTGCTTTCCTTGTAGGGACAGCATGGTACAAAGTGCTGCTGTAGAAGCTCTGCACTCCTGTTTCTTTTCATTGTTTTTTCCTAATTTTCCTTGTCTACTTTTGGACCAAAAGCTTTTGTGGGGAGGACTTCACAGCTGCTTTCCGCCCCCTTCGTAAGGGCAACAAGCTTCTGGGTTGGAGGAGAAATGGCAATAAACCAAGTGAAAGGCAAAGGAGAAGGGATTCCTGGGCTCTCACACGTGCTGATACTCAAGTGAGTGCTCTCAGCGTTTTCTGCTCACTCTCCAGCCTCTATCAGAGATTCACGTCATTACCCAACTCAATGATTTCTTGAGGGGGGATTCTTTCATTGTTTCCTTGACACAGGAAAACAAATGCAGGCAAACAGGCAGATTGGGCACCTGTTCATCACCTCTCCAAGTACATTCAGATAGACTTTGCTAGAAATACTTTTCTGCCAGGCCTCCAGGGCTGCTGGGCTAATGCTTTCTGAAAGCCTTGGCACTTAACATCCACCTCAAACATGTTTACAAGGTCACATAACCGTGTTGCTCAATCCTCTCCTCACTCTGCCAGATCCACATTCACTTCATAGGCCACTTCAGCTGCATCCTGCCTGAGCATAAAACCTCTTACAAATCCACTACTCATTTCTCTTTCCTGTCTCTGTCCTTACTGAAAATCTCAGACAGAACTGACTGTACCCTCACTACCCTTAGTAAGGCTAAGAAACATAAGAAATGTGAGGATTTAAGTATATGCATTGAGCGTATGATAAGTCTGATTTTGGGTGACTTGCCCACAGTAACACACCATGTCTCACATTAGCACTTCAGACATGAGAGATCTTTTGTCTCCTACCATTAGACTTTTTGCCTTCTTTCCTTTTACAGCCCCACCACCACTGGTACAAAACTTCTCTCTGCACCTCCAGATCAGAAGCAGCTTACACACTCCTCATCTCACAGATAAATCCTCCAGCTTCCAGAAGTCATGCCAAACCCTTGATTCCTTCCTAAATTATGAAATATTTTGTAATCCTTCTTTCTGTGTTTTCATTTTTTAGAAAAAGTTTGATTAATTCCACTCTGTTCTTCCTGTGCTGCATTTAGTCTTTACCTAATCTTCTATGGGGGCTGTCATATCCAGCTGCAAAAAACCATTGTTAACATTAACAATTCATTCAACTCTGGGAAACACTCAGAGATGCAACTGCTGTATGAAATCAAGTCACACCTCCCATTTGGATGGGACTGACAGAAGTTTCCATGGTTTATGTGGGATATACCCCTGAGAGGTTTTAAAAGGCATTACAGTGCAGTCAGGCACCCAAGTGTTAGCTTTAATCTAGAACAAAGACCAAGAGCGAGACAGATACAGCAACATGAATAATACTCCCAGACCGGATAATATGTTCTAAGATGCTTGGGTAGCCCACACTGGGGGCCCTGCTGCAAACCTTAGGAGTTTTTAGCACAATGAGGTAGATTAAAGCTCGGGCAGAGAGAATCTCCCACCCAACAAACTCAGAGCTGCCTGCAGTACAGACATACCCAAAGTCATCATGTGAGGTCAGCCACGAACTGCATCTGCCATAGCCACTGGGTGTGAAAAGTCAAGAACCTGAGAACAGCAGCGACTTGCCCTCGTGCCATCTCTCCAAATATAACCCTCCAGCTCACCAAAGGGGAGGAAATCATGGGCGGGTAAAGAAAGGCTTTCAGTTGAAAGCATTGTTTCTCTTTCAAATGGTGACCTGAAATAGATGTAAAATACAAACTATACCTAAAAAAAAAAAAAAAAAAAGCAAAGAGCTCTTTCAAAATAATAGTCTTACTAAATGAGTTCCTCCCTTCCGATGACATGTCAAGTTGAGCTTAGAAGTGGATTTCTCTTCATACAATGCTCATTTACCAATTTTTTGGTGCCACATAGGCAGGTGCATCTGCAGCAAAACTTGCCATACCAAAGGCTACCAAGAGATGGCACCAGGATTTCTGTGTGCCACATGTTTGACCAGACCTCTGGAACAACCTTGGTGGATGGTATTCCTCTCTGCCTCATCAATTCTTCATCTATTTTCAAATCTAACCTGAAAGCATCTCTTTTTCCCTTGCCTCTACCTCTTAATTTTTCAATTTCTCCCATCTACTGCTATTAACAGTACAATGCCAGTAAAATGTAATTCTGAAATGCAACTCTATTTGTTCTGCAAAGCAGCACTGAGATACCATCAGTCTGAAATGAGATTTTGTAACTTATTATTAATATTAGAACAGGTCATTCTTTGAGAGAAACCACACAGACCGTAAAAAGAACAGAGGAGAAGGAACTGCATGAAACTGGGACACCTTTGGCTCCAAGATAATTTCTGCTATTACAATGGCTCATTGCATTACATTTGCACAGTAGGGTTTATTTAGTGATGCAACCATCCCCGCTTCAACTTATCTGAGATTTTAGTCAAGTTGAAGAGACACTTTATGTAAAAAAAATTTCCAGACAGCCCTCTTCCTTTTGTTGCTGGCATCATCCCATTCAGGGTGGTATTTACTAGTTTTATTTAGCAGGAATTCTAAGGTAAATCCTATGAAGATCAAGGCCAGATGAATAGCATGTCATTTAGCTGTGACATTGTTCAACAGAAATATTTTGGCCCTTCCTGTGAATTTCCTACAGGTATCAAGTGACATAAATAGTGTCTGCTTATTCTCAAAGCATTAATTAATTCTGACCACATTCCAATAGAATCATGTGTTACTTTCCAATTAAATATCCAGGCTGCTCAACATGATTAATGGCAAAACACAGACTAACAAGAGGAATTAAGAATGATTGACTTTTGATCTTTTATCAGGAGCCATTGCCAAATAAACAAAGACATAAAGATGTATATGGAGCGTTCCTCAAAAAGAAACCATCACAGCAGCTTCCATATCAGGTTGCAGAGGAACTAATCACCATGTCAGTGAATTGAGTTTCTTCTCTTTCTGAAAATCCCGTCTGGCAGTGGCCAGATATGCCAAATATTCTGTTTGAGCAAAGAGCAGCTGAAATTTTAGCCCAATCCAGGGGATGCAATTGCAGTAAACGTACATGGTGGTCTACCAGCAAGAAGTTATCCAGGATTAAGGATAGGGAAAATCTAACTGCCTGCTCTGGGGTTTGGAGCACATTTGTGGTTGGATCTCTTCCATGTGCCTCTCCATCATTCTTAACAGAAGAGATAAGTCTAGTGTTCAGGTCATGCCCACTACACATCTCTCTCTGTCTAAACCAGACACATACCACTGCCGTTCTGGTTTCTTCTGTCAGTTTTAAGGTCACAGGAGACCATTTGTACAAGCATTTGTTGATGTGGCACTTTGGTCACTTTTCAACACTATGGGCTCAATACTTCAATTTTATCTTGCATCAAAAGCACCAGTTTCAAGATGAGAAAACAGAATCTCAGTTGTATGCAAAAGGGTGTTCTAAAAAAGCAGAGTAATATATATATATTCCTTTGTTTGAAGCCTAATTTGAAGTTATATACAGCCTCTAAACTTATTCTTCAGAATTTCCAGGGTCTTTGTATTCTCCTTGGTGAATCTGGCATAATATCTGATTAAATATGGCTTTTAGCTTTAGATGTGCTCTCCTGATCACCCTGACATTCCTCTCTTCATTTGCATGAGCTCTGTTTTCTGTACTCCAGTAAGTCTTCCTTTCAGCTCACCCTGTGACAGAAGTATGTGATACAGGAACCACCTCATGACCACAGCAATGGTGCCATCATTATTCTTGTATGTTTCAGTTTCACAAGTCACTCCCCACCTCAAACCACCCTTGAGCATTTATCAGCCAAAAAAAAAGATGCACAGGTTGTGGTATTCTCCTTCCTCCTGGGTTTTGAACCCTGACACCAGTTGGAGAGGACTCCATTTTCCAGATCTCTCTCAGTAACCACCTACCTGACCCATCCTTAAATGCCCATCATGCTACTTCCAAGTTGCCCAGTCCAGACTCACCCTCCACTTCACAGAGAGAAATAAACATTTTTTAAGACACCTCAAGTTTCTGGAGGAAAACACTTGCCACAGGTGAAGAGAATTTGATTCTTTTTCCCTTTAGTATGTGAGGAATCCAGATATCCACCTCAGGTAAAATAGAGTTACACTGAAGGATTTCCTCCCTTTAATGAAAAGGGAGATTATCAGCTCAGCAGGCTTCTGAGGAGCTGGGACTATCCAATAAGCACCAAACATAGGAAGAATTGTGATCAAATGTCAGAAGTAGTTAATGCTGGACATGAGCAAAGGCAGATAATTTCTGCATATCACATTTTCTAGTGAATTAATTTGGCGCCATTCCCAGACCTTTTTTATTCACTTTCCACTTTTAATTAAGTAGTCAAACTTTACTGGAACAGCCCAGTGTAGAAAGCCAAGTATTGTGAATACTCACAGAAAGAGTTTTTATTTCTGACAAATATTCACTCTTGTTGCAATCTCTCATACAAGGTTTATGCGAACACTTACCATGAGCCACCCTGCTCAGTATGATAAATAGATGTACTCACAGAGCTTTAAGAAATAAAGACATTTTAAAAGACTCTCCAAATTGCTTTAATAAAACTGCCCACCAATCTTTTAACAGTAGAATAAGGAAGCATAATGGAGGGAACGACTCAGACACTAGTCATCCCACCATTTGCCATTTTCTGAAGCACAGGTCCTCCTCATGAAACGAGAATAAAATCTGGTTCTTTATTTTCAGCCACTTTGATACTTTATCTTCAACTTGAGGAGTCCTAGAAGAGCCTGCACATCACGTAGGCACAAACACACAGCCTCCAAAGCCACTGGAGAGGAAACCTAATACTTGACAACCTAGAGACAGTCACACAAAGAGACCCAGATCCTGACTGACTAGAGAACAAAGATCTTCCACTGTCACATTCCATAACACATCCAAACATCTCTCAGAACAAGTAAGTTGGGAAAAAAAGCAACAATGTTGAAAGGGACACTGGAAAGTAGGAGAAGGGTAGAAGTTATGGAACAAATGAGGAGTAATTAAGATGAAAGGTGAAAAGAGCAGTGACCATTGCACTGTGTGGGGCATCAGAGATGCTACATTAGAGAAGGTGTTGATGGAGTGAAGATTTGAGTGTCCCACACACACTCATATCAGATATCACAGCTACTGACATAAACAGAGCTGAGAGAGACAGAACATTATCTGGTTTTATTTTAAACTATCCCTGTAAAAGGTATCAAAAAACTTTTCCTGCAGCACAGCATCATGAGAGATGGGCAAGACAGCCTCGAGTCTCTGACTCACTTGGATTTCATTGTGGTCAGCTCAAGAGATCTCTACACCTCAGAGAGTTTTGTGGGTTTTCCATGCACCTTTTACCTCAGATATGGGTAGTTCTGGAAAGATCTACAGTTATGGCACCAGCAACTCGAAGACCTCAAATGCCTAACTAAAGCCCATAAAGTCCATGAGTCACAGTCCCAGGGGAATCAGAGATACTTGGCATGTACCCAGAGAAGGTCAACTGGAGCATGGGGAGACTATTTCTAAATACCCCAGAGCTTTGCCACTGGGGAAAATAAATAGAACTATGTATCTAGTTTCCACTTCTTAGCTGGCTAAATAAATAGCTCTCACAGGGCACTCTCCAGGGCAGATTCTTAAAGTGACCTTGGTCCTGCTGCTGCCCAGGACAGGGGAACACGAGTGTACCCACAAGAGAAGTGGTGCATTCCTGGCAGCTGATCAGAGAGCAAGAGTAATCTCAGCTCCCACAGTTGCCAGCTGTTCCTTCCCAGCAAAAAGGCAAACCATGGTGGTACATAGTTATGAAGTGGAGAGAAGGTATCAAGAGCAAATACAAAGGGAGTCTCAGAGGACTTCTGGGACGACACTGGAGTTTTCCTCAGTAGGCAGGTTATAGACCAGTGTTCTCTACAAGTTCCATATTGATACCAAAAAAGAAGCAGACGTTTTTGTGAGCAACTAACTACACCAAAATACCCCACTCCAGATTTCGGCACAGCCACAGCAACTATGGGAAGATCTGCACCAGTGTCAGATTACCAGGAGCACACATTAGGCTAGACAAAGCACATGACTCTTTTTATCCTTTCTCTCAACCTCAGAAAACTCACCTATAAGCTCCCTACCCCAGTCACCTCACAAATTTATAGCTGAAGCAACTCAAAACACAGAAGGAGAATTTCACATGTACTCACCTCCATTTTCTGATGAACTGTAAAGATGCTTAGGATTTTCATACCACAGCTATCCGAGGCATTTGCTAATACTGGGAAAGAAGATCTGTAGCCCACCCTGCAGTCTGTACTTCTCGTCTCAGGACCTAAATTCTTGTCAACATCTCTTGGAGCCACTTTCCCCAGCAAGAGCAGCACCCTCAAACAGACTGCAAGCAAGAACAATTTCTACTAAATAGTAAGAAACTGATGTTGTGAACTGTGTTGCAAGTGTGAATTAAAACAAAACAGGTGTGTGTTGTTCTTCTGATGTCTCCACAGGTGCCCCCAGTTATGAAACAAAAGGCTCAGCTCTTAGCCTTGACCAGGCCAGCTGAGTGGCCACCAGACTTCAGCTGATTTATGGTTCTTGTTCATTAGACCAGGTGTAGGTGGGAGCCAAATCACCTTTTCCTGTGAACTAGGTCCCAGAAAGATTTTATGCTTCAATTTCACACTCATACAAATCTGTTTTAAGAAGAGCACAGATATTTTAGGAAATAAAAAGAGAATTAGGAAACTGAACTAGCAATGAGGAAGCTCAGGTAGACAACAATTAATGTATGAGATAACTTTTTTCAAAGGGAAAATAAAAGCTTTTCAATAATAAATAAAAAGGCTTATTAGTAACAAACCTGAGGCTTTACTGAGAACAATTTTGAGTTTGTTCTTCTGGTGTGTGTGTGTCTGTGTCCCAAATGGAAAAAAAGGTCCACAGAAGAGTTCAAAAAATTCTTGTACATCAGATAAAAGGAAGAAAAAGCTAAATATTGCATATTGACAATCCAGAATCATTGAAATCAAAAGCAGCATGTTTCTCTGAAGGCTATTTCTTTCTCTTTCTGCTTAGAAGAGAGTATTCTAGACCACTTTACAGCCTACATTACACCAACCCTCAGTACTCACTGCATCTCCAAATGAATTTCAGCAAAAAGCCAGCCTAGAAATGTTTGACAGATACCAAGTTTTCCACTTTCCCCAGAGGTAACAGCAAGTGGAAAAAAACACTTCTGCACAAAATTCATTTTAAAAACCTTTATGTAGCCAGTCCTATTGCTTAACAGAGAACTGGTGCAGGCAAAAGTCCTATTACACACAGATTCTGACCTATAAGGCTACCACAGAAGTAGAACTACCACTATTCTAATCACAGCCAACTCTTCCATAGAAAGGAAATCAGAGAACTAAGGGGAATTTTCTTAGTTAAGTACAGGCTTGGACTCATCAATCACTTTTGGTTGCCTCAGAAGTCAAGTCCATCTCTAACACATCCTGGGCACCCCTGTCATACACAAAGCAGTTCTCCAGGCTCCCTAAATCTTAAAGTTATAACCTGAGGTCTTAGTGGAATGTTGAAGGATGTTCAGATATCCTAGGAATAATACTGTAGCAATAATATTCTTTGAGTTCCTCTCTATAGGAAACATTCTGGTATCACACTTTTGGACAGACCACGTCTCAGGTACTCTAAGAGAGAACTGAGTTGTGAAGCAGTTCCAGGTACTTAGCACAGTACTAGAAAGCCAAAAGCACAGGCAAAAAGTGAGTTGGCTACCATCAACAAGGCAGCTGCAATTCAAATTCTTTCCCATGCAATGTATTGTGTTACTGGTGATACTGGGAGAACTGGTGTCAGTCTTTGATGGTGACATCAGGATGGACATTATTTACTGGCACCCTCATCCAGAATGACTGGCCTCTACTTCAGCCACAACTGAGCAAGTAGTGGCCAAGCTGCTGTGCTGTGTCTGTCCATCCTTCTCACCTACACACCATGCTCAGCCTGGAACTGCCTCATCGGTGGTCACCAGCCATGGACTTCACCCATGTCAGGTCCATGCAGGAGCCAAAGCCAACTGAATGCTGCCATGTCCCTGCTGAGATGTGCATGAGGAAGCAGAGACTGTGCTCCACAAACCGCTGCATGTCTCAGCAGGAGAACTGGCAGGTTCTGTATTGCTTAGGCAAATGGGATTGTGTGGGCACAGCTCACAGCAGTAAATTCTTCCTCCTGTTTTTAAAGAGCAAGTCACAGAAATGTGTCCTTCTGTGGTGCTTTCCACGTTACAAAGTTTGCCTTGAAAGGCATCTGAGGAAGTGGTCAGAATGGACAACTTGGGGACTAACATTTGGCACTAAGACGGAGATATAAAATGGACTCACTGTCTTCAGGAAAGAACTATTTGAAATATGTGGGATGGGCTTAAAACCAGACCCAGATTAATACTAGTAAGAACTGTCATACTTCAAAAATATCATGATGACTTGCAGATGATCATGACTGTCTGCAAAAGGAGGATGAGGCAGTACTGCCACGATTCCACCGTACCTGCCCCCAAGGCAGGTGGTGGCAGGAGGTTCTTGCTAAGCAGGGGTAAATGGGAACAGCTTGTCTGCTGCCAGCACAAGCTTCTCAAAACCCAGTCGTGGCTGGGGAACAAAGGAAGATACCTTGCAATCAAACTGCCATCCCTGTATAGGGTACACTACAAATAAATGGCCACCAGCATGAATCGTATGATGAATCATGGCATTAATGTGTCCTTCAGGGAACTATTTCTGCCTCTTAAAAAACCCTGCAGATTAAAGTGAGTGGAAACGGCATACATTTCTGATTTCTATGCTTCTTCGAGTGGAACCAAAATTTTATTTCTTGCTGTCCTGGAAAGATGGGTTCCCTTGGGGCTACTGCCTACCTGACCGTCCTGACATGTCTCTTGCTGTAGGGAGTGATGACTTTGAAAAGCAGCTCCATGGCTCCATTGATGCCAAGCATAGTTCCTGTGGTAACTAAGGCAATAAAAGAAAAAAGCAGTCAGCTCTGAAGCAGGCAGTCTGTAATGTGTTTTAGAGGAGATGTGGGGAAGGGAGTAGCTGTCCCTGGGGCTATGAGCTCTCTGGGCTCCCATCTGGACTTCACAGGTCACCTTACAAACACAGAAAGTGAAGCACAAAGCTGTCTGTGGACACGACCAGAGCCAAGATCAGGTGCAAAAGCAGTCCTGCAGCTCTTTTCCATGTTCCCCAAAGCCCCTTTTCCTGTAAATATTGTACTCTCTAGAAAACAAATCATAATTAAATAAGGTCTTCTCCCAGAAAAATGACAAATTCATCCCACATTTTCTACATGTAACTCCATGAGGACAGTTCATTTCATAGGGTCTTGGAGGGCAGAATTTTCTTTCTGTGCTATTATTCATCAGGATGAAAGTGAGGTTTGGGGGCAGGGGTGCTTCTGAATGCAGCTTAATTTCATCTAGGCCAATTTTCCCTTTAATCCTTCACTTGTTAACACACTAGGAACTTTCATAGATAAATTTTACAATCAATTCCAAAAATGCCTGATGCATAAACTAGGTGTTTAGCAAGACTTCCCCACTATGAGACAGCATCTCTGTGTAATGAAGGGACAAAAACAGCTCTGAAATATTAAATGCAAGCGACCAAGGTGAAAGGATCAGTAATCAACAGCAGCCAGGAGAGCTGGCTGCGTGCCCACTGCTGGGTTTTGGCTGTTCTGTAGATATCTCCCAGTGGTCATCAGAGAGCTGCCAGAGGGCCCATCATCTCCTCTCGTCCTACCATGTCCCTGCCAAGCTGTCCTGTGATGGAAAGCTTTGCAAGGCTTGCCAGCTACATTCACACTTGCTTGTAATTCATTAGAGACAGGGTGGTGGACAAGGCTGTTCAAACTCATCCTGCCCCAGAGCAGGACATGGGCAGCCAGGGACATCTGGTGATAGTGAAAGGAGCAACCCAGCGTGAAGAACTGGTTCATGAGATGAGACAAGGACTCATCCGTTTTGCTTTCATACCTAAGCACTCTCAGAGCATAATATGCTTCTGGATTTCCTATAGTTCCACTCCATAAATATAATTTTTAAGGTTGGGAACATGTAATCCCCTAGTTTGGTACCACATCCACATAGAGTTTCACCTAACTTCTCCTGCATCTTCCCAGCTGGGCCACAGAGCCCACAAAGCCAAAGCTACTCATGGAGGGGAAGGACATCTGGAGAGTGCAGGAGGTACCTGGAGAGTAACAGAATTGCTCCAGCAAAGGTGCAGAGCTGAGTTTCTGGGGTCTGACATTAACAGAAAGGAGCCCACGCTGCAGCATCCTAAAACCTCTGCAAAAACTGCAGCTGAACTGGAATGGAGGTGCACTGAAGCAAGGAGCAGGGAAGTGTGTAGATCATCATTTGGGGTGGAAGGCAGCACAGGGTCACTGCACAGCTGTGAAACCCAAATAAAGGCACGTTTCATCTTCTGGTCTTGGCTGCATTTTCAGCCACACTCAGCCTTTCAAATACTGCTTATCATGGGGAGAGGGGCTGAGTGCTTTAGGCTTGGCTGCTTGCCTGAGAAAGCCCATTGCACGAAGCAAACTCCTGTACAGAGAGAAGGGACCTGCAGGGCAGGGCGCCAGGAATGCTAAATCTCAGGATGCATATAGTAGATCCAGACAGGATGGCCATCAAGAATTATCTGCTGGGTAAGGGATGTGGAGAAGGAGAGGAAAGGGTTAGAGTGAGCAAAGGGAAATTTGTACTGATGAGCTCAGTGATTCATAGCAGGGAAAGCCTGTTTGAATCTCTAATGATCCCAGGAGAGGATATTGGAAATCCCATTGCTTGAATCATTTCACATGAGGGCATTGCCATCCAAGAAAAGCTGGGAGACTGCACAGGTGGGGGAACATTAGACAGAAGACCAGGATCTAATATCTGCTTCCTGGGGGACCTTGAATGTGTAACTGATTTTTCTCTCCCTCTGCTTCTCCACCCGTATTTTCCTTCCTCTTGGAGCTGCTCTGAGGATCAGTGCAATTAACAATAGTGAGACTCTTGGCTGTTATGGTAATGGGAACTGCATAGAGACTTAAGGTACCTCAGTCTCCAAGCAAAAGAATTGACTGTCTTTTTTCCAGAATAGGAGACCATTGCCATGAATATTTTTCACTACAGCACTTTTATTTCCATAGTCCGTAGATGAAATGCACTGTAAAGGCTGTATAGGCCCCTAGGGGAGCACCTTCTGTGGTTGTTCTGGCTTTTGTGCCTGATTCTGTATATTAATGGTGCATGCAGGCACCTTAACAGGAATAATGTTTCTTTGCATTGAAACGGCTACAGAAGAACTCTGACAGTTGTCACATAGAGAAAGAGAGGAAAATCCTGGCACTCACCATTAGAAGCACAAACTCTCAGGACCCAGAGGCAGTGGGTGAGGGACAGGTGGTGGTCCAGGTTTCTTCTTGTCAAGCTCAGTATTATATCAGTGGCTTCTGCCTTTTGTACTTTCAGGCCAAACTTCCTATCTGTGAAAAGCAAATAAGAATCAAACTATTGCAAAGGCCAGGTCTTTGCAGAGGTGCTGATAAATGTATTTGCACCAAAACTTGTAACTCAAGATCTCATAACAAAGACATTCAGTTGTATCAATGAGTTAAACCAGCATTAATCCCTCTAAAAACAGGAAAATATGGGATTGCCTGGAGTCACCATGTGTGAATCATAGAGTAGTTTGGGTTGAAAGGGACCTTTAAAGGCCACCTAGTCCAACTCCCCTGCAATGAATTGCACTAGACCAGGTTGCTCAGAGCCTCTTTCAATCTGACCTTGAATGTGTCCAGATATGGGACATCCATCACTCTCTGGATGATCTGTGCCAGTGCCTCCCCATCATTTTCATCATAAAAATATTTCTTCCTTATATCCTCTCTGAATCTACCCTCGTTCAGTTTAAACCCGTTACTCCGTGTCCGATAGAAACAGACCCTACTAAAAAAGTCTGTCCCCACCTTTCCTGTAAGCCCCCTTTAACTACTGGACGGCCACAATAAGGTCATCCTCAGTGTTGAGCCCCCCACCCAAGAAGCCCCAGCAGTACCTCGTTGGCCGACCCTGGCCAGCAGGCGCAGCAGGGGCAGGAGGGTGCTGTGGTCGGGGGGCTCACTCCGGGCAGTGGCAGAGAGGGCCTGCAGCAACGCCTCACTGCCCCCTTTGCTGATCACATAGTGGATCCTCCGTCCGGTCCCTGGGGAAAAGGGAACAGACCGCTCAGAGCATCCCTTCCTTGAGCCACAGCTACCACAAACCCTCAGCACACGAAGTTTCCGTGGCCTTTCAACAGTATTTTAGCACTATAAACCCAAGAGCATTTGCAGAACTGGCCGTGGATCTCAGATACCCCTGGCCTGGAGACACAGCTAATGGCTGCACAGTGGAACTATGTGCTCTGCTGCCTGTTACTACGACAATCATTGTCTTCCCAAACTCACGTGATGCAGAAGTTTTTCTCTGTGCATTGAAATGTGGCAGAGAGGAATGAGCAGAGACACCGACAGGTTTCAAAGGAGCAGAAGACTCAGTGATCTTTTCTTAGATATTGGGAATTAAACAAGGAAAGGACTAAAGCTGCAATGGGCTTCTGCCAAATGAAAAGGAATCCAGGGGAAGCCTTGGAGACAGCTTTCAAATAAATCTGGGTCTCCAAAGAAACCACATTCTAATCATGTGAGCCCTACTGTGTTAACAGATATTGACCCATGGGAGATTTGAGCAGCAGCTCCAGGATTAGTGGTTGGAGGATGCTGCTTGTTCAGTTCCTGGAGGGGGAGCAGTGCCTCCTATCTCCATGTAGACAATCCTTCCACCCAGCTGAGGAACAGGACTGCAGGGCTCCAAAAGAGAGGCTCAGATGGACAGGTGATGCCTGTGGTGGGACTTCAGTGAGGAACCCAGAAAGCTCCAGCACTCGCCGATGCAGCCCCCATAGCCTGGCAACTTGGCTGGCTAGGGAGCTGCTTAGCAAATGACATTTTTATGTAGAAGAAGGAAAAGAAACTTCATTAATTTTTTTCAATTCTTTTGCTAATTCACTTATTTTTTTATGTGCCCTGGGCACATGCAGTGACATCCCTTCCTTGCAGGCCAGGGTGGAGGTGCTTTTCGGGGAGAGAGTCCATTAGAGAGTCCCTGGGCTCTGGGAAGCCAGGCCCCTCTTCCTGTCTCACAGCCCTCTCTCCAATGGCACTGGTGAACATTTCTGGTGGTTGACTGACAGGGATTATGAAATACTTTGAAACCCATGGTCATCCTTTAACAAAAAAAAAAAAAAAAAGAAAAAAAAAGAAACTATCTCTGGGTCTTTTTTTCTCTTTAACTCACTGAATAGGCTCAGTTTTCCAAACACAGGAGTAGTGACTGTTGGTTTATACATACAATTCATATTTTGTTCATGTTGCAAACACCTGGCCAAGTTTAATGCAGGAATGAATTCCCTGACCTACTTGAGGACCCCTTTCTCACCACAGTCCACAGTCATTGTCTCAGACCTTTGTTTCCTTACCCAGAGACAGCAAGTCAGTGAGGACACTGAGAATATTCAGGATGACATCTTTGTCACAGGAGCTCTGAAATAAAAACACACCAAATTCAGTAATCAGTTCAGAACAGTGAACTTCATGCTGCACAGGCCAGCAGTGCAACACGTAGTGCAGAGGCACTGAGGTCCATGTTTGGATACTGAGCACTTTTCGTGCCATCTGGCCAGTGGAAACATATTGGTAACACATTTTAAAAGCCTCTGACAGATCATACTACACAATATTTAATACACAGTAGCATTTCTGTAGAATTTACATATAAATTCTAAATTAAAGTTCTCCTTTCTGGTTTGATCTGACTACCTCAAAGTTGAGAAAATTCTGTATCACGTAGAAATGTTAAATGCAGGGTGGTTTTCCATGACAGCATGTCTTATTACTGGCAGTTGAAGAACAAAATATTTAAAATATATTAATCCAATCTACAAGAAAATTCTCCTGTCTATGCAGCTACAACCATGTGGAAGACTTGAATCTGGGGTGCAGAAAAATGCCCTAAATTTATTTTTAAACAAATATAATTTAATTTTAAGACCTAGTAACAACCATACTTTAACATCACACATTCTGCATTAGAGTCACTTTAAATTTTGCACTAGAGGAAATAAGATATGCTGTACTTGAGGAGAAGGAAACACATGATATCAACCATTCATCTGTGTGACACATTAGACCCCTTCTTTAATCCTGCTCCAAACAGATTTCACTGCTGTGATTGAAGAATTAATCATCAGTCTGTATTGCTGCCTGAGGGATTTGGGCTAAGTTCTGGATATCATAATTTCTGAACAGATACAACACAATACAAATTCCCAATATAATAGAAAGCCTACATTTGTGTAGCCTTGGTCCCAGAGAACCTCAGGATCACATAAACTATAATGGAATATGTTAAACTCCAATTAAATTATGACAATAGGAAAATACCTTAAAAATATATGGCTCCTATATTTCTGACTGTGGAACTGCTTCAGAAATTTAACCTACTGGTATCTATTCTGGATATATGGGAACATTTTGCCAATCACATTGATTCAACCATTCTCTGACATATTTAACATTATGCAATTGACATATTTAAGACAAGGAATTGAGAAGTAACATCTAGCAAAAAGAAACTCTAGAAAGAATATGAGGGAAATCTAATTCAGGTCTGTAATAATGACTACTAATTCAAATGGACAGGTTTTTTCCAATGTATCCCTGACAAAGTCACAGCATAAGCTGACATGGTGCTGAGGGTTGCGTAGCTAATTAGGGAGCTGTAGTTCATAACTCATCCTTTGTTATAATAGGGGAGGGTATACACTGAATGAGACATAGGGATGAAGCAGGAAAATGGTCAGTCTTCAGTCAGACCAGGTGACTGTCAGCCTGGATAAACAGATCTGTCACAGAAATCCTGTAGGATGCTCAGCAGCTCCCTTCAGCCAAATCTCCTTCTGTATTGGCAAACGGTGTGTACCATTTTCTGCCCAAAATATTTACGTTACTGCCGAAGTTTCCAAGCTTCTGTGTCCTAAACATTGTGTGTATTCTTAGATTCCTTTTTTTCACCATAATAATTAAAAAACTCCAAATCTCTGAAAACCAGAAATCCCATCACATTGGTGTCAGTCAATTACCAGTGCTATCAGACTTTCACTGCTCAATACATATTTCATAGTGGCATAAGCAAGGAACAGGGACAAGAGTATCAGGGGAGCAAGAGAAAAGAACAAGATGTGGTTGGGGAAGGAAGAAAGGAAGAGGAGTCAGGTGAGGATGAGAGGTGGGAGCAAACAGGCAGAGAATCACTTCTGAAATGGGTTCTCAGGGGAGGAGGGTCTGTGAGCTCTGCTGCCTTTCTAAAAGCTCACCTTATTTTTGCTCTCAGGCAAAATCCACAGGCAAAGTGCCTGTACCCATCCCCATCTCAGAGCTGGCCCACGCCCAGAGCAAGCCCCTGCTGTTTCCATTCGTCATTAACTCAAGCAGAGATCTCTGCACTGAACATAAAAGTTTAGCCCTTTTATGATCTATGTTGAAATCAAAAGGCTTGGTATTAGGACAGGATTACTGCTCCTTTCAGAGCCAAGACAAACAGAATACATGGCTTTAATGAAATCCAGTAACTCGGTTCACCAAGTATTGCCACCCTCACCTTAGATGGGTCCAAATTTGTGCTACTGGTTCAAGGGACTACAGAGTGAGTAAAATCTGCAGGGTCAGAGCAGCTCTGCACGATGTTTCTTTTAGGTAAGACATATAGTTTTAATCTCACATTAATCTTTCTAATTCGTGTCTTTTTTCATTAGTCCGTAGTCCTGAACTAGCTGAGTTGTCCAAGAGCAAACAAAGAGCATTCAAAGCTCTTTTCCCAAGAGTTTCTTGGCATTTTTTAGCATATGGACTAAATAATCAGGGCCAGGCTGTCAGGAGTGATGAGTACCCATCAAATTTACTGACTCCAGGAAGAGTTAATGTTCTCAGCACCTTTTTAAGTATCAGGATTGGCTAAATCAGACTGTCCTCTGGTTTTGTCTTGCTGCCTCTCAGTATCCCTTTCCTCTGTAGGTGGATGGATTACACATTAAGGTTTCAGTAATGAAGTCTTCATTGATTTATGCTCCTATTACACTGGGTTGTTTATTTTAACTGATTGGATTGTGGGTTCCTAAGCCATTAACACAAATAGTGATGACATAAGATATCCTCTGACTTTCCATGAGCTTTATCCAGGGACTCAGGCAAACAAAGAACTTGAGGAGACATGAAAGATCAACCTTAAAAATGTGAAAGTTAAAGCTGGGTTATACTGCCAAATATTTTACCTGAATATTTACTCTTGATATTTTAACACTAAAACTCTGACTATGTTAGTGCCTCATTGCCCCCCTTCTACCAGTGCACTAGAGAGGGAGTTGGATGACTTGTGCATTGGCTGAAACAGAGATAAAACAGTGAAACAGTGGATAAAACCCAGTACAAATTCCAATATATTTCCCACTAACTTTATTGGCACCACTGAATAATACAGAATACTGCAGAACAACACAGCTCCAATTTATAATAGCAAGACAACACAGAAAAAAAACAATCCTAAAGTTGCTATTGTCTTGCTAGATCCGTGTGGAAAAGAAACAGCTCAGATTTTGATTAATTACCTTGAGGTTTCCAAAGTCATCAAAGATATTTGGACATTGAAATCTATTCAAATCGATTGTTTAAATTAATACACATACCAAACTGTTTGTGGATGAATTGCCAACAAATTCATTCATAAAAAACATTCAGTAAATCTTTTTGAACAGTAAGTACAAACGAGAAAATCACAACATGTGCCTGATCTAAAAAAGATGAATAGAGTAATTTCTTTAATGCAAATTTCTTACCCTGCTCCGGTAAATATAAACACATTACTTATTTTTATTGAAAGAGATGTTTGATGGTTTAAGAACAAACCATAACCAAAGAGAGAAGTAAAATTCCTCTTGCTGAGTATTTTCCTTTCCTGCCAGCACTTACAAATGTTACATACAGCGTCTACACATGTACGGACTAATGAAGATGCATTCCTTGTATATGGGTGGAATGGGAGCAGAGAAAAGTTTCCTGAGGCTCAAGTCAGATTACAAAACCACTGACCTCCTGCAGGATTTCACTTAAAGGATTTAAAGTTAAAGCCAAATTGTTACCTATTAACGACAACCTGTAGTTGCCTTTCACAGCTGGCAGCCGGACAAAGGCTAAAGTAACAAAAAACATCACTTTAAATATCAGGCATGGCTGTGCTTTTTGGTCAGAGCCCCTCATCTCACTTAGCCTTTAGCAAAGCCTGCTGTCTTTCTAACCCAACTGAGAGTATCACAGGGCTGAGCTCAGATGCGTTTAATCAGCTCCCAGCTGATAGCTCCTCTTTGAGCTTTTTCTGGGAACTAATCCCTGAAACACTGGGGTTAGCTTGGCTGGAGCTCCTCAGAGATAAACAGCAGGAGGATGGAGAAAGCCAGGAATAAAAAAATACCCCAGCTCGCAGTCATTGATACGTTACAGGCAGCAAGTGACTAGTCAGTGACATTGGGTTTGGAGGACAACAGCTCGATCCCAACATCCTTCTGACTGGCAGCTCAGGTTATTTCACTGACCCACTATTACACAGGGAACAGCTCCTGTCTCCTTGTCCTGCTCCTGGGAACATGCCAAGACAAGCTGTTATTTACTCAAGACAAGATTATGAAATTGCAAGTAAGCCACAGTAACAGGTAACTTCGTTTTGTCAGAGAAGTCTCCAGGGATGTTTTCCACAAGACTCGAAGACCCCACAGTGGTGGGTGTTTCATGGCCCAGCTGAAGTACAGCAGCCATCAGTGCCATTCACCTTCTAGCACTGCCTTAAAACAAAGACTTCCCACAAACTCAGTCTTTTGGGCTTTTGTGTCTTTTGCCCAAAGGCAAGGATTTCTCCAAATGAGACACAGAAACTACTCAGAGTGTTTGCTGTGAGTCTAAGCATTAATGTTGAAAAAAAAATGAGAAAGAAATCAAACAGCATTAATTTGTGCAGTGCGATATTTACTAATAAATATTTTATTTGAGGGAAGAAATACAAAGCAGTTATTCCAATCACAAAAATAATGAATGCAAAATGAAAGAAGTCACTCTTGCAAGACAACACATAACATGATTTTTACCCATACACCTCTTAAATTAATTGTTGAATAGTCTCACAAAGCTGTGTGACTGCTTAGGGAAAAAACAAAAACAAAACAAACCTAAAACCTAAAATCAACCAAACAGCAACAAAAAAAAAGGTCTGATTTTAAAGAAAGGCTGTTGCTGCACTGGGCTAAAAAACTTCCAGACCTGTTCGTTTGAGTCTTTTTCAGTGAGAGCAAGGAATAGGATGTCCAGTTCCAGAGTTTGTTTGTTTATTTGTTTGTTTATTTTTAAATAGCTTGTTTCTAAATAGGGAAGCAGGATTTGACATGTTCAAAATACATTCTCCTCCCTTCTCTTACCCTTAATAAATTTGCTCACACAAATAGCAGTCAGCAGCCCAACTGCCTGTGTAATGAGACTTGCATCTGCAAGTCAGATTTCTCACTCTCGGCACTCAAAAGCTTATTGAGAAATTCTGGTGCAAAATTAATGCTGGCTAAAATCAAGAGCAGGTTAGAGGATGAGCAGCATTAGTCCTCCCTCTCCCTGGAGACCTCTAGAAAAGATTGGGTAGCTAATTACTGTATTAATGTTTAAATCAGAGATTGCTCTGCCAGCGAGGTAAAGCTGCCCTACCAGCCCCAACTGCCGGGCACAGCCACTCACCATTGGCATTATGGATTTGCCAGCTGGATATCTCCTTCCCACAGCTGACTTTCCAGCCTTACAATAACTGTAAAGCCAGGTTTGGTGCCTTATGTTCTGTGCTTTGTTAGAGTAAATTGCTTTTTCTAATTTAAGAGGAGCTAAAAATTCGCACTTAAATAAGAGAGCAAAATACCCTGGAGAGTTTCTTGTCTGTGTGTTCCCATCCTCAGCCTCAATATTCAGCCAGCTAACCGTGATTTCTTCTTGTTGGAAACTTATTATCTACAGTGTTTGGTACATGGAGGTTTAAAAAAATAATCATTATTTCTGAAGAGGGGAAAAAAGGATTCAGGGACCTCTGAAATATCAGTAGGCAACTGCAAAATAAGGGAGGATTCAAATTAAAGGGACTAAAGCCTAAATTTTGTTATAACCAAAAAACCTTGTTAATAATACCGCCATCATCCAGCTTTGGAAGGATCCCAAGAAATTACAGTCGAGTTGCCCCAGCTCCCAAAATACCCATCCAAATGTCCTCAGCATCAGCACAGGTGACACCATCCTCTGTGGTAAACAGTAAGTGCATTTCTTTGTCCAAATCTGGATTTCCCCTTCTGAGGAGTCAGATAGGCCTGAGCAAGCCAGGAAACTCTGAGGAGACATGGAAGGAAACGGGGCTATTTAAAGACTCGGAGATGAGGACCTTGCTGCTCTGGGAGTGTCCTAAGTGACCTCTTTAATCCTGCAAGAAAGGCGTTCGCAGCTGTGGGGGATCACGTAGCCCTCAAACTGTACACAGGGCAGCCAAGGGACCTCCCAGGACAGGGCACGTGGCCCAGGAAGCTCTTGCTCCTGTTCCCAAGCCTTAGAGATGAGTCCCTCTCCCTGGACCCAGGCACCCCTGCGAGGCCTGGCCAGCACCCCATTGACCCAAGCACCACCCATTTTCCTTCCTACTGATGCTTAACACCAAGCCAAGTTCTGTGCATCAGCCCAAAGCAGCAGTTGTGAGAATATAGCAAATACTCAATAAAAATCTCCCTCCCTCTGGCCTGCTGCAGTCAGGTGAGTGGCTTTTTTCATGAATTGCAATGTCCTGAAGTTATGTTTTTTTCTCATCCTTGTTTTGCACTTGGGTGTGAAAACCTGCAACTTTTTTGTTCAACAACACACCAGATCACTTCTGCGGGTGATGATTCCAACCCTTCCCTATGGATGGCAGCTCATCCAGGTGACTGGGAAGGAGCAGTGCCTCAAAGCAAACTTCTAAGATGCATTGTACAAGGCTTTGCTCCTATTCACTGAACTTCGTGACTTCTCAAAGGATAAAGGCTACACCCTGCAGGACTGAACCGCTTCAAGGCAGAGATGGGCAAAATCCAAACTTACATCCGAATGTCTTCAAAACACTGAAGGTGTTGAGATGTAACAGCTTGGCTTGAGCTGATCTCTAGCCAAAATAACTTGGTGAATAACATGGTGGAAATCATCTGTGCCAAGGAATCTTACTATATTTAATGCAATAAATTGCACTAACATAACACCTTTCATCAGAGGATCACAGATTTCTTCACAAATATTAATTAACACCTGCCCCACTGCATCCCTCATCAAGAAGATCAGATTAATTGTCCCCTATTTTCCTGGTGGGAAATATCACCCCGTGGTGGGAAATTCACTTAGTCAATATCTAAGAGGATCGCTGGCAAAGCCTGCATAGCTATTACAACAAAGTGAAGCAGAAACACTGTGTGCACAGAAGTGCTGTGGCTTTCAATCACACAGTTCCATTCATTTGTGCAGGGCTCAAAAATTTCTTTCCCCGAGCTCAGTCTTCTCCTCTCAACTTCCCAGAAGCAAGTACAGTGGGATAAAACCATCCACTGCAAGGAATTCTGATGCCAGACTGGGATTAAAAAGGGCTACTCCCCCACCAGCGGGTGATAGCCCTGTTTGCAAAGAGATTCATCTTTGCGCCAAGGGATGAGGGAGATGCAACATTTAATTAATCCATACAGGAATTAAGAAGCACATAGACCATGTTCTTTCCAAAGAACATTTTACTTGCTGTGTCAGAAAGACTTGAAGGTGTTTCACCCCACTTCAGAGCAGGTAGTTCATGTCAGTGCCACACCATTACTGTGTCACTCTGATAAAATATATTCACATCCAGATATCCGCAGGAATTATGTCCTGACAGGCTGCAATATCTTGGATACTGTTGGCAAAGTAGACTGCTTTTTTCCTCTCTTTCTTTTTTCATACCTAAGTTTTCCCTATGTTCTCAAAGAAAAGCTTGTCCTTGTTCAGAAGTTCCTCCTGATACAAAGTTCCTTTGTGTCACTTGCTCCTCTCACTAATGCATCTCTAATAGAGCAATTACTTTATTATGCAGAACTGGTGGTAAAACACGTTATTATATAACCCTCAAATGCTTCTGTCAAATTGGAAATGTTAAAGAATGAGGAAACTTTGAGATAAATCAAAACACGTGATACTCGGCAAAAGGCTTTTAGACTTTCTTTTAAATATTTCTAATGTTCTTTCTGTAATTTCTACTGCAGATAAATTCTCCCAGGTTTCATCTCTTATTTCACAATAAGTTACCTATGACACCTAAAGATTTTGACTGGATTTAACGTTATATTATTAACTTTTTTCTCTTTTTAATCTATTTTTATTTTAATGCCAAGATTATCCTAGCATATGCCTTTCAAACTCTCTTAATAACTTTCTGTAAGGCATTAACCATTCTTGCACAATAATCTCTATATGCATTCTAGCACCTGCTGTTTATTGCTGTTTCTTGGATTTATTCCTATATTTTATATTACTTTTCCTGTTACAGAACTATTTTAAAATATTAATGTTTCATTGAAATGCCACTCTGTTACAGCTACTTAACACAAGTGCCTCCCAAACTTAATAGGGAGGAATATGTTTTTTTCTGTTCAGCTTGTTCTGTTCCAGTAACAACGAAAGAGCAGCATAAAACATGACACTATCTTTTTTTTTGGTGAGATTTGATGGGTGTCAGTCCAGAGAACACTCTGTCTTTCAAAGAAGAGGCACATTTGGGAATTGACAAAGTTTTTTAAAAGCAATGGCATTTGTCAAAGTACAAGTGTGTCTGGAGATACTTGGAAAATTTCCAGATGTACTTGCTTTTTAATAAAACCAGATTTTTGAATGCTGTAGCAGATGTGAGAAATGCATGGCCATAATGAAGGTGTTGCTATCCTTGCCTTCTCTGGGATGTTCCTGTTTGGACCACACCAGAAAGCCCAAGAATCCCCTTGTCTATCCTCCATCTGCCCTGGCACAGGCGTGGAGTGGTGCTGTGATAAGTCCAGGCTTCTCTCTGTATTCAAGTGAAAACAACTCCCACTTGCTACACATTAGCCTGACACTGACAGGATGAAGATAAGGATCACTATAAGGTACATTCTGGTTTAGAAAAACACCAGTCACTTCTCTTGCCAAGACAAGTGTCCTTATGTGTCAATCTACCCCACTTTCAGAAGTGTGTTCTGGAACAGCCACGCAAATGCCTTTAATCAATCACATTTAATAACGATGATTGAGGTATGGGCAGTGGAGACAAACCGCTAATAACTATTGTTAGTCACAGCTTATTTTCTTCAGAGATGGAACCTGAAAGCGAAAATGATGAACCTATTTTTCCCGTCCAGTCTAAGTGAAAAATCAAACAACAAACGAAACTCGGCATCCATAATGAATAGCAAACTGTGTTTTGAAATTCTAATGATTTAAAGTAATATTGCTAGTAATGTAAAGCAGAACATCTGTTTAACTGCATTGCTGAGACCCATCTGTCTAGATTTAAACACTAATCTCTTAAAAGCAAAGCCCTCAGTTCTCTGAAAATCTTGCCAAGTTTTTAAGCGGTACGACAGGGGTATGTTTTCCATCCAGAAGGTAGCAAAGCTTTCTGTCTTCTTGATCTTTAGTCTACACCCCATGCAAGACACCCAGCAGCAGCAAGCCAATGCCACCATGCTAAAGACAGACATGTTTGGGGCTCTATTCAGCCCCTGTTACTTCAGTTCAGTAGCTCAGAAGCCCGTGCAAACTAAGGGTTGATCAGTCAATCTAAAAGGAATTCTATTAGCTCAGTGAATGATCTACTGCGTTTGTGCTCCAGCAAAACATGACAGGAGTTAAATTTAAAAATGCGAGCTCACAGAGCTCTCAAGGGCTACTGAGCCAAAATCTGGGCTTATGTAGACCAGAGACACTGCAAAGTGAAAGGTGGATGAGAGCTCTTCCTCCTAATGGTGCCTTTCTCTGTGCAGCAAGACTGTGGTGCTTCTGCAGGAGAGAAAACTTGGACATTTTGTGTCTCCACAGTTGTCTGAGGAGCAGCACTGCCCCAGCCCATCCTGTCCCAGGAGGCAAGGAGCACAGTGTCCCCTGATGTGCTGTCCTCTATGCACTGGTTAGCTTCACTCTACTGAGACTCCCTCTGGAGTTCACCAAACCAAACTCCGTGGCTGTCCCCCCTTAGACAGAGAATGGGCTGAATATGCAACAGCAGATGACTATTGTGAAAAGAGGGGACGTTTGGCAGGAGCCACGTGTTGATTGCTCTGTTGCTGGCACTGCAATGGGGAGGGACCTCCAATCTCTGCACAGACCCGCACATGTCCCACTGAGATCTGAGTAAATGCAGTCTTGGTGTCAGTGGGCTGACCTCTCCGAGAAAGGTGAGTCCTTCACTGAGCAACATGTCAGATTCTACCTCTGGTGCCAGCATGGAGAGATCACCAAAAAGGTTTTGTTGTGTCATATTTTATTTAAGCATGTTTCCAAGGAGACCTGTTGGTGTAATAGTGCCCTACAGGCTTTGTAGGACATAGCAGGAGACCTCAGCTAGGAAGATTTCCAACTGTTTGATCACCCAGCCATGAAGACCTTTTGGACCTTTAGACAAGAGTTTGCAGTCAGTGAGGTACAGCTGCTGCTGTGAGAGCTTTTGAAACAAGCTGCTAATAAGCATGGTTTTCATCTCAGAGAAAAGTCATTTTAATGCATCCCTGCACCCAGCTGTCCCCTTGAAATCCCTGTGCATCATGGGGAGATCAAATGACCTTAGCCATATTGGAAGAGAAATTGTCAAAGAAAACAGAGCCAGGCACTCATTCTCTTTCTCATTTTTCATCTCCAGCTCTCTCCCCCTCCTTGCAGAACTTTAACATGGAGCAAGAGGCCTCTCAAATGAAGGAGATTTTCCCAAAGAGAAGGTCAGATAAACCAGGACAGTAATGCCGCTTTCCCTTAGCCTCTCCAGAAACTGTTTCCATATGAATGGTGCTGGTCTATTCCTGGAAAAATGGAGGGTCAAAAGAGACAGTTCGAATTGTTTCTCTGACTTCATCAGATCAGCATTTTAATCATAGGGAAAGGTCAGGTGGTCCATTCTCCCTCCTCCCTTCCTTTGAAGTGAGACAGGTGGGCATTCACCATGCCAAGCAAACTGCTTGTGGGAGGATCTCTTTCTCCCTGTCAATCTTCTGCTTGCCAGGTTAATCCTGAGTAAAATGGAGGGCCAACTGCACCTTCACTGTAAATCCACTGCTTTGGCATTTCAGCAGGAATCCCATGGAACTCACAGAGGATGGCAGAGGACAACAGGCATTGCTTTGGTTTCACCCACGCTGCATGAGTGTCATCTGCCCAGCAAGCAAGCTGTTCCACCCTCTGATTTGGGAAACAATGTGAGCTAAGATTCCCTTTGCCCTAACTTGACAGATAAACCTTATCTCCATTTACTGTCCAAGTGAAGAAAGCTGGAGACACAGACATTAAATGAGTTTGATGGAGTTTGTAATAGTCCTGACATAAAGCCCAGCACTCCTGCTTTATCCATCAATACAGCATCACTCTCTCCTTTGAAAGCAAGGGAATAGGTAACAGAGACTGCAGTGAGCAGATGGGCCTAGGGGAGAAGAGTCTGTCTCAGTTTACTACAGGGATCAAATTCCCACTGGGCCCAGTGGGAAGCCTCTGCCTGTAAATTACACCAAAAATTAATGTGCATAAAAGGCTTCTCAGAAGTTGATGGCAGTAAAACACAATGCTTTGGTGCTTCCATGTCAGAAAAAAAAAAAAAAAAAAAAAAAAGCGTGTTTCAGTTTCAAAGCATCCCTTGTTGAAAGGCAGGAAAAAAAAAACCAAAAAACCAGAATTCTTTGGTAGAGTAGTTATTTTTCCCACAGGACTTCTGTGTTAGAATTACTCAATTTTCTAATAAGAATCATCATGAAAGCTTTGCTGTTCTCATTAATTCCACCTCAACCTACAGCACCTTTTGAAAATAAGGCTGTGTTCTTCCAGAAAAACAGACCATGAGGAGAAAAAACCCACCCTTGTTCTCTAAACTGCTTAAGGGAAGGAGGATTAGCTTTGCCCATGGAATTTCTTATCAAGCAGATGTTATTCTATTAATCAGTAGCTGGTCTAAAGCATTATGTCTCTGTTTTGTAGCTTTGTAGTGCCTGGAGGCAGAAGAATCTCTACTATGTTATCTTTGCCCCCTCTAGAAGACATCTTATGAAATCAATGATGAAGTCTTGATTTCTCAGACCTTCATTTCTGAGACCTTGATTTCTGTATAGTGTGGTAGGTCATCAGTCAGTAAAACAAAAGTCATACCAGCACACAGATCAAAAGGAAATACTAAGTCATGGAAATTAATGTGCTGTGTCTCCATCAACCTCTGGAGGAGAATGACCAGACTTCCCTTTATTTTAAGAGGTGTTTTTCATCACATCAGACTTTTCTTCCCAAAACTGTACTAAGGAAAATTGTTTTCCCTGCACAAAAATGAAAAAAAAATTATCCAGTTCTTGGAGACTTCAATCTCCATCCAAAGAATGCACCCAGACTATACTTAGGTCAACTTCTCATAAAGATGAAACAACCAGGGGGAAAAAAAGATATTTTTTTAATAACAGAAAATGTGTACAAATATTTTAGGTGGTTTGGACTCATGTTCTTGCTTCAAAGTCATCTTAAATTAAACTGTCTTTTCTGAAGATAAACTGCCTCCTCTGAAGCAGCAGCACAGTTGTGCTTCCTGTGGCACACAAAGCTTCCAGGATTGCAGGCACTGGTGACCCACCAGCGTCAACAAGGCCGGACAATGCAGTTGTGAAAGAACCTACACATTGTTCCTCCCTAGCACTCATTTCCTCACCTCCTGCAGCAAACTTGGTTTTGCACATAGAGAGAAGGGAGGCTGCCTGGTGAGACTGCTCTGTACTGCTCCTGGTCTCCTTGGAGAAGGTTGCAGCTCCCTCTCACCGACAGTCTCACCAATTTCCAGGCCCATTCTGGCCTCACAGTTCCCTGGGGACCGAAATCAGCCTGCTTGTCCAGGAATCACAGCTCCTGAGCCCAGCATGCAGCACAGCCCCACTGATGGATCAGCACTTCAATCCTACGGCCCATTGGGCCCTATGGGCAAACAGGTGCAAATACACTGTCTGTGAGACAAGTGCTTATTAAAAGAACAGGGAAAAGCAGGAGGGAATTATTTTCCATCCTGGTATGGTGAGAAGAACATAGTCACGAGGCTGAAATCTGGCAGAGCCCAACAACATATGTGGGCACATAGTATGTGCGTGGATTTGGGATTTTCAAAGCCTGAGGTTCTCAGGGGCACACAAACCAACCCTGGCACTCACAGGGGAAGGGACACCTCTCCTCAGGATCATGGCTTGATCCAAAACACTACCTTACTGCTGTATTCCCCCTGCCTCCTCTTGGAGCCCTGAGGAAAGAAGGGCTCTCACCTGCACTTTCAGAAGCTTAAATACTCCCCAAATTTCATTGCAAGAGTAATGATGATACAACTTGTGTTACCTATACTGGCACAAACCGGAATGATTCACACAGAGGCAGCATCTTTATGATAACAGCAACTGCAGGAGCAATTTCCAACCCTGCTATCCCTGACCAAGGAACAAAAAAATCCCTCCCCACCTTTTAAGCTCACAGTATGTGTATGAAACTATTTTCTTTCTGTTAACACACATCAATAAAACCTGTGTTGGTGCCAGTAGTCACCGCTGAAGTTAACTATTATCAGTCCATATGTTTTTCAATACAAGCAAAATTTTTTGTGCTTTTTGCTAGATGTAATATATTAAACTTTAATTCAAAGATGTCCATGAACACATTTACTACCAT
Organism: Pseudotriccus pelzelni; assembly: GCA_035584735.1. Taxonomy (NCBI): domain Eukaryota; kingdom Metazoa; phylum Chordata; class Aves; order Passeriformes; family Tyrannidae; genus Pseudotriccus; species Pseudotriccus pelzelni. The sequence continues at coordinate 7,075,871 of JAWMRA010000016.1, read as the reverse complement.
AGGCATTTATTTTCCTATTATAGATAAAGCCAAGAGGACTGGACAAATACATTGGACAGAAAAACATGTTGAAAAGATGTCAGAGCCATCACAACAAAATGCAGCATAATACACTGAAAACAAGATTATGCCACACAAAGAAACACAAGCAACACCGATTCAAGCAAACACCTCTCTGCATGAAAACATCTTTTCATATATTTCACAGAGGGAAATTATTGAAACCTGAGAATAGGAGAAGGTGGAAGTTTTCCACTGACATAAAAATAGTGATGTAATGTATAAATACAGCTGTAGGCATACAAAACACCTATGGAGGTTAGATAACGACAAATAATTGTTCTCAGCTTACAAACAGATAAGCAGGTGCATTTGAATATATTGTTACACTTTATGTGAAAGAGAAGTAGTTTAAACAAATGCATATACTTCCTTCCATAATGTGGTTTAATGCGTGTTTGTGTCTATAATGTAGTCGTTGTAAAAAATATACAATATTAAGCTTCTTGATATGGTATAATGTGCCATTATATTACATTCAAACAGTCTAAGTTAAATAGCTTGGCCATAAGCACAAAGTCAGGCCCTCAGCAGCCAAGAAGCTCCAGTTTTAAAGCATTCCTGATATTTCATTTGGTCCCCTGGAGTAACTGCATTTTTTAATTTCAACATGACAACTTTTTTTATTTCACAAAACCTCTGCTTCAGGATGAGCAGTGCCTGCTGCCTGGAAAATCACCCCATATAACATTTTGTCCTCATCATTTAGCATGTGGTTCTCTGCATTACTTATGGTACAGAATCCAAGCCCTGCACTGAAAACGAATCATTAATTTACTTCTCGATTTTTTTTTACTGTGTTGTCACCAGAACTTCAGATATTTTTTTCCCAGTGTTTACCACCTGATGTCTCAAACACTGATGTGAGGCACGGTGGGATTATTCACCATGTTACACATGATTAACTCCGATGAAAAGGGTTATAATCCATTTTTCCAGACCTGCATTCAACTGATTCAGCAACATGGCTATCCTGTCACATTTGCATTGCTGCAGGGAGGGAGAAGGGACTCTGTAGGAACCTTCATGGCACAGTCTCATTTGTGCTCAAAGCACAAGCCATCCTAGCCAAGGATGAGGGACAGCAGAAAACAGACTGAACCCCACTTTCCCCGTCTGATATCGGAAGTTCTGCAGAGACTCAGAGTGTGACACACTCTTTTGCTCAGCTCAGACATCACTGCTGCTGCTCCGATCGGTCTCTGGGTACATTTTTCACCCTGAGGTCCTGAATTCTCATTAATGCAGTCACAGAAAATTCTGGATAGCCCAACTGGAGGCATTTTCAGAGGAGCTGGCAGTCTGCACAGAGAAACAGCTGAGGCCAGCCCGGGGACAGGGAGTGCAGTTGTGGACCCAGCTCAGCTGGTGGAGGGGTTCCAGCAGAGTACGAGACCTGTCTCAGCTTCCTCTGAGGGCTTTTAGTGCTCTGCACTGATTCCCAAGAGTCACAAACCTCAATATTTCTTCTGTGGCCTGGCAGGAATTTGAGATTAATGTATGGATGTTAGTCTTCTTTCTCCTTTCTTGCTTAGCAGAGCCCCATGTTGGTCAGCCAAGGATTGTAGGGAAAAGCTCTGGATTACCTTTAGGTTCTCCTTGGACAGGGAGAAGATGAAAATTGAGGTGGAAACAAGAAGCAATGGCCCTGAAAGGTGTAATGGGGGCCTGCATTACCTCTGTAGGATTGTTTGTAGAGAATTATTCCTTTTCTTCCCTGGTTAAAGCAGAAAATAGGTTCATGCAGCCTAAGTGGCCATGGCTGTAGCAACACAAAAAAGCTGCTGGAAACACCCAGTGTTTCCCCCTGAACCCTATAGACAAGTGGTCTCCCTGTCCTAACTGTACTTCTTCTGATGCTCCAAAGCTAGAATATTTTTTGTAGGGAATAGGGGGATGCTAAGTCAGCCGCTGCTCGCTTTAGGTACAACAGTCTCAGTAAAACTCAGTTAATGAACCACATAAAAATGGCCATCTGGTTTTGAGTTGAATTTTGTTCCCTCTAAGGCTACTACTAAACCCTGCCTGCCAAGCTGCCTCCCAAAAACACAGATCCAAACTTTGAGCTCCTCCATCCCCAGCCCAAACCAATGGGCATTCTGCTTGCTGAGCAGTTCCTGGGATTTTTTGCATCTATGTTTTCTCAAAGCCGGGAATCTCAGCAGCTCTGCTGACAAAGTAAGTGCAAGGATGCAGAGGAGACAAAAGCATTTTGCAAAATGCATTTCTGTTCATTGCCACTGGAGCAGCACAGATATCTTCCCACTTGTCCTAAGGATAACAATAGCTCTGCCTTGTCAGCCAGCCAGCACAACAGCTCGGAAGAGGCAGCGCAAAGGAGCCGAGAGGCTCAAGTGAGCAAACAACAGGTCCTGTGTCTGTTCTGCTGGACACTGTGGCCACTCAGAGATCAATCCCTTTACACAAACAATATCCACCATTGATACATAAGATTTTTCACCTCTTTCCTGTCAAACCATAGCATTTGGGAACCTGTGAAGTCCAACGTAGTAGGACTTCAGTTTGAGCCAAAGATCTGCCAACGGCCCCAGGGGTTGCCAGCTTTGCAGAATACGTGAACAGGGACTGTGGCTTCGGGAAACATGTGAAAACCATGCCAAGAGCCAACAGGAAATCTGGGACTCCTCAGGCAACACGATGTACTCTGCCATGGAATAAGGAGATGTTCTCAGGGATAACTAAGGCACGCTTGCATCTGGGCCTGGGCAGTAAGGAGGAGAGCAGGGAGAAAGGAGGAGAAGAATCAAAATGCCTCTTATTTGCCTAAATGGTCAGTGGGTACAGTGAGAAGAGGGCCAGGAGAACCAGGAGGGGGAATTAGAATACAGTCTCAAGGGATCCAATAGTCTGGGTCACAATGAAAGATACTGGCTCCCGTTTCCTATTGTTCTTCTTAGCAACTACCAATTGTTTTTAACTAATACCCAGATACCTCCTCCTGGCATTAAAATAAACAAGAGATTTAGTTCCAGATCTCTCTGGGATTTTGCACTGGGGAGACTGGTCAAAAACCATACATAGCGAAGGTATTTATTTCTGCCATACTGTGGCCACGAAGTAGGATCACAACTGTCAACCAGCCCAGCCTTGATCTGCACTGTCCATGTATGAAAGACAGAGCAGGGCTGGATGAGAGGTGAGGAATTCGATGTCATTCAGCAAGAGATGAGAACAGAAACAGGTAAGACTATCCAGGCCAGAGGGATGGGAGGTGATAATTGCAGAAGCACGTTGGAGGGGGAGAATCAAGAAAAGACAGCAAAGAAGAGGGTAGCAGGGTTAGAAGCAAAATGAGAAATGACAGTAAAATCCTCAGAGCTCAGCTCTGCCATGCTGACACAAAACCTGTGAGACAGGGAGAAGATTTTCTTAGATCTGAAATTCACGTTTTAAAGCTGCACATTGCAAGCAGTGAAGCACTTTTTACCTAGAGATCTGAAATGTCACATCTTCCCTGCAGTGACATTTTGGTGACAAAATGCAGCTGCGCTTTGAAAGGACTTTTTGCTATTCCCCTTGTTACTTTGCAGAACATCTGTAACACGTTGCACTTCCAGGGGTTTGAGCTGCCTTTGGAGGATCACACTCTTTCATAGCACTGGGAACAGTTCTGAAGAACTCAAAAAATATGTTTCTTTCCTTGACTAGAGCAGTTGTTCAGTTACAAAATGCACGGTGTTCTGGTTTTGTTCTGCTTGATACTATCCTCACCAATGCCAGGCTGTGAGACTACAAGTAAAACTGTCTATGCCATTAGGAGATGGGGTAGATCCTTCCCTCAGCTGAAGGTGACAGACTCTGTCTCATGGGGGGACATTGCTCCAACTGGGAATAAGAAATCTGTGCCAGTGCTTGGAAGGGAGGTAGAAATTTAGTCCTGTGAGAGTGACTGAAGGAGAAAGGATGTTTTTATTCTGACTTGATAAAAAGTGGCTTGGTGGCTGAAAGTTCCCTCATTCTTCACCTGAAAACTTCATGCATACAAAGCAATATTATGTACTAACAGAAATGGAAAATACCCAGTAAAACCCTGCAGAATAGCCTGCTGTGTGCAGCAGACATGTTCTTCATGGCAAATCCAGCACAACACAAAAACAAAGCAATCATGTTTTGGACAGCTGTTGCAGAATATAACAAAGTGTGGAGAGAGGTTATTAGCAAAGGCAAACATCAACCAAAGTCATTATTTCCCAGGCCAGTGCTTTCCAGCTGCATCAAGTAAAGATCTTTTTTATCACCCAATTTTTGTAGCAGAAATAGGTGAAGGAATTACAGAATTAGGCTGCTAATTTTTTGGCAGAAGGTAGGGGAAGCAGGTGAATCAGAACAGGTAATTGTCTTCAACCAACTAACTTTCCACCCTTCAGCATTCAAACCTCTGCATTAAATTGAAGATATAACAAGCAAGCCTTTTGTTCTTCCCAGAGTGAATACAGAATTCTTGGAAACAAAGGTTCTGTACCAAGGTGAGATTTTATAGTGCTGGGAATGAAGGCTGTGCTACCTTGTGGTTTTACCAATATCACCCATGCAGTGCCCCTAACTCTTTCTAGTCTAGCCTTCCATGTAGCTTTGCCAATGAATTGCATATGTGATTTTAAACTACAGCTTCCAATTTAATCCTGGGGTTTGTCCAGTTCTGTTTCCAGATTATGCAGAGAGCACCAGGACTGTTAAAATTAGAGGGCATAAGAAAAACACAGATGCGCATTTAGCTCTCAATTACCCAGAGTAAGAGGGAAAGGACTATAACCCAGACACAGCAAAAACATGATCTAACAAAAATATGAATTAAATAAACTCTAACAACATAGGGCAAACAAGTTACGCTGCCAAAACACAAAAGCACAGAAGGGCAATTTTCTTCAGCATGCCAGTTTACCTGCAGAACTCACTGCCATGAGGTGCTACAGAGGGCAAACCAGGGTTTAATATGAGAAATAAAAGATGTTGATAGTTACATAAGGTTGGATAAATATGCCCAGGCTCACCAGCCCCCACAATTATAGTTTCAAAGGCAACTGCATATCATCAGGTTTTATAACCTCTACGCACTTACAGCTGGTTACAGGAGGCTTCCAAGACACAGGTCTGGGAGACCTTGGGCTGATCCCTCGGCTAGGTCTGCTTTGCACACATTTTCTGCATCTGCAATATCTGAGGCTTTGACAATACATGTAGCAGTCCAAGGATGCTACTGCCTCAGACATGAAACTCCTGTCCCCATGGGGCTCTGAGCCATGTCAGCACACAGGGCCCTGAGCAGGGCACCTGGGAAGTGAAGGCAGCTGGCATTTCATCATGGCTGTCTAAGAGCTGCTTCTATGCAAGCAGCTTGTCTTGGCAAAGGAGTTCCCGCCCATCCCTCACGACAAAATGAGGCTCGTGAAAGCGTGGATTCCCTCCCAAACACACTCCCCACTTCATAGGGTAGCTCATGCTTTAGCCAAGGCATCTTCTTCTGCAAGGCCAGGAGGAGTGCATCCATGATGGAGGAAAACAGAATGGAGAGGACCACCTACAGAGATTCCTCTCCTTTATCCTACAGCCGGGCTTGCCCATCAAGTATGATCCTAGACTGGGACACTTGCCTCTGGTCCTTGGGAGCATTCACAGAGCACACCCAACGCCAGCACCTCACCCATCTCAGCCTCAAGAGCTTTTATCACTTCCCCGTGAGCGCTTGAGGGTCCTGGTGCAGACAATTTGACAGGGAGGAACTTGCTACTTGCAGGCAGATTTGTTTACTCGTCCCCCTCAGCCCGCAGACTCTCCAAGCTCAGACTGACAGCGCTGTCAAGTCCCATTCATTGCTCGGCAGCCGATGCCTCACACCTCCTCACTCCCCTGCTGAACGCAGCCAGACCTCGGGAGCTGAGGCTCTGCCCTCAGATGGAGCTCAGTGATTGATGCATCGAAGTAATCACCAGCACTCATCGCTGAGTAGTGAAACTTCACTTCATAAAGACTTTTTAGGGTGGGAGGTGCAGGTCAGGGCTCTCACACACTGATGCTTTTAGAGCCAAGCCAGCTGGGTGCTCATACGAAAAGCCTCAGCCCAACAGGTCACTGCTGGTGAATTAGAGGAAAACGAGCCCAAGAGCCTGTCTTGTTAGTCCAAGCTGTTCTTACCTGGAGGGTGGAGAGAAGGACTTGCAAGCCACTGGCTTCTTGTTCTGCCATGCTGCTCCCCACTCACACTCCCTCCTTCTAGCAGCAGACACAAAGCAGCTCGAAAGCGAAGCTGCCAACTTGCCTTGCTGCTGCCCCTGCGCCGGTTAAGAAACGAAGAAGCTAAACACAGATCCCCAGACACATGCACACTGCTACCACCAATAATCACAGCAATGCAACTCTAGACCTCAGCAGGAGAGATAAATGTACCCCCTCCCTCCCAGCTCTCCCACTGTGACGAGAACATTAATTCCTATATAAAGAATCCCGGGGATTAAGTAAAGTGCCCAGGAAAGGTCTTGGTGCTTGATGTGCGGCAGGGGGAGTGTGGGGAGGGTGGCAATAGCAACAAGAAAGCAGAAGAGCTACAAACCTCAAAGAAAGCCAGGGAGAAGGGAGAGAGCGCGCTGGCTGCCTGACAGGCATTCCCAGCTGACCTGCTGATCCATTCCAGACCCTGCGTGGACTCGTCTCTGTTTGACTCCGTTCCAGTGAAACCGGAGACATGGAGAAGGCAGAGCAAGAGAGAGAGATGCCCTCGGTCTTAACGAGCGCTGACAACGAACGGAAGATACACCCGGCATGAGGGACAGGTGGAGCGGGTTCACCAAGGCTCGCAGAGGGCTTTTGGCTTCCAACCCCGATGATTGTCCCAAGTCACAGCTGCTGGGGCCACAGGCAGCGCCCCGTGGGACAGGCAGAGCCCGCAGAGGGACAGAACGTGTCTGCACAGCAAAGGCACCTCTTCAAGGTGCAGTCTGGGGGAGACTTTGCTCCAAGGGCCACTGTGGTGGTTCACACGTACCTGTATCTGTATATAAGCATAGCAACTCAGAGCCTGGTTCGCTCCCTGGTGCACAAGACGCACTGTAGTATAGTTGTAGTTGTAGCTCGAATTCCTAGGAGGGCACAGAGTCCACTTTTAGCTTCAGCCAAATGATATCAAAGGACTTGGTAAACAAGAAGGAGCAGATAAAGAAGTTCAGTTGAGGGTTAGGTGAGGATTTTCCAGCAAAATATTTTCAATGTGAAAAGGTCAATTAGTCCCACACAAGTAATTTTTTCAGCTTTCTTATAACACCAGAATGACATTTTTGGTCCTGAGAGACATCACTCCAGGATGGTTAGAAGGCTGACAGTTGAGATAATTGCTATTATGCAGAGGACAAAGATTAGATCTTGTCTTTCCAATCTGGGGACACAAATTTCAGTCTTTTACCTGTAGAGTAAGTACTTTATTCTGATGTATGTCTTTTTAGTCCTTCCAATAGGAGTTTTTCCCCTTTGAAAGAATAACTAAGGATTTTTGGAGCAGTAACATCAACCTTGGTCTCTGGGTACAAAGCAGATTCTTACAGAACTCAGTACCACACAAAGCCTTACCAAACAGACAATGTGCACACACTTTTGTTTGCTGATGTCAGTATAAAACCCTGATCTTCCGAGAAGCAGTTAAATGAAAAATAAAACACTCCACTCTTGGCCAAGGACAATTTCTGTGTGATAAACCTTCATTGGTCAAGTGTTTTAGGAAAATAGTAAGACAAATCCTCCACAACTCATCCCAGCAATGTGTGAACAAGTGGCACAAGCATGACATTCCTCGGTTTCTGTGTGTGCCAGCAGGGTCCCAGGGTGTCACTACCAAGCTGTAAAATAAACCAGATTAAAATACCTTTGTCATAACTATGGAGACACATCAGTCCCTTCAGAGAAAATGCCTTGAGGACCATTCATTGATGACCAAGGTACTCTACAGACAACTAGGCAGAATAAGACCAGAAATTTCCTTTCCTATGGAAATTCAGGTTCAAAGACTTCAGTTTTCTTAAAAACATGTTTTATTTCAATTTAAAAAAAAATCTATTGCACTCCATGAAGTACCATATTTTAGATAGAGAACTGGTGTTCAGCCATGAGAACACTGAATTTTTGGCCATTTTGGGTGAGCTCTATCAGACATAGATGGAGCTTCTAGAAGCTTCTCACAGAAGTCAAGCATGTATCCACCCACTACCAAAACCTTGTCATGCAGACCCCATACAGCTTTGGGGTCCTTTCACATCAGCAGGACCTAATAACAGACCAAAATAAGGAAGGGAGAGAACTGGGGCAATGCAGGCACAGTGTCATCAAATGTGCTGGGTGGGAGGAAGGTGGGTAACGAGCTTTGAGTGCAGTGCCAACACACTACCTCTTTTGCAAATTAATGCCCTGACAGACAACGACTTCAGAGCTAATTAGGAGCTGTTTAAAGAAGCTCTTCCACATTGTCGCTTCGTTCTCTTTCTTGTGAAAATTGTACCTGTCACTGGAGCTGTGTGGAACTATTAATTCCCACTGTGTGGATTTTCAGAAGGCAGTGAATGCTGATGGATGTAAGCAGGCAATGGCTGCAGGCAGCCTGGATGCCCTGATCCCCTCCCACATCACAGAAACTGATCCCCCAGCCCTCTTGCACTAGAATGGACTGTAAACCACATGGTAATCACCTCTCCCTATTGTATCTTAAGGTATTGGGTGAGTATTTAGCTTTCTGCCCTACCTGTAACACAAGATTGGCCTCTGTTAGGGTTATAACAGTGATCTGGTTCTTCCTCTCTACGTGAAGAAGCTTTAGAAATAATTGCAAAAATTTCACTGCAAATAAGCCAACCCAAGAAGAAAGTAACACCAACATCAAAGCTTGGGGGGAAAAATTCTCTTATGTTCTTTTAATTTTTGGGGTAGTTGTCTTGGTTGTGTCCAGAGATCAAAAGAAAGCCTCATACAGCAGAAAGCTCTGGAGATTTGAAAGCAAGAAACAATGAAAAGAGTGATTAAAAAATAAAACACTCATGAAAGACCCCAGCAGTGACAGTGATGTTCATGTTGATCTACAGTATACAGCAAAACCCCTTTGAAACCAAATTCTCAGCTATAAATCACACAGGCATCTAATTATTCAGCATTCCCAAGCCATTTCTTCCAGATTTTGTTGAATTTGCAGTGTTATTTCTGGTTTCTAAGAATAGGAGGTCCTCCACCTCAACAAGTGGAATAAATTAGGAAGCCTACACAGAGCTAAATGCCAGAATTAAAGCATACGGATTCTCCCTCTCCATTCATATTACACTGCCAACACAGTTTGAAGATTAGCTTGTTAGTTTATATCGATGTCATTGTTGTTTCCCCTGTGCCCTCAGGATTATGCGATCCTTAAACAAAATGAAAATTAAACTCATGGCTCCAACTTCCTACTAGTGCCAGAGTTAATGTTCTTGTGGGGAGGACAGAGGGGATTAGAAGCACAAAGGCAGGACCTCTGGGCTCTCTGCGGGTGCTGCACAGGCTCAGACCAGTAATTTTCTTTTCTTGTGCTCCAGGGCTCAGACACACAAACAAGTTAGAGATGTCATCTGATCTCCAGTAAATATGTGTACATACATTTAGCCCATAGCAAAGGGAAGATAATTCAGGATCATTTTACCTGCGTTAAAAGAGCACTCAGTCCAATTATTTCACATTTTATGAGCATATACAGAAACCATTACCATGGATCAGCTGACACTAAGTAATATATTAACCACAGAAACTTGTTCCTGTGACTAAACCGATGTTTTCCCTACCTGTGAAAGTCTGAAGTTTTCCTCATGGAGATGTTGTATGGATATAAAATTGCCAAGCGTTCATCCAGAAGCATTTTTTTTTTTCAGATATAGTATTGCATTAGAATTGTATAAGGTTAAAAATCTCCCTGGATGAGATAATCTGAAAATTTTCCTTGTGAACAGGGTGATGAGAGAAAGACAAAAATCCTGTGTCGGGTATCCAGCAAACAGAGTGTGATTGATCTGACATTTATTGAAAGTAGGAAGGCCATACAAGAATTTAACATATTTAAATAATATTTTACACTGTTATTATCACTTTTCCACTTATTCCATCACCTCCAAAACAGAATTCATCATGTGTTTATCCACCTGCAGGAATGCACTTGAAAGTAGTTTACAAGCTAAATCAAAATTAGCTCAAAGTCTTAAACTCTGGAAAAACAGCACCAGAATCAATATTACCAGAATAAAGTGACCAGTCACAGTCAAGCTTCACAATTCCTGTCCAGAGTCTATACCAACAAACTGCAGAACTCATTCAATTTTTGGACATTAGCATTAAATGAAGTCCAAATACCAAAATCAGCTTGGAAACCTGCAATTAACCCGATGATATTTTCCTCCTTGTTCTCAAAAAATTGACAGCAATTTTGCACTCACATTGCACACCTGGTTTTTAATAGGATTATTTCAATTTTTAAACCAGTGAGATAGATAAGAGAACAGCCAGGTTCTGTTAAAAATGGGAAGGGAAAAAAAAGTCTAATTGGATAAATTATTCATTCTGAAGCCAGCCTGAGTTTTATGAAATGCAATTGAAATATCACTGTGTAAAATACCCAGTTAACTGTCTATATTTCATTTATATTAAATAGAGGATAGACTTCCCCTGTCAGAATTATGTGTAGCCAAAAAATGTATATATTTCAATAAAGGGAGATTGCTTTTTCTGTTTGGATGCTTTTCTCTCTAACAAACCCTTCATTTTCATTGTCTTTCATTCAAGCACAATGCTTATCACAAGTGATTGCCAAAACAAATCTAATATATTTGAATGCGTGGAGGAGTGATGATCTTCCATTTGTGAATGACGGTGCAAAGGTTTACCCCTCTGAATAATGTCACGTTTTGTCCCCCCCCCCCCGAAATAATTTACTTTTCTACAGAAGTAAAAGTGCTGAAATCAAAGTGAAAACACAACTCATGACACTGAAATTGATTTTCAGATGCTGCTGGAAGTGTCTCAGGGCTCCTGCAGCGCCTGGATGTGAAGAGAACATCTGGGTCACAAACAGACCACTGAAAACTCCTGGTGTTACTGGTTTACTGTGTGGCTGGTACTGTAGAGAGCACCAGGGGCAGAGAGAACAGGTAGGCTTAGCCAGAGCTTTGTTTCTCTGGTGACATCTCTATCCATTCTGGCTTTCATTTTGTTGCTGTACAATGGCACGGCCTGGGGAGGGACTTTTGACAAGGGCATATAGTGATAGGACAAGAGATAATAGCTTTAAACTGAAAAAGGGTAGGTTTAGGTTAGTTTTAAGGAAGAAATTCTTCCCTATGAGGGTGGTGAGGCACTGGAACAGACTGCCCAGAGAAGCTGTGGATGCCCACCCCCCCCAGAATTGTTCCAGGCCAGGCTGGAAGGGGCTTTGAGCAACATGTTTCAGTAGAAGGTGTCCCTGCCTGTGGCTGGGATATTGGAACTAAGAGATCTCTAAGATCCCTTGCAACTCAGACCATTCTATGATTCCATGAAAAGCCAGTCATATCTTAAATACACATACACAATTTACCTTGAGAAAGATGTACTTGATCACTGAACTGCTGTGAGATGTTCCCACTTTTTCCCCTACAGAACCCCTTGCTGTGTTCTTCAAAGCCTCAGATACATCAGGTAGAAAATAGCTGCTCTTCTGCTGAATGCCACAAGCATGTTCCAGTCAGCTCTATCTCTTGTGTTACTGATTGCACCCAGTCCCCTGGCAGAGGAGAGACCTGCTATTCCTGTGAATCTGTGAGACACAGGCAGGTAAACCCTCGCTGGGCTGCTGCATCTTCTGCCTGTGATAGAGCACACACAGCATGAGGCTGACTATCCTGCCTCCAGCCATATAGCCCGTAATGCCACTCTCCTGTTGAAGGAGAACAGTAGAGATGTACTAAAGAAGCAGGGGAGGAAGATGAAATTATAGCAAAACAGTTAGATTAACAGCTTTGATGCTTTAATCTTCTTTGGCAGGTCCCTGGGCAGCACCACAAGGCAAAGCCCCCTTGTCCTGATGCTCAGTAAAGGTTTCTGCTGGACAAAATATCCTCCCTATTTTCCCACAGACAGAACTATATCAAGCTTTCCTATTGCTTATAAAGGGAAACCTTTCTTTTTCCTACCTTGACAACTTTTCTTTGTCACCTGTGTCTTCAATTTTTTCGTTCTTAAAATACCTTTGTTCTAATTTAGAAGTACGTGACACTCGTATTGGAAAAGTATGAGCACAGGCATAGGTGCAAGACAAGGAAGAATCTGGCTTGTTGAGTATTTAAGGGAATGGACTTTATGCCAGCCAGACACAGCAGTACACAAAGCTTTCCCATTAGCAGAACAAATTGTGTTATATCTGTCTTTTCTGTTTGTCTCACGTTTAGCATCTCTGACACATACAGTATGCCAAGGTGCCAGAAAAAGAGGTGGCTCTGAAGGGTAAGAAAAAAAGAAAAAGGAGAGAACTCAACATAAATAAGCAATCTTATGGGTTAAGCAGTTTAATGAGCCCAACAAATTGAGTAGAAGATAGAAAGTTGGACTTTTATAGGTGATACTGTATCAGGACATAGAGAATTAACTCCAAAAGGGATTACCCACTGCAGTTTTTTTAGACACCCACCTAGTTTTGCAGCATATTATCCTTTTTATTTTGCTTTGAGGTGTGATGAGTATCAGTCATCTTCCGGTTCAATACAGGGATGAACTGGAAGAGCAAGAACACCCATAAAAACACAAAAAGCAGAGAAAAAGCAAAATGCAGGGGATACTGGCTTGCACAGATCCTGAAGTCTGGTCATGCTGCACTAATAGCTCATATTTAGTGCAATGCAAACTATCTTGGCTAAGGAAATAGCTGAAGTGCATTTTCAAGATTTTGAAAGAGAAAGAACCTGTGGAAGCAAGAAAGCATTTTAGATCACTAGACCTCTAAACCTGACTTTCACAGGAACAAGGTTAGAAGAATTCTTATCCTATTTCCCCTGGGTCCATCAGACTTGGGTTGCTCTAATGCTGGAACTGAATTCTTCAAATCTGGAAGAATCTCAGTACATACACTGAGATTTGGTGAAGACTGAATTTGAATAATAGTTTTTGACCTAATAAATTTATCAACACTGAAGAGGCCTTGGAAGGAACTGTCATCATTGAGGACTGCATGAGAAACTCAGTTGGAACTGAAGATAGCCAATCATTTACAATGCTTCATTGTTAAGATCTTCTCCATCCTGAATGATGAACAGGTCTCTTGCAAATAGGAACGTGGCAAAATTCGAAATGCAGGGAAATTTGTGCTGTGGGGAAGGAAATCACCTCAGAGACAGAGAAGCTGTAAGACTAAGGGACAGCATTTGTCTACATCTTGCTTTGACTGATTGAAAGCAGGCAGAGACTTGGCTCTGGAAGCAGTCCAAGAGGAACTCTTAGGAGGAAAGGTCCTTCCGACTTCCCTCAGAAGTAGGTATATGACTCTCAGCCCTTTGGTGGTGCAGAACAGTGGCTTCTTGCAAACACTCCAAGGACAAAGTTCAAAAGAGCTGGCCCAGCTTTCCACATCCATGAACACCATGAAGACACCCACTACTGACATGCCCACACATCCCCCCTGTGGTTCCAGGTTCTGCTTCCTCTCCTCACCATAGGGCCTTTGTCCCTACTCTGATCTCATTTGGCTTCCTGGAGCAACCCCTGCAGACCTGCTGAAGAAGATGATTTCATACAATTTCAGAAGATCAGCCTGGGCCAAAGCTATTTCTGGAAGCAATGGAGTTAGTGAAGCTTGGCTTCCTATCGAATGCAGTTTCACAGCTGACCAGCTGTGGCTGAGAGCACAAGCTTTCCAACTGAAGTGCTTGGGGCAATCTTTTCCATGCTTTCCTGGTCCACAAAGCCTGCAGAGTCTACCAGAAAAGACTTTTTCTCATCAGTGGCACATAGGATATCTTTCGCTTATACCCAAACACCTATTTTTCCTAAAATCCCAGGAAATACATTATCTTTGGGGTTTCTGCTTCTCGGTAAAACTCATTTTGGAATAGGCCAATGAGCTTGTAAGATTTTAGGGTGGGGGAACAAAATGAAAACGGACAAGATTTCATCAATCATGTTTCCAAAGGGAACTAAATTGTAGGACAGACAATAGAATAATAATCATTCAATGCCCTTTCCACATAATCTCTGAACACATCAATAATGTCAGCTACTGGTGCAGGTACATTCTGGACCCCTGCTGCTCAGACCAATGGTGGTTGCTATGAACATGACACAGTTGCAAACAATCCCCAGAGTAGTCCTCTTATTAAAGCTGTAGCAGCTCCTCCTTTTAGCGGTGGATGTGCCTGGTAGACTCCCTGGTGTGCCTATCAGTAGCTCTTGACATGTGCAAAATGCAGTAAATATTAATCCATCAAGCCTCACAACTCCCTCTCGGGGAGTTAAACAATTTTTTTCCAGCTTACACTTCGCAAAGCCGAGGAAGAGTCTGTCAAGGACACACACAGCATTGGTGACAGAGGGAGGAGGACAATACAGGTCATGTTGCCCCCAGTGCCACCCTGGGGAAACTTAAAGCAGTAGTACCCGGGATAGAAAGGAAAAAACTTTGTCACCTCTTCAGCTGTTATATTTTTCTCCCAAAAGTCAAAGAGGCTGTGGCCAGGTGCACATTTTTCAGCGTTTCAAGCAGGCAGCCCTTATTACTGATGCCTGAGTGTTCATTTGAACATCTGCACCCTTTTGTCCTTTGGGCTGCATTTGGCAAGCCTTTGGTTTGTCCCAGCAAGCTCATATGTGCATCTGCCTTGTTCTGGAGACAGGCTCGGTGAAATCATGAGGTTCTTTGACTCATTTCTAATGAAAACTCGCCTCAGAGACCACTTTCAATTAAGAGTGGCCACAAAGGTTCATATCTCCACCTTTCTCACTGCAACTCGGAGCCAAGTGTTGATTGCTCCAGGACGTGTCCCTGAGGCTGCCAGTGGGACAGTGCTGGCATCAGTAAGGGCTTGGCCTCTCAGGTAGAAGTCAAAACCTTGTGAATACAGGCTTATCCTGTAGGAAGCAGGGAGACACAGAGCCAGGCAGAGACATAGGAAACAAACTGCCTCGCATCTTCATTATCATAAGTGATTCTTGTTCAGCTCATTACATGAAACTAGTTCTCCATGTATTTCCTCCAAAATTTGTTAGGGGAGGGGAGCCCCATGGCTTGATATATCCACTTCGCCTCCCTCCTCCAACTGAAAACTCGTCAATCACTGCTGACTCCTTTTCAGTAAGCCTTCATTTCATTAAAATTTAATTATTGGTTTAATTAAAATAGGCAAGCAGCAGCGTGAGATGTGTATGTTTTTTTATGGCTGAAGGAGATTGTAAAGTCCTCATTCATTTCCCAAAGTAGCTTCCTCTAAAAATTGGGCTGCCTTTTTATAGGCCAATTCTCAATGCTGCTTTCAAATGGATCCCACAGCCATTCATATAGATTAATTCGGGCAGTGAATCAGATCCTGCTTATTGGCTGCCTTTCAGAATATACTGATGGTGCTCTGGGAGCCCTGTGGTAGAGCCCTGAGAGCTCATGGGTCTCTCCAAATGATTAATTAATCCTCATCCAGGCATTTTTCAGTTCCGTCTTAATTTATTCACATTGCAAAACAAATTTAGTCTTGGTGAAATGGGCCAGATTGACAAGCCTTGTGTGACTGACAACTGCTCTGTTATTCCCACAGAAAGTGTAACAGGGAAAGGTTCTCCTGTACAGTTGAAACTTGTGCTGTGACGTGGGGGAGAACCTCAAAGGAAACTCAAAACCCCCCTCTGCAATTGATAGCTAGAGGTGTGGCCCAGTCTAGGGCAACCTCTGGCCCCAGCCAGATTTACAGGTAAAGCCTTATTGTTTAAAAAAACAAAAAGAAAACCAAACAAAAGCACAAAACAAAACAAGAATACAATGGGTCGTGTCTCTTCTCTCAGTGGCTTCTCCAGCATCCCTGTCCCCTTATCCAGCATCTCAAGAACACACCTGTACACAGTGAGAAATCAGCACAAAGCAGACAACACACAAAAACTTGGCTTGGACCACCATACAAGGAAGTGTCCAGCTGTCCCATGGAAAAGCTGAGGAAGGGACGGTGACACACTGGAGTGAGTGGGTGTATTTCTAGAGCTAGAGAAGCACCATAGTTGGACTAGCATGAGGCATCTGAGTGCGGTCGCAGTTTCCCTGAGAAACAAGTCCATTAGTTGTTAATGATTTTCGAGTAGTAAAAGTGGTTTTGACCTCGCAACAGAGACGCGAATCTTTAGACTCTCTTAAATCCCCAACCATCTGCTCTTTGGATTTGTTTTAATCACTCTTCTCTTTGCACCAGTGAATTGAGTTTCAAAGAGCGGTGTAGCTCTTTGTAAGTGCTGGTTAAAGGATAATCACAACAAGAAGGGGAACTTTCAAATATTTTCAGCTCATGCTTCTAGGCAGCACTGGGCTGCCTTCCCAGGGCTTTGCAAACTTCAGATCTCTTCAGCCAAAGTCCAGAAGGAAATGAGAAAAGTAGCCTTTCATTTTGAAGCAACCCTCCAGACACTTTTGCAAGTACCTGCAATGACCTTCAGTTACCTAACCCTCTCCAACAACACTAGCCGAGAATGCATGTTAAGTACAGGGCTGGGAACAGAGTGTGCTGTTTCAAAAAGCTTTTATATCCCTTTGTGCTTGCTGAAAATCTACTCTCATCATTTGTCATTTTAAATATCTTCCTATATTTGCCTGAAGGTTGCAGATCTCTTTTTGTAACGAAAAGCATAGATCAATCTGCAGGTAGAGGTCTAATTTTTAGCACTGTCAATGCGTCCCTGGGGAGTCTGGAAGCACCTCAGAAAATCAGGTAGCAATGTTGGCACCCCTATACCTTCCTCCTAAAGGTAAGAGTATTGTATGATGGTGAAATGGAAGGATTTCTGCCTTCTTTTCTTCTCCACATTGCCTGACTGAGCAATACCTCATTAATTCCCTGTTGTCAATGCTAAAATGATACCTGGCTTCATGGATCCTATTGGATGTTAAAGAATACATTAATAGGTCCATAGGTCCTATTCTAGGTTTGATATAACAAACAGCTACGCTTTAGAAAAAAATATAACCACAAGTTGGCTATAGGTTTGAACAAAAGAGTTATTGCAGTATCAGAAAGGGTTTTGTACCAGTGTGCCTATAGGAAAAACAACACTGGGCCAGATAGGCTTTCATCTGAGAGAGCAGAGCCACAGGACATGCCTTTATGGTGTTATGTTCAACCTCTTTGGGGTTTCTTGTCTTCCTCAGTAGCATTGCAAGGCTTTGCAGCTTGGAGCTCCTCAACTGAAGGGAGCCATGTAAGTGTGAACATAATTGTATCTTACTGAGGAATGCTGCTGTACTAAACAGTCTCTATTACCAACTGTCCAGCTGTAATATTTGTGTTTATGTCAGCACTTAAAAATCATTGATCTGCAATAAACTCGGTGTGGGGAAAAGAATCTGATTCAAAGGTCAGAGAAGAGAAATGCAATTTTTCCTTATCAGAGCCTGAGAGAGCAAAGCTGGAGAGCTCAGCCAGGGAAAGTGGGGCTGTACAAAGCTCTGCTGCTGTTCCCTTCCCCACTGCTAGAACGGTGCTCAGGGAGATGACCCAAGATCAAAGCTGCTTGCAGCAGCAGTCTGGTTGCAAGACTAATCATTGTTAATCTGCTTGGGCTGCCAGGTTGCAGGTCACCACCCACTGTGGCGTGTGCTGCCCTGCCAGCGCTGCACAGGCACTTTTCAAAGCAAGAATGAGTCTCCCCACAACCCTGTGTGTGGCAGCAGCAGGGTGAGCTCTGTGGATGTTACTGACAGGTTTTGCTCCACACAGAGACTTTGAATTAGGAACTGCCTCATTCATTTTATCTGGGAACAGGAGGGTTGCTGAACAATGGGTATTATGGAGAGCAGTAGCCCAGGTGGAGCCTGCCCAGGGCACACACCATTGAAGGCACAGTAGTGTAAAACTCTGAGTGCAGGATGTTACACACTTCAGCACTTGAATGTGTGTCTCTCCACAAAGGCAGACACAACACCTTCTCTTAAGGGAAACCTGAAAATCTACTCCTCAGCAGCTCCCAATGTGTTCCCCTGCCCGTCAGTAGAAGTGACCATCCTGATCCTCCAAACAATCTGGGATTCTCCTTTCTCCTCCCTCCTGCAAGACACTTCCCTGCTTGACTCTTCTTCCTTCCGTGAGTGATCCAGGAATTCGGTCCTTGACTCCCCTGTCACCATGCATCCCAACTGCCCACTCAATATGACTGTGTCCTGCTATCCCAGAAGGGACCCATTCTATTCCTTGCCTTGCTTCTACGACCTTTTTTTCTCTCACTTTGCCCATCCTTGTTCTTGAAGGCATTACACTACCTAGTAGGGATACTATCTCCCAGTAGCTGGGCACTTTGAAAGCAGGATCTCTGGAATACAGCGTGTTCCTCCCATCTGATCTCCCTGGTTCATGCTTTGCCACCTCCCTTCCCTGTGGGCTGCAGCAAATTTGCACTGGGGCTCCGACAGAGGGGAGCAGAGCAGGAGGCAGGAACTGCTCACTGGCTCTGTGGCAGCTTCAAAGTTGCTCAAGGGTGAGCAAATCTACACTCAGATGTGGAGAAACCAGCAAGTGCGCTCTGTGTTTCCACTGGCGGGCTAAAAGGAACGAGATTACTGAAGCTGGTCTCTTGCTGGTCCTAGCTCATTACAGGGAAACTAAAAAAACATAAAGAGAAAAGTAGATTGACCATGCCCTTTCCATGCTCCAAGACCTGGGAGAAAAATAGATGATGCAAGGGCAGAGGGCTGGTGGTGATGAGAAACAGGGCTAACAGAGGGCACCAGGGCTGGCTTCAGTGACAAAGCACTAGTAAAACAGCACAGTATCATCACCTGCCAGGTCCTTCCTTTAATCTTCCTGAGTCTGCACATCCATAATTGCAGACTTGTCTCTACCATCTAGGGCACTTGGCAGCCCACAGCTCTCCTCCCTAGAAGCTAGATCTGTGATCAGATTAAAGCCCATTTCATGTTCCCCTGCTCAGGTCCTTGTCAGTTCACTGCTCCCCCGATGTTTACCCAGGATGGCTGACTCATTTCCACATGAAGAGCTGACATTTCCCTCTCAAACCCGGCACAGGGGTCATGGGTTGCTGTGTTAAAGGGAAAAACTACAATGAAGAGATTTTTCTAATCATTGCATCAGATTACAAAGGGATGTAAATCACTGAGCAGTGTTTTTTGTTAGAAGCAGAGCAAGGTTACTTCAGGTAGTTCTCAAGAACATTTTGATATCTCACACGATACGCCCACGTGCCAAAGCTCACACACATTCACACATACACACACAGGAGCACGGCTGTCACTGGAATTATTTAGAAGTTCATCCTGGCATGGAAAGGAAGATGTTCTGATATTTAGGAGTGCCTCCACCCTGTGCTGCACCCCAGAGCTCCCACCTGGTCTCCACAGAGGCGCTTTTGTCTCTGTGCCTCTTTCTGACACCTGATAAACTGGGGTAATGTCCAATCTTGGCAAAGACAAGCATGTCAAAGATACAGCAACTCAGAGGAAGCATGGAAGGAGACAAAGCAGATATGGGACATATTACCATAAGCTAGGAGCAGATTTATCTGCAGGTGTTACAATATAGTTATTCACAGAGGTGTCACTGTAGACTTACAAAAACATCACCTGAGAAGCTGTGGATGCCCCATCCCTGGAAGTGTTCAAGGCCAGGTTGATTGGGGCTGTGAGCAGCCTTATGTAGTGGGAGGTATCCCTGGCCATGGCAGGGGGGTTGGAACTAGATAATTTAAGTCCCTTCCAATCCAAACCATTTGGTAATTCTATGATGTAAGCTCAATTTTGTCCTCTCCCCCTAATGAAACTGAGATATTTCAAGGGAAGATGGGGAGTAAACAAACCAGTAAAAGGATATAGCAAAATTGTTTCTCTTTTGTGACAAATGTTGGAGATGGTGTTAAAAAAGGGTAAAAATCAGCCTAACCTGGAGCAGCCAGAAAGGGCCTTACATGTGTTACAGGCACTGCCTGCCATGCTCTTACAATAAAGATGGTGAATATATTTTATCCGTCTCAGTCTTTTCTGTGATTTTTGAAGAACCTTCTGTGAACCACCTGCTAAAGTCCTGCTTCAGAAAAAGTATGATAAATGTGAAAAGCATTTAAATGTGACCTGAAGCCCACTGAAATGCTCCAGAGGGGTCTCTACACAGTCCTGCTTTTGTGTCTTAAATGAAGATATAGCAGGGACAGAGGAGTGGAGGACAGATGGGAACTGCATCTCTGCCAGCCAGCAAACTGCCACCCAAAACAGGCAGCACAGTCAAGGAAAAAAAAATAATAAAAGAAAAAAAAAAGCAGGAGCCCATAATCATTTTATGATTCTAATTTAACTTTTATGAACATGTTTTGAGCTCCCCTAGTCAGACTCTGGTATTGATCTTTTCAGTATTGTTAACTCATAACCAGACCATATTTGAAGACATAAACTTTAAGAGGGGTAATAAAGAAAAGCCAGACTGCACTGGCTTTATTCTTCTCAGAACAGGGACTGGGAGCTGTAAATCCTGCTGGAATCAGTGAAATTATGCAAGTGGAGATGAACTCCTGGCTGTGTCAATTTTTTAGATATTGGGCACCAATGACATCAGTCTTTATTTCTACTTCAAAGTGTAATTGTCTTGGGATATAAAGCAATGGGAGAGTAAGAAGCTAAACAACGGAAAAGAGCACTGACTTACTGACATCTCTGTCTCTGTGCTTTTGAGAGACGGGCCAAATTGCATCATTTTGGCCCATCCCTGAACCAGCTGCAGATTCTCTCCAAATTACTCATTTCTTAGATTCAGGCTCCTCCTTGCAACTCCATTCAAAATTTGAGCGAAGCAGGAACATTTAGATCTTGCAAATGCTTTAAGGGTGAGCTGACCTGAGCACTAGCACAAGGTGATGGATCTCCTGGCTTTGCTGTACTGCATGTCCACCCTGTGTTTTAGGTCAGGGAGGTTCATGTAGCTTATCCTCTGCTTCTGACTTATAACATGAAAAGCCTAAATAACAATGTTAATGAGAATTTTTTCTCTCCATGGTAACAGTACAAGAAGGACAGTTTTTTTCAGCCTCTGTCTGCATCTTGAAAAAAAAAAAAAAAAGAAAGAACATGAAAATACATGATAAAAATAAATTAAACAAACACAGGGCATATTTATTTCCTTGATTTCCATGCTGCATAAGCAAGATGTGAAAGGTGTTCTCAGTTTGAGTAGCAGGCTGAAAAACCTGCAGTTGAAACTTAACGAATTCCTCTGAGGCCTAACCTGGTATTTGAATTTACAGTGCAGGCTGGTGAACTGCCAGGTTTAAGTGTGAATCTGCATGTTTGCTGATGGACTGAGTGGTCCTTGTGCAGACCTTACCCAGCCACATCCTGCTGGGAACTAAACACTGAATCTCACAGATTAAAGGTGATAGTGAAGTCTCAAGAACTTGGTGATGCTTTTTTGTGAAAAACGATCCAAAGCTCTCAGATTTCAGTTCTGAACAATGCCCTGAAACAGCTGAGTTATAACTTCAGGTCTTATTGCAAATACTTGAAACAGCACAACTCTCTTCCTGCTGAGCATCTCCAACCCCCTCCAAATCCTGCATCTCTCCAAGCTTAGGGTTGGAACACATCCCACAGCCCTAATTCTGCATTTTCCATGACTCACCCCAACCTGCATCTCCACATTGTCTCCTGCCAGTTGGAATCAAAACACGAAGAGGATCTTCAAAAAAATAAAAGGCTGTGAGGTGTGTCCTGCCAACAGGTTGGAGGTAGCTCAGTGAAGAGTGACCAGAATGATCAGGGTACTCAAGGCAGTGACTTTTGAGGAAAGATTAACATTTCTAAAAATAGTCCACATGGGTAACTAATGACTAGCAAGGTCTGTGATAAAAGTCCCTGTGTATGGAGGCGTATAATCAAGGACAGAATTAAAGTATTTAGATGGCACAAAGAGCAACTACCAAGTGCACTATTAGGAGTGATGGTATTAAATAAGGAAAGTATGGGAAATAAAATAGGGACATCACCTTCTCTCTCTTTGACTGAGCTCTGTTTAACCAGGTCTGGAACTAGGGACTACTTCAGTCCCTGGAAATCTCCCTCCAGCACAGCAGTACCCACTGCAAGAAGGTGACAATTCTAATTTACAATAATCTCATTAGGGTTTTCTTTAGAAGCACATGCAACCCACGTGCCTACCTGACTGGTTATCCCTCAGTGGCCTGTCTGCCCTGCAAAACTGACAGGATCTGTTTGGAGCCAGATCCTGCTCTCCTTATCCAGAAGCAGCACCTCAGTGCAGCTGGTGGAGTTACAGCAGAAGGGATCACCTGGATGTTTAGTGTGACTCAGTGTGTGACCCACAGTCTTTCCACGCTGCATCTGCTTCCTTGGACAAGACAGGTACATATATCATTGAACAGAATGAACACTGCCTTTGCCGCTACTCTTTTCTCCGTGTGTCCTTAGAGTTACCATGGTACCAGCACAAAATTATTACTGTGAGCTCTAGATTTGACTCAGAGGGGGAGAGATCTGCTTGTCCCTGCTTCACTCGTTCCTCCCCATCCCTCAGGCACCCCTCCTCTCTGGAATGCATCCACACCGTTTCTGTGCAAGGCAATTCCCTCTTGCATTGAGATCCATTCTGCAGTTTTCTTTCACTGTTGGTGTATTACCAGACCAGGACTATGTGGTATGTGTTAAAAAAATCCTAGTAAGTTATTCTATCCTTCCAGGGTAAGAGACTATGTAACTAAGCAAACATGGGAGCTGTGCTGTATTTTGGCTTTCTAAGGTTTTAACTGTCATTGCTCACGATAAACTTAAGAAACATACTCATATTTTTTGTGAAGAGCTGTTTGGAAAGCCATATCCAGAGTGAGAAATGGTTCATTGTTAGACTAGCAGGGTATGTCTCATGGAGGATTTACGTGGTGCCTCTTAGTTCTGGTGCTGCTCAATATTTTGATTAATAACCCAAATGATAAAATAGAAGCTAAACTTATTAAATTTAGTCACAACATTTCTAGTCAGAGCAACTAAATTTACTCTGGAGGACAGGCTTAAAATTCAGCACAGAAGAGATAAGCAGGGATGGTCAACAATATAAATACAGAGTGGCGACAACTGGTCAAATAACTTTATGAAAGGGGATCTACAGTTACCACTAAGCTGAAAAAGAGGCAAAAATGTCACACTGCTGAGAAAAGGACAAACCATGCTGGGATACAAACAGCAGTAAGGCCCATGGGATGAAAAAAATCAGCTTTTTGTTGGCTTTGGGCTGGTGTGGGCTCAGCTGAGAACTGCAGCCCGTTACAGGCACCACAAGGATCAGCAGGCGGAGAGCAGTGAAACATGACCTACAAGGAGCCAGTGAAGGAGATGGCGCTGCTTGACTCACAGAGAACAAGATGGGAAGAGAAAGAAAAACCTACTGTCATGCTCAGTAGATAAGCTGGGGAGGGGGTGAGCAAGAGGCTGCCAGCTGGGGTGAAACCACAACTCTACCCTCAGTAACTCTGCTTGGTACTCCCCTTCATCTATGCTTGAGACCTGACTGAAACTCAGGCTCCTCTTCAATTTCTAGTGACATGACACTGGAGCTCAATCAGGAATTTTTGGGATGCTGGTTTGTTTTATTTGCACTGAGACCGTATTTATTTTATTTCATTTGACAGCTGTTTTAGACCCTTTCACTCTGCTGGCAGCATGATCAGGTCTGAAACGTGGGTTGTAAATAGCTGGGAAAACTGCACATTTAAGTCTAATTTTATGTGTAGCATCTTTTATTAATGTTACAACATTTATTGTGTATTTTAAGTCATCATTGATTTTATTAAAAGAAGATATTTTTATTGTATGTGCATGCTGCCAGCAAAATAAAATATTATGTTTTTCTCCCCTCAGTACAAATTCTCATTAATTTTCTCTAAGTGCACAAGAAAGTAAGAAGCCAACTCTCTAAGTTCAAGGCAGCATCAATGCTTAAGCTCTATGACTGAGACATTGTCATGTATTCATTCCACCGGGATGCAGAAGAGCAGCCTAATTGCTTAAACTAGCATTTGTAAGGTGGGGGATGAGGCAACAAAACACTCCCCTGTGACTTCTTACATCTGGGACTGATTAGTGCTGTTATTATACAATTAAGATTCAGAAGAGAAGGATAAAACAGCCAGTAAGGACACAGAAAGATTTTTAAGGTGTGCAGGCAGGTGGGAGCTGTGGGTAAGGCCAGGCATGGGAAAATAACTGCATTTTGCACTCAATCTCCTGATGCTTTCTCAAGTCAAGCTGTCTCGGGTCTCAGTGATGACACAAAGGTTTTCCAACAGCATAGCAGTGCATGCTGAAGAGAACCCAGACCCCCCAAGAAGCCTCATTCATTAAGAGTTTTGCTACCTAGCATAAACAAATATATAATGGGTACAATGGATTTTGTTTGATTTTCAGCTAGATTGGGTAATGTAACTTTGCATTAATTGAGAGCTTCACTCTGACCTTGTATTAACTGGGGAACAGACTATAAGGGTAGGGTTGCTAATTAGACTGGAATGCAGATAAACCAGATCTCAGACAGTTTTGGTTCTGGGCATTTTGATAAGATACCTGCAAGCATCAGCTTTAATAATAATGAAGCCATGACAGTGGGGTTAATGCAAACACGGCGCAAATACAAATGAGTAAATGCTGTAACTGAAAATGGGGTATGAGAATGTATACAATTAAGGAAATTAGTATGTAAAGCAGATACATGGTGTACGAAAGAGCATGCAGAGGTCTCTAAAACTCTTTTCCCTAAGACACTGGCTTCAGCACTGGGGGATCACTGTGTCATGCCCCACCAAGGACCTGTGAGCACATGAAAGACAGAAGTGCCTGCTGGCTGGTTTTGTGTGTTGGAGCATTGCTTTGATTTCAATGATAAAGAGGGCTCCTTTACCTCTCATTTATCTTTTACCATGCAGGTGTGCAAAAATCAAAGTGCTAATTTCAGGTACCTGTTCAGACACATGAGCCTGCAAAGGGAGGCCACCTGGCCCAGATGCATCCAACCATTTGCAGTCACAAACATCTCCCTCAGCGTCACCTCATCACCAAGGTGCTGGCAGTATCAGGATTGTGTGGGCTTAGCTGAGAACACCAGATCTGTGAGAAAACTACTTCCATTTCCCTCTGAGAAAATCATCCTCAAAACAATTACTTATTTCCAAGCTTACCTTCTCCCAGGCACATCCCAGCACTAGGGGAGCATCCATCAAGGAGGTAGAGGCGCTGCTCCAGATGCCATCAAATGCTCCACAGAAGCAGAACCCACCCTCCCTAAAGGCTTTAAGGCTCAATGGCTTTTAAGCCTTTTCCTAGTCATCACAATTAGGGTCCCGTAATCAGCTGTTCGATATTGCAATCAGCCCCAGCAATCAGCCTCCTGCCTCTGCCACTGATGAATTCCTGCAAGGGACCTCGGCATCAAGAAACTAATTGACCACTTTGTTAGAAAAACAACACAACAAAAAGAGGAGAGGGTGGCAGTGCATTTATGACCCCAGATTTGGGGGCTTAAGAAGGAGGCTGGTACCTTGCTGGCGCCTTCAACGCTAGTCTGAATTTGCCAGTTGCTCTGTATTTGTTGGGAAAAAGGCTGTAGAAGTGTGCAGGCTCATGACACCCAAGAGACTGATCTGATGTAACTGTATCAGCCTGAAATCAGGGGAGACTGATGCATGTGTTGCTCTGGATGTTATCACAGGTTATATGTGTTACTGAACTGTATCAAAACTACTGTCAGAACTCTCTCTCAATTCAACATTTGTTAAAGGAACCATCTCAGACATTCAGTTAATGGACAACCCTTTCTTTCTTTCCAGCAGTTTAGGTTTGGCAAGGTAAAAATAAATCTAGGATTACTGAGGTCCTGTTAAATATTTATTGTATGTATTTTCATGGTTCTTAAAGTCCAAGATGTGAAATGGGTATCTGCTTTGTATTCAAAAGAGAAAACAGACATGCAATGAAGGCCTTTTGCATATGAATCAACCCAAGTTATTCTTCATTTTACCCAATCTTAACACACCTAGCTCACTGATAGTGATTTCTTTGCCCAAAGCTCCATGACAGAGACAGATGAGAAGCATCTGAGAGGCAGAGGGGCTTTGGTTCTGCTGTATTTCATCCAGATTGTGGCTGGAAATTGGCAGTGTTCCTGCCTGAGAAATCATCTCCACCTCAGAAATCACCTTTGGAAAGGAAAGATTTGTTCTTGTGTTTCAGATGCATCACTCGTTTTGTTTATTGACCCATTAATTATAGTCTGTGTCTTTTGATGGTCAGGGCAGAGCAGCAAACTGGGATGATTGTTCCAGTGTGACTCTTGAGAGACAGAATTAGCAAAGCTGTTCAGGCCAGTCACTGTAACAAGGTTATAATGTAAAACACTGAACAATTAGCTGGGAGATTTACCTCCCTGTCTTAAAAGCGTTTTTATTACTTAATCAATCACAAGCAATTTATAAACAAGGCTGAAGTTTTACATGGAGCCATAAACCTGTCTTATTTGCTTCCACGACAAAGCAGGAAAAGCAGACTCAAAGTTTCAAAAGACATTTGATCAATTAAAAGAAAAAAAAAAAAAAAAGCAGAACTACCTCAAAAAAAGATAAATGATTTTTCAAAGGGAGGAAGGACTTCAGTAGAGGCTGAAGGAAAAGAAGTCCATCTGTCTATTTATTTGCTAGTCTATAACATAATCCATTACAGTGGCTTGAAGTAGTAGCGTTGTAAAGTGAAAATGTGAATCATTTGAGGCAGACTTTGTCTGTCTGTGCATGCCTTCCTCAAGCTGGATTGCAGCCACTAAATGCCAGCAGTGTGTAATTGCAAAATAAAAGTATTAAGAATGCTGAGTCGACAACATCAGGTGTGCTCCAGATGCCCTTTTTGCTTTCAGAGCCTCTGACTCAGTGCTGGGACAGGCCTGCATTACGAACCTGTTAGGTAGAGACAGGGTACTCCAAGGAGAGCTTCTCCAAGCCACAGAGTGCTCAGACCCTCCTCATTTTCTCTTTTGATTTGTCTTGTCATTAGAATGGGTTCCTGGCAGTAACTCAGAGGCAGGATTTCTGCAGACAGAAGCAGCTGACAACGGGGTTCACCACAGGTGTACACAAAGATGCTCCAGTTTGAATCCTTGCTCAGCCACTGGGGCCAGGAGGCTGTTTTACATCCTTATTCCACCACTCTCCCAGCATAGACTGGTTGGACCAGTTAGATTTCCATACTGGGCTGTTACCTTCATTGTAGATGGAATCAGCAGTTGCTGGCTGAGTGTGTTTTAGTTGGTTTGGCAGAAGTCCCAGTTCTGCCAGTCCCTCTACCTCTGACATTCAGTGTCTCAGCAATACTGCTGACTTCTGCGAAACTGGGGCACAGACAGAGACATGAAAGTCCTGCTTTGGCGAGAGCTACTGAAGATCTCTGCACTGCACTACATGCAACAGCTGAACTAGAGGCTGAATTCACCTCGGTTTGCAGTGATTTGATTGTTCCAGCATCAGCTTTTTTCTGCTTTTGACTGCTCTTATCTCACAGCTCCCAGTCTTGATTCTTCTGCTATTTCCCACCCCACCTGTCAGCTCTTGATTTACACCATTCCAAAGCAGAAATACACAGATTCGATTCAGAAGAGTGTTATTTCTATACGTCCCTTACTTCTAGTAACTACCCAAGAGGCAGATGGATGGAAAAGCAAGGGGCTTTCTGACAGTGTGATTTTGGAGGAATAAATTGAGTGGATGCTCTTGTGTTTGCAGTGTTGTGAGTCCAAGACAGGCTCACCGTGGAGGACAGGGGGAGCTTCACCCAACCCCACTTTACCATATTTGCAACTGAGGAGATACATAAATCCATGCTGTTCCCCAGCCCAGAACAGTCACACCCTGCTGTGGGGAACAACACCCTTCCTCTTCCTAAGGGCAGTGATAGGACCTCAAAATGCCCTGACAGGCAGTCACTTCTGCCCTGTACTCCTTGCAGGACCACCCTTGTATCACCACCCACCTCAAACTCCAGGCTCAGACCTTGCTTGGGTAGGTGATGACAACATGAATCACTTCAGGGAGATGCTTTGGACTTTACAGGTTTTCTCAAACTGTCTCAAACCCTTTTCAGGTTCATCCGTGCAGGGAGCAGCAGCAATTCTCTATAGCTCCACAGTGACAGCAAAGAAAAGCTGCCTAATGAATAGACCTGTTTCCAAGGTATTCCTGATTGAGATTTCGTCTCTCTAAGCCAGGTGGGAGTCTCCTATGTTGGGTGGGCTCTTTGCAATTGCAGTATCTCCATTGGCAGTGCTATGGCTGAGCCCCCAGCACTGCTGGGTGACATCAGGCTGAGCTGCAGGGTGGCATCGCTCGTGGATCTCACATTTCAAGACCTAGTAGGAACAAATGTGTCATTGCATTATTTGGTGATTTAACATCTCTGGTTCTTTTTGACAAATAGGAGCTTCCTGGTTTCAATTCATACACTTTTATTGCAGATAATGAAAGTCAAATGTTCACTAGTTCAGCACTGAGGTCTTGCACAGCTGCAGCCCAGCTTTTGCTCAGAGTCATGGGAAAAGTCACAGTCAGAAACTGTTATCCCTGCACCTTTGGGGTACAGATTCCTGCCCCATTCTGAGGTTCAAGAATATATTTAACACAAGAAATGTATCATAAAAATAGAGCAAAATATTATAAAATTAAGAGAGGAGGAAATGTTGATCCATCTGATCATTCCCACCATAACAGTCACAAATAATTGCTGCACATAGTTCTCTAAAGCTTATACAGCATGGAATTATCACTGGATGATTTAGCGTCCCAGCCCACCATAGTTGCACAAAATAAATACCTCTAATTGGTAATGAAAATGCAGGAGAGGTTTCATTGCATCCTGACACTTATCATCAACATTATTTATTATTGATCAAGTACTGACAAATGCTTTGTATGTTCTACAAACATAAGGAGGTAAAGACTCTATCCCATTAAATATACAAACCGTGTTTAACTGAAGACCACCAAGAAACCCATTAAAGTCAATACCCATTTATCTTCTCAGGGGAGTATCCATAGACAGACTAATTTGGACATGTGAAATTCTCCTCTTGAAGGCCAGATACAATGTGGTGGGAAGGAGACTGTCCCCAAAACTGTCCTCCATCACAGCTTTTTCTTCTATGAGGGTATACCGGGATTTAACACAGAGAGGAAGAAAGAAGCAGGTAATGTGTAGCAACATCCATGTTCTGATAAATACTCTGGAAGACAAGGCAATTGAGTGGAGACAACAGGACCTCAGTATCTAAACAATCTGAATAATATGCTTTACTGCTCCAAAAAGCTCTGGCTGCTTATGCCAAAGAGAGAAATGTGGACACTGTTTCACTAGACTCTGAAAATCTTCTGACTATTCCTGTTCCAGAGCACACAGTAACTAATGGGTCCACAGCAGCTGTGGGAGGTTTCTTTTAAAGTTTGTTCCAAATAAACATCAGCTAACTAGAAATTCATAGGCAACACAGATTATTTAATTTCTCTATAATGTTGAGCGGTCTGAGAGCAGACTTTCTAGTGAGATTCATAGGAACGCTCAAATATGTGCTAAAAAGTGCTGTAAGAGTAAGCTATTATGGCATCTCAGCATTTGGAGTCCAATTCTTCTGGACACTAAAAGTGAATTTGACTTCACTGAATATATCACAATATCCAAGAATATTTGAGATGGATTTCACTAAAAATTCATGAACCCCTTTGACTTAGCCAACCGATTTCCTACACTGCTACTGCAAAGACTGGCTGGATCAGCAGAGGGTGAATTTTGCCATTGTGTGTTGCTCCCAGACACACAGATCTTTGAGGCCTCTTCAGATTGCAGGTCTTGCATTTTGCTTCTGCAGATGTTTAAAATTGCATGCGGGATCTAAAAAGAAATATTCCACATATTTATGTGCACCTGCACTTTGACATTTCATGAGATACTGAAATCAGGCTGTGTGGCAGGTTTTATTTATTTCCACTTTTTTATAGGATAAATGTACCTTGTACTTTTCTCTGTTTCTAATCCCCAGACTGGCTTCAGCAGTGATGCACATCCATTCGGAGTCTTTCAAATGCTGAAATTTAGATACATTTACTTCCCATTCCACTTCTGTCATTTTTCTAAGTTGCAGGCCATTGATTAATACAATAAGCCTCATCAACTACAAATGCAGTACAGCAGTTATTGAGCTAATCTATCTTATTTCTAAGCAGTTTTTTATCATGTAATTATTGTAATTACTTTAACAGACAAAAAACTTTAAGTACTGGGAGCTTTCTTCTCCACTCAAGCCAGAAATTAGCAAAAGAGCTTTTCCCTTGTTTATTTAAGCACAAGAAGAAGTATGGAATTTTCAAAAGAGAAAGAGGATATCACAAGTTTTACAGCTTCTGAACAAGGATTAGCTTTAAGCTGTGGAAGAAGATGACTGAAATGAGGGGTAGTGAGAATAGCAGTTGCCATATCTAGGATGGATATCTCATCTCCAACTTGTAAAGAGCAAATACGACCAGTGGATTTTTGCTCTTGACTTTTATGAACAAAATTGGAGGGTGTTTTATGAGAGTGAGGGTGAAAACCAATTATGTGGAAACTATTAGAGAATCATAGAGTCATTTAGATTGGAAAAAACTTTGAGTCCAACCATTAACCCAGCACTGCCAAGACCATCACTAAACCATTTCCCTAAGTGCCACATCTACACATATATTAAATATCTCCAGGAATGGTGAATCTACCACTTCTCTGAGCATCCTGTTCCAATGCCTGACAACACTTCTGGTGAAGAAATTTTTCCTAATACCCAGTCTAAACCTTCTCAGGCCATTTTTCTTACCATGTTCATATGAGGCTAAACAGGAGGTGGTAAAAAAATGGAGAAAACAAACTCACACATGAAGTTACTCTTATTCAGCAGATTGCTGAAAAAATAAAAATATTGCAAATAATATTTTTATTCTTGGGAACATAGTTTCATTTAGTTGGTTTTTTTTTAAAAAAGATTCTATATGAAACATTCAGTTTT
Source organism: Pseudotriccus pelzelni (assembly GCA_035584735.1). Taxonomy (NCBI): domain Eukaryota; kingdom Metazoa; phylum Chordata; class Aves; order Passeriformes; family Tyrannidae; genus Pseudotriccus; species Pseudotriccus pelzelni. The sequence goes on along the minus strand of JAWMRA010000016.1, from coordinate 7,044,525 downwards.
AATTATTTCTCACTTTCGCTTTTCCCTCACTTTTTTTTTTCTGATGTGTTTTCCCTCATGTTTCTTGGGGGGGGGGGGGG